>JALPQD010000136.1:2180816-2589160 GCA_023101885.1 Typhlomys cinereus | reverse complement strand
CACTTACAGTTTCTTGTCCAGCTTGTCAGTAGAGTCCACACGCAGACCAAGGGACAAGGGAGCTGGCCACACCGTGTCCACACAAGAGCTAGAGAAGGACAATGGTCCTTCCCAGACCAGCATGTCTGGCCAAGTATACAGAAGGTTGCCAGCTTTTCAAACAGTTCCCTCTATTTTACTCACCTGCCCAGGGACTAGTTTGTCCACCATAGGCTGGGCCTTCCTATCAACTAGACATCTCCTACATGCTCACTCTGGGCTTAACTCCTAATTCTCTACAAATGTGCCCAGAGCTCGAACCTTCACTGTCAAGTTAACACCTGTATCTAACTATGACATGAAGACCCTGAGCCCTGGTGAGCCCTGGGCACAATGGTGAAAAATTGGTAATTGAGTGAAGACCTGAGCAAGCCTGTGGAAATTGTCTAATTGTTAGGGAGGCCCCGCTCATGGTGATTGGGACTAGTCTGGGCGGGCAAATAAGATGGAGGGATCTGGTTAAAGAAGTCGGATCCTTCTGTGTGCTTGGCCAGACAGCTGGCTTGGCAAGGGAGGATGGTCCCTCTCAGCAGTCCTGCAGATTTGGTATAGCCAGTCCCCTCCGCCCTTGTGTTGGATGAGCTCTCCTGCCAAGATAGATAAGAACTGTAACAGGACGAGTGCAGGGAAAAAAACCCCTTGTTTCCTTAAGTCTTTTGGCCATGGATTTATCGCAACAATACAAACTAACTGCTACATGCCCCTACGTGGAGTTGAAGTAACTAGAGCTTTACATTGCAAGTGAATGAAGCCTTTGGGTCTAGACTGCCCATAGAAGGACAAGGGAAACGCCCTCACTGAGGTAACCTGGAAAGCCAATAACTTATATAGATGCCACAGCTAAGGTAATCTCTGGCCTGAGCAGCATGTTTCTATCCCTCTTTCCTGGTTTTAATACGTTTGGGGGAATGCATGTGAATGAATGAATGAATGAATCAGTTAACCTGAAAGAGGCCTCATCCTCCCCGTTTTTTCTCTTGGTGCAAGCACTCTACCACCGAGCTGCGTTCCGCCCACTCCTCGGCCTGTTAAGTGAGCGTCTCTTCCGCTCCATGCTTTGCAGGCTGAGCCCATAAGAACCGAGTCCGGGTATATGCGAAGTCTCCTAGTTCTTATTAAGTTGATGTCCCAAGGTGGTAACTGGAGCACTGAGGGTAGGTAGGGTGGGAGTGCGGGATAGGAAAGGCGGGCCTGGCAGTTTTGGTTGCTACTTCAAGGGGAGTTACCTCCTACGCAGGGCAGTCAGCAGCGAGGCCAGCATAGGAGCAGGTGGCATGCAGGGCAGGCGGTGGGCATGAGTCACCACCCAGAGGAAAACCACAACTTCTGGAGCTCAAGGCACAGGAAGGGTGGCAGGTGCGCCCGGCCAAGAGCATTGCTCAAGAACGGGGATGAGGTCAACCTCCTCACCTCAGGATCCAGCTCTCCGTCAGGGCCTCTGGAGGAACAGAACGGATAGAACAGATGTGACATATAAAGACATTTACTAAATGAACTCAACAGAAAGATCGTCCCTAGGTGGTGGCTAATCAGTTCTTGAGCTGAATAGCTCAGAAGATGGAAGGATTCCTGGACCGCCTCCAACCTCGGTCACGCTGGACCTCACGTCGACGATGAATAGCATCCGGCCAGGTGGAAGATGCTGGGCTCAACATCAGTGAGGAACAGCGGCAAAACCAAAGATGCTGAGCTCCAACATCAGTGGCAAGGCCAAAAAAAAAGCCAGGCTCGCCCATCAGCCACGAACACCAGCAGTGGCCTCAACACACAGGGTGGGGAGGGTAGTCGCCCCTCCCCCTTGCACTTCCTTTTATCTGGTCCATCACTGGAAAGCACCATCCTCTATGGGCTGGTCTTCCAATCAATTAAGCAATCACCTGCAGGCTTCTCAAGGGCCTGCCCTGACTATCCGCTCTTCACAGCTGGGCCCCAAGCAGCCTATAGCTGTTAAACGACATGACACTAACTATCCCAGTGCTTCCAGTCTACTCACTGGGAAGACAAAGAATGTTTTTTTGTTGTTGTTGTGGTTTGTTTTTTAATTTTTGCATTGGAAAGGGTCACACCCACATGTGCGGCATATGCCATCTTTGAGCTACATTCCCAGACTTTTTTTTTTTTAAACTTTTTATTCTGGGACAGGATCTCGCTCAGTTGCTACGATGGTCTTTGAACTAGACTTTCCTGCCATAGCCTTTGAAGAACAGGGATTACAGGCGTGTGCTGCCAGACCTGGCGCCGGAACAATTTTGGATTTGAGAAAATGTATGTATTGTATATTACCCAAAGACTCAGTCTGTAGGATCGCTTATCTGGCCATCTGCCTCCTTTCCTTGCCGGCTGCTCAGTTGTCGCTCTACATCATCTGCTTATCCTCTAATAGTGGCAGAGAGTCTCCTGTCACCCTTTTCTCCCCTTTGTAGGAAAATGAAAAATTCAGAACATACAGTTTATGTGTAATTAACACTTAAAATGTTCAAAGCTTATTTTACACTTTCTTGAAAGATGACCTCATACTTTGGAAAGAGTAAAGAAACCAAAAGATGGCAGAACAGTAAGAGATTCTAGCGTTTTACTTCTTTCCATCTCAATCTTTCCGTGAGATTCCTCTCAATACCAAATGAAATGCAAAAGGGTACAAATAAATATAAGTGACAAGGGCATTGCTGGGCGGACTGGGACCCTGGGATCCTGGCTCTTGCGGGCACCCTGCCCTCCTCCCAGGGTATATCACATACTATTCCTGTGGCTTTTGGACAAGCTGTCTTCCTGCCTTTCTTTACCTCTGGCCTATAAAGGTTCTTAATACTCCTGCATCCCTGGGGCTCATCATTCCATCCCTCTGCTTCTTCCTAGCCATCTGCTCTCCTTTCTGACTGCCAGGGGCTCCTGAAGCCCACCAGGCCTTGCATAATCATTTCAGGGCACTGCCAAGACCTGATCTGGTAGACAGGGAGGCCCTGAGGAGCCCTGAGGGCTGTTACTTAAGTGAGTTTATCAGCAAGTCACAAACACTGGAGATAGTTGGAGAAACAGAAGCTCAGAGAGGCTCGGTGACTTGCCTAGCAAATCACAATACCACACGACGCATAACCTACCCACTGCTTGCTGCCTGCTGGGCCCCTTCCTTCCGTGCCTGGTTTCTAGAAGGCCCGTGTCTTTAAAATGTCTAGGCTGCTTGATCCAGAGGCAAGGCTTGGAGCTGTAAGACCAGCAGGCATTTTTTTCCAGGATAAGGGACCGGCATGCCAGTTCCTCTTTCCTAGGAGGACGCACACCAGTGTTTAAGATCTCAGGCTCAGGAATTAGATTCCCTAAGCGGCTGTAAAACTTAATACTGTGAGGCCCTCACCATGTCTATCTGAATCTCTTTGTGCCTTGAATTTTTTCATCCATTGGGACAAAGGCAAGTTGAATCTTCTTGGCTTCAAGGAAACTCTCTTGGTCTTTGGGGGTGTCATAGTTAAGCACAGGTGTCAACTTGATCTCTGAGGGTTTGAACTCTGGGCACAGTTGTAGAGAGTTGATGGTTGAGTTAATCCCAGAGCAAACCTGAAGGAGATTGTCTTGCTGAGGGGGAAGACACAGCCCAGGTGGGTAGGATTAGGCCCTGGATAAATCACAGAGAGCTGGTTGAGAGAGTTGGCACCTTCGTATACTTGGCCAGACATGCTGGTCTGGCAAGTAAGGATCGTCCTTCTCCAGCTGGTTATGCAGTGATGGTGTGGCCAGTTCCCTTGGCCTGGTGTGGCGCATGCTCTCCCATCAAGATGGACTGAGAACTGTAACAAGAAATTGTAAGAGAATAAACCTTGTTCCCATAAGCTGTTTGATGGTCATTTATCAGCAAGCATGCAGGCGGACTGCAACAGGGGGTAATGTTCAATAAGGGTCTACACTTCTCAGATGTAGAATGGGGTCTGATGGGTGGTCCTGGTGTAGGGCACTGTGGAGACAGGAACAAAGCCTGGTAGGCAGTTCTGTACAGGACTCCTTGAGTTTTCCCAGGGTTCCCTCTCTCATACTTCCTTCCTCTCTTCTCTTCCTCATTGTTTTCATTCCTTGGCTTTTGCTTGCTGGCTGTGACATCTCATGGCCTCACTGATACGCACCCTTTCAGTGTGGCCCCTACGTCTTAAATCCCAAAGGGAGCCACATGGAGCCATGGATTTCAGATTTCCTCTCCACACGAAGCACTATAAATCCTGGGCAAAAAAATATACAACGGTGGTATGTGTTGGGCAGCAGCTCCTGCAGCACCAAGACCCTTGGGAAGAGAGTACACACCAGGTGAGCCCACCCCACCTAGCTTTCTTTCTGAGAACATTCTCTAAAGCCGAGAAATAAGGAGGGGAGCTGGCAGCAAGTGACAGTCTCATGGAAAGAAAAGAAAAGCAGTCACAAACTGGGTTGGGATACAAGATACAGGAAAGCTGTGGAAAACAGGATGTGACAGTTTCACCTGTGCAATCTCAGTATGGATGGCTGAGGCGGGAAGAATATCAGGAGCTAGAGGCTAGAGAGTAAGACCTATCTCAGAAAAACAAAAACACGAACACACAGACACATGAGGACAACAACAAAATTCTGTATAAAAGTTTTGTCTGGCTCCTATCTGGCCCAACCCATACACATCCAGGGGAGATTCTGAAAGATGAAACAGAGAACAGTCATTGAGAACTGGGGAGTTGGGTATAGACTTCAGTGCTGAAGTTCAGGATGAGAGACAGAGAGACAGAGAGAGAGAGATCATTGTAGATAGCCCTCCTCTTCATTTAGCACCCAAAAGATGACACTCTAGAAATACAGTTGGCCTTCCATTTCTACAAGTTATGCATCCAAGAATGTACATTTGTGAAGCAAAAATGTATATAAGAGGCTGGAGGATATCCATACCTCTAATCCGAGCACCCAGAAAGCACAAGAATATGCGATCTGGCCTGGCCTGGGCTATTCAGTGAGATATGTCTCAGAACAGAAAAACAAAACAAAAAATTTACGTAAGCTTACAAGGATTGCATATGTACTAACACACACACACACACACACACACACACACACACACACACACATATGTGTGTGGTGTATAATATTAATGTGGGATCTGGGAATCGAACTCGGGTCCTCTTGCTGCCAGCTATAGGCTTAAACACACGTGAGCCATCTCCCCAGCCTCTGTACTGTATATAAACAGACTTTTCTTATCATTATTCCCTAAATAGTAGAATATCTATTTACAGAGTATTTGTATTGCACTGAATATTATGAGCAATCTAGAGATGATTTGAAGTACACAGTTGATTGGTAACATGGAAATTCTTTATCATTTTAGATAAGATGCTTAAACATCCATGAAATTGGACCCAATCCCTGAAAATACTGAAGGACAATTATAAAGTCTCTCTCCTGGAGAGGGAGGAGGTAAAGGACGTGACCTACTCTAAGAACGTATTCTGTAAGTCCAAGGCCTCAAAAGTCTCAGATATGTTTTAGGATACCAAAGAGAGAATTACAGATTTACACAAGAACGCTGAGTTTACACAAGTCCACCTTTGCCTCCAAACAGTAGCAGTATTTATACATGCTCGGCACAAAGAGAAAGAGGGTCCCAGTGTTCAAGCTGAATTAACTCATTTCATGGGTGCATCCTGCTAGTCTCTCAGACCTTATCGTCCTTCTTTGCTCCACTGTTTTCAAAGAAGGGAAAAGGTCGACGCGTACACCATTCTCATGCTGGTACTTTTACAATCTGCAGAACGCCTGCCAAGGACGAAGTCTCAGTGATCACCTGAGCCTGGAATTATAAAGCACATTGTGACAGCAAGGAAGGGAACCATCACGATGCAAAGTCTATGGATAGAGAATCTGGACAGGAGTCTCTAGACTGGTCAGTACCTGGGTTGCATATCCTCTTTATCTAGGAAGGATACGGAGCATTCAATACTTAAAATACTACATACCTCCTTGGGATACCACAATATATCCAATGTTTCCATTTTTTTCTTTTTCATGAGGTTCATGCATGTGTGTCTGTTGTGTGTGTGGTGTGTTTCATGTAGGTGGATGTACGTATGTGTGCAGGTGTATATATAAGAATACACTTTTGAAGGCCTAGGGTGATATCAGAAATAATCCTTGATTGCTCTTCCGCTCATTGTTGTGAGTTCGAGTCTCCAAAAAACCTAGAATATACTATTTAAGTTAGTCTGGCTTGCCGGCTTGCTCTGGTGATTCCCAGACCTCTGTTTCCCAGGGCTACAATTTACAGGCAAACTATTATACTCGCTCAATATTTTTACATAGGATCTGGGGAATACAAACTCGGGTCATTTGCTTGCAAGCCAAAGGTTTTAACCACCAATCCATCTCCCAAGCCATCACCAATTCTAAGACTATTTTCTCATTAGATCTTTACGTTCCCCTACCCCTCACACAGTTCTGCTCCCTTCATGCTCATGATCTTCAAATCCTAGATAAGAATATGGGATTATGGGCCCGAGAGATGGCTCAGGGGTTAAGATTCTGTCTTGCAAGCAGAAGTTCCTGAGTTCAGATCCCAGGTCCCACACAAAATGCCAGGCAGAAATGGCAGAGGCCTGCATTTCCAGCCTTGGTGGATGGAGCCTGGGAACTCCCAGAGTGAAGCAAGGAGAAAGAAGCAATCCAGGATGATTTCTGAAGTCATGCTTGTCTTCCACAGGGACACACAGTGCCCTCTGAGACACCCCCACACCTACACGCACATTAAAAAAAAAGAAGAAGAAGAATATGGGATTATAGAAAGTAAGTCACTTGCCTAGGGTGTTCACAGAACATATCTGAAGCCAATACCAGGTCCCTTCACCAGCAGCCTACCTCGAAGATCAGCCTAAGCTGAAAGGTGCTCAACTGAGCATTTCCTAGAGACAGAGCCAATTTATCTTTGTTTTAAAAAAAAAAATCAAGATCCCAGGTCCCACGTTAAAAAAAAAAAAAAAAATCAAGAGTTATGGGTATAGCTCAGTTCACAGACTGCTTGCCTGGCATGTACCAAGCCTCGGGTCTGATCACCAGCATAGAACTGGGTGCAGTAGTATATATCTGTGGAAGCTGGAGGGTCAGAAGTTTAAGATCATCCTCAGCTACACAAGAACTTATCGGAGGCCAGGTTGGGCTAGCTGAGACCCTTCCTCAAAATGATGAATGAATAAATGAATGAATGGATGGATGGATGGATGGATGGATGACGAATGATGGACAGGTGGATGAGTAAATAGCGTAGAAACTGGTAGGTTAGGTGACACATTTGGGGGGATGAAGCCAGAAGATCACAGATTCGGTCTCTGCTACAGCCTCCACTACAAAGAAACACCCTGTTTCAAGACAAGCAAACAAGCAAAGAAGAAAACATCTAAACTACTAACACCTTTAGGCTCACTGGGAGTCTAGAGAGCCACAGGACTAGAGACACCCAGTGGCAGTCCAGCTGGAACCGGCTAGAGCCTTGCTTATCTCTGAAGAATTTCATCAAGGGGTCTCTGCATTATCTTCCCTAAGGTCCACACCAGAGTCTCTCTTTTCAAACCTCTTGTCTGGAGAGGGGCCACCTGCTGCTTATCTCTGTGTTTTGTTCTGTGCTGATATCCTAGGGGGTTATCAGGGGAGCCTTTAGTTTCTCTCTCTCCTGCTGGGCTTCAAAGTGATGCTCCTAGTCTGAGCTGTGCCTTACCCTGTGAGGACAGAGGTGGACAGGATGCACCACGACTGAGCTCTGGGCCAGTCTTCCATCCTGTGCCTCCTGAGGACCCACAGCACTTACTGCTGCTTCTCCTGGGGAGACGACTTCTATTCACATTAAAGGCAGTGAGAGGCCAAAGAAAATGTGCTTCCCAAATCTAATGTGATGACTCCGTGAGTTTTTTATTTGGGTTATTTACAGAAACATGAGTGATTTGAACAGCTGTATTTAGGCAGTTTTAGAGCAGCCATGCTGAAAGTCTTGGAAGATAACACCCCTCCCCCCCCCAATGCTGGGATTACCCTGAAGGACAGACCTTCGCTAACTTCCCCCAATCCTTTGCTTATGAAAGGATATTGAAGATTAGTTCTCCCTTGTAGAAAAGCTAAATCCATCAAAAGAAACAGCCCCGTTTCTAGGCAGGCACAAGATCAACTGGGTTGGGTCCCACTGTGAGCTAACCAATGAGGAAAAGTCATTTCCCTGGGTTTGCCTAACTATATAAATACACCTGACCTTGGCAGCCATCTTTGGCACCTACCCTCCTCTGGAGTCCATGAGTTGTTTTCCAGCTCCATGCCCTTGGTGAATTCCGTGCCTGGAGCCTATGAGTTCTCTAGGGCGCCCTAGTCCCTCATGGCACTCCACATCTGCAGTCTGTGAATTCTCTTCTTTCACTTCTCTAATAAACTCTACACTGTTCTGGTTTCAATCTTCGACTCCAAACACATGAACCCAGATACATACAGACTCCCAGAGAGTCACCCTGAAATAGTATCCCCCCTCTTGTGCTGCTAAGGCAGGATTAGAGCAGTTTTGCTGGAATGGGTCTCTAGGTTCTTTGAAGGTCTTTGGAATTCCTGAAGGTCATCCCCCACTGCTGGAATCTTCCTGAAGGAAGACCCCTGCTGAGGAACTGACTCCAAGCCTCCCAGAGATAAGATGGCCAACTTCCCCATGAAAGGATTATGGAGATGAGCTCTCCATATCAAACAACTTGACCTCTAGACCACATGGGCCCAAGAGCAACTGTGTGTTGGGCCCAATGGGAGTTAACCAATGGGAAAAAGCCATTTCTCTCCTCCCCTTGCCCTCCCTCCCCAGGCCCCCTTGCCTAGGTGTATACATATGCCTAACCCTGGCAGCTGTCTTTGGCACCCTAGGAGTGCCACGAGTTCTTTGAAGCTCCTTGTATCTCGTGGACTCTGTGAGTTCTCTGGCGCCTGCCCCTCATGCACCCCACGTCTGGAGTCCATGAGTTCCAGCCTCTCTCTCCTCTAATAAACTCCACCTTAATCCTCTAACACATGTTCTGGTTTCAATCTTGGGAACACAAGAACCCTATTGTTCCTGTATCATTGCTAGACCAGTGGCAGTTCCACGCCTCACCCAACAATTGCCTATTGCTTATAGGCAAGTAGGAGGACCCTCTTTATTTTACTGTGTGTATGAAGAGAAAGAGAGAGAGAGAGAGAGCCTGTATGTCCCTGTGGAGGACCAAGGGTTGACTTCAGGAATCATCCTGGATTGCTTCTACCTCCTTGCTTTGCTCTGGGATTTCCCAGGCTCCACCCACCAGAGCTGGAAGTGAGGCCGCTGCCATTTCTGCCTGTTGTTTTTAACATGGGATCTGGGATCCGATCTCAAGACTTTCTGCTTGTGAGGCAGAGTCTTAACCCCTGAGCCATCTCTCTAGCCCCAGGGTCCCCTCTTTAGTGGGCTTTCTGAGTTTTGTAAATTTCTTGTGAGTTTCAACAGCTTCCTGAGACTCCATCTACCTTTCCAGAGCAGAATGTTTCAATCCAGAGCAAACAGCTATACAATCGTCCCAGTCCTGCAATTTGTAGGGCCCAGTCTTGCCTCATCAAGTTTGATTGGGAGTCACTGTGGCTTCTCTTTGGAATATCTTCTTTTTTGACACTATGCACTCATCAGTTATGAGATTATTTAGACAACAGGCCCAAGAAAGGGGAATTTTCCCAGGAGAAGGAAAAGACTAGTGCCAGACAGAGGGGGAGTTTGTCTTCCTGAAGCGATTTCACACAGCTCTGTCAACCTAGTAGACCACCAGACTGGAGCCAAGACAATGATACGATGGGTGGCTGAGCTTAGCTCCTTAGAACTAGGCTCATAGTGACCCTAACAATTCCCATAACAGAACCTAAATCTGAGAGGCACATGGGCATCATTTTTCATAATTTTTTTTCAGTTTTACAAACATATTGAGGACTAATCCCTGCCCCCTCCATCCCCCCTCACTCCCATCTTCCTCCTTTCCCCTCATTAATTCATCCCACTCCCTCCCACCCTCCCACCTGGCTACTTCTATAGACCCCAGGGTTCCCTCTGGCTTGTCTACTTTTGTCAGGCTTCTGTGGCATACCCAGTTGCCCCTCCTCAGGCCACCCCACTGATAGGGGCATTTCCCTTCACTCATCCAGCTTTAGTCCCTAAGGTTTCCACTGTGTGTTATCACCTTTCTTCAGTTCCTCAGAATCTATGGAGGCATATTGGTATGTCAGTCATTATGCAGGTCTGGTAAGGACAAGTCTCACTGCAGTGATTTCCTGGATGCAGCAGTCCTGCCTTGAATGGAATGTCTTATCCAACAGTGAACCTTCCCATTTCTTTAGGTTCTTGCAATCTCACTGCCTCCTCTTCCTCAAGGTTCTCTAAGCCTTAGGAGAAGGAGAGATTAGGATGGTCTAAATCTGGGTGAGCATTGCAGGTTGCTGGTGTTCTGCATTATGGTTGGCTATTGTTGTCCACTTCAGTTCCTCTACTGGCCTAAGCTCCATTCTGTTGAGGTGTTGAGATTCTCTATCTCTGTTGTAAAAGACGTCTAGGCTGAGTGCTAAGTGATCTTCAAATCTGTGATACAGTAGTAGCTATTTACAGAACAGTTTGTTCTACTGTCTTCCTACCTATAGATTCATTGGCTGTTTTTCCTATTGATCTATTTCTTTCCCTTTTTTAGGTTCTTGTTCTAGTTAACGGTAACAGGAATGTGTTCCATTCTGAGAAGCGGGTCTTGAGTTCAATCAGAAAGCTGTTGGTTGTCTCTTTGATACTCATGCCACTATTACACTGGTGGTCATCTGTTGCCATGGTGATTTTTATTGTTACTTGCAGAGCTGATGAATTGATGAGGCCTATGATTATTTCTCTCCCCCCCCCATAGTATTCTTTCTACAGTATTCTTTGGTGCTGTGCAAGCTATCCAGCAAGGAGAAAGTTCTCAGACCAATTCCATTTGCTTGTATTTTGCCCATGTTCTGTGATCCATTTGTGTTGCATCATTCTTTAAAATTAAGAAAAGTAGGACTGAGCATGGTGACTCACACTTGTAATCCCAACGCTCAAGAGTGTGAGGCATGAGAATTGGTGTGAGTATGAAGGACAGCCTGGGCTACAGAGTGAGACTGTCTCCTTAATTAAGACAGCTTCTTATTGCAATGTTCTATGTTTGGTTGCTTACCAAATGTATTACAAAAGGCAATTTATGGGCTGGAGAGGTGGTTCAGGAGCTAAGTCTCCGCCTCACAAACAGAAGGTCCTGAGTTTGGATCCCAAACCTTACATGAAAAACAAGAGACAGAAATGGCGGCAGCATGCATTTCTGTCCCAGAGCCTGGGAAACTCCAGAGCCAAGCAAAGAAGAGCTAGCATAATCCATGGTGATTCCTTAAATCACTCTGGGGCCTCCATATGCATGCGCGTGCACACACATATACACACACACACACAGAGAAGCAACTTCTATTTTATTCATGTAATCCCAGCATTAGGGAGTGATAATAGAAGAATTAGGAGCTCAAGGTCACCCTGTGCTATTTAGTGAGTATGGGGCCAGCCAGCCTTACCTGAAAACCTTTCTCAAAATAAAAACCCAGCTCAATGGGTAAGGTACAACCGGAGTTTGATCCCTGGGTTTGAGCTCATAGAATGAAAGGAGCGAATTGACTTTCAAAGGTTGTTCTCTGACCTCCACCTGTGTGCCACGGTACATACATGTATGTGCCTTTGCTTCTATCTTTTTCTGTCTCTCTTTTCCTCCTATGTCTGAAATAAATGAATGCATAAATAAATAACTTTAGAAAATAAAATAAAAACCCAAATAAAACTCTAATTCACCCCTTCTCCCACTGCCCTCCTCCATCCCCCCTGCCTGATCACTGGTCCCACTCCTTTCCCCCAAAATTGTCCTCCCTTGCTCTGTGCTATCTTTCTGATGTCATCCTCACTCTAAGCTGAGTCACACACATACTCCCTGTGCCTATCCCCTTTCCTAATAGCATCCATCATGCTAAACTGTGGTCCTTTGAGTCCTACACGTCTCCCCCACTAGAATCTGAGCCCCTTTAGGGCCAAGCTAGAATCTACTTGTGGCCCCTAGTATACTCAGTGCATAGGTTTTCCGTAAAATAGGTGCCGAAATGCACAGTTCAGATGGGGGAGGGTCTGGCCCAGTTCCCTACGGGATTCTGGCCAGATCTGGGCTTCAACCCATTTTTCCTGTTTTTCAGCCAAATTACCTTCCCTAACCTCTCACTCTCCTGACCAGCAGCCAAAGGCCAAAACCAACCCAGACCAAAGCCAAATATAAACTTTTCTGACCTAAGACCCACATTAATGTATTGTGTTTGGCTTGAAGGTACTCTATCATTTCCTAGCACAGGTAAAGCTGACGAACCCAGACATCCAACATCCAAAGACTGGGACCCAATGCATTGTAAAGGGCTCAGACTGAGTCCAGAAATGAAGAACTACTGAGCTGTGGGTAGTCTTACCTCTGTGTGTGTGTGTGTGTGTGTGTGTGTGTGTGTGTGTGTGTGTGTGTGAGGCTGGATTTTAAGGGAAAGGAAGGAAAGTAGGGCTCATACCACACAACCAAATTCACATCTACTGTGCAGTCCCTTACACCCATATCTCCTTCCTTTCCTCCCTTCCTTGTCCCATCCATCCATTCAGGCAGGGGATGGTGAGGAAGATGGACAAGTTACCAGTCTTTTTAATTGAATTGAATATAAAGCAATTGAATATAAAGCCTCTTATATGCTAGGCAGATGCTCTATTAGTGAACAACTTCTCCAGCCCTCTTATCTTTTCTTGTTTTTTTGAGACTGTGTCATGTAGTTCAGTCTAGATAACCTTGAACTGCTGCCTCCAACTCCCACATGCTGCATGTCACAGCATGTGGTCACTGGGCACTATATCTGGCCTTCTTTTTACTTGTTCTGAGACAGGGTTTCAGGGAGGCACTAGACTGCTTTCTCTAGGGTTGCTTTCAAGAGATGTCGATGGAATGAAGGCATCAGGCCTAGCAGGACAGCTAACACAATGGAGGAGGATGAGACAGGATAATCAAGAGTTTCAGACTAATAGACAGCATAGTCTGGAGTTTGGGTAAGGATGGTTAATTCTTGGCTGCTCTAAGAGGAGAGAGAGAAGTCAGCAAGGGTGGGGGTAAAAAGAAAACATTTCTATTCTCAAAATTGAAAGAAAGAAAAAAAAAAAAACCTATTTTTGGGAACCAGTTCCAAGCCATGAACAACTCAGACTGATTTTAAATCTGGCCCAATCAATCACTGACAAGGTTACCCAAGAGCTTCATTCCAGTTACTGTGCTTCTGAGAGCGAGCCAATCTATGAAGACCTTACCACACCACTTCTGAAAGCCAGCCAATCCCCAAACGCCAAGCCTGAAAGTCAGCGAATCTGAGACATTTGTGGTCTGTGGAACTTCGCCAGTTGCTGAGTGGCCTTGTACAAGATCAGTTTTTATACAAGACTTATGCCCAATAGAAGATCAGTTCTCTGTTCCTTCACATTCTGGGATTTTTTTTCAAATAAGAGTTCCCCTTTATCCTGCATTTTATTGTTTTCTTGCATACTAACTACACACACACACACACACACACACACACACAATACACCAAGGTTGGCACAGGCTCGCTGGGCCTCCCAAATGAAGCCTGTTTGATGTTTTTGGTACTTCCTTGCTTTTTCTTTTTCTAGGGAAGCTGTGGCCGAGGCTACTGGAAATTCTCCCTGAGACCCACAGAGGCTGGTGGGACTCACCTCTGGCTGCTAGTCTGATTGCTTGGGGGCTTTCCAGGACATCACAGCTGGAGTCTGGATGGCAGAAATAGACCACCTAAGACCATCCAGCCAGCCAGTTCTGAATATCACTGCTCACGTCTGGTCAGGGAAGGCCCAACGTGCAGGATATATAGTAAGGGCTGAAGGGGATTAAGGGATGGGGCAGGAAGGGCTAAGTGCAGGGTAGCAGCAGACTTCCTTACAGAAGCGAGTGCGTCCCCACCATCCTGGACCACTCTTATTTCTCCTAGACACCCTGGAAGGGAGCACAGCTTACTCCCATCTTCCCCTAATCCAATCCATTTACAACCCACAAACTAAGCCTCTGATAGGGTGAGCCCAAAGCAGGATATTCCTTCGGAAGAGCGCTCTATTGGGCTTCTTAAAAGACAGAGCTGAATGGGTTTTAGAAGGTGGGCAGAGGGAAGGAGCAGTTTGGCTGGAGCAATCAGCATTATCTATTTACCTGTCGGGAGGATTCTGGATCCTTTGCCTGCTCCGCCCTGCCACTCTGTTCCCCTCGAACATCTGCCTCCACCTCTCCCCTTCCCACCAGAACCCATCTTCTCTGTGCAGCGGGAGCAGCATCCACTCTGCCTACGCCTTTCTCCCCTCCCTCCCATGCAAACCTCAAAGAGGCCGATTTGCATGGCATTTTGCCTGTGTTTGCCTGGTGGCGCGCTCACCCCTTGTGGAGATGATGGCCCCCACCCTGGAATTCTGACGCCAGGGAGCCCTACACCTCCTTCAATGCGGGAGGACAAGTGTGGGAAGGACTGGGGTGTCCCTGCAGGTCTCCTAAGGTCAGGGATAGCCTGGCAAGGAAGTCTGAGCAAAAGCAAACAAGCAAAACCTGTCAGGAAGCTCTTCCTCGTAGCGCCCCAAGGAGACGTGACCCCAGATGCCTTCCTTGCTCACTCAGGCTTGTTTGAAATCTGGCCTCTGGACCAGCCTGAACAGCAAGGTCCTGTTCGTCCCTGTCCACTTCACATCTTACCTTGACTTTCATATACTTTGGCATTGCATGAAGTTTAGGGTGGATAGAACGGAGATCAATATGAAGATCAGAGAGGAATCCCCTCCACCACATCTCAGGAACGGAAAACCTGTGTCGTTCTGTAACTTTTAGGGGAGAGATAAGCAAATAACTATTCAACCCAGAGAGCTCACCAATGACAGACAGAAACGATAATTCCTAACTGAATTTAGCGTAGTGAATTAGTGAGTTTATTTGGTTTGTTACAGGAGCATTGGATTGGTGAGGGGGTACTTACAAGGGCATGGATGATTCAAAAGGCCACTATGTCACTGAAACCCCTCCCCAGCATGGGCGACACTCAAAACTGCCTCCCAGGAGCCTCTTCACAACCTTCAGGTAGCTTTAACCCTTTTGACAGTCTCATTCCCCAGCAATCTTGCCGCGTTTTTGCTTCCATAATGTTGGGGAGGAATCTTGTGAATCTCGTTCCAGAATTTCCTGAGACTTGGAAATTGTGTTCACTTCCTGAGTCTTTAAAGAACCTCAGTACCTGAAGGAACGTTTCAGTTCCTGTCAGGAAAGTTTCAGTTGGTAGCCAATAGCTATGCAACAGGTGTTCAAGGAATCATGGGTAGCCTTCCTCGTGGTTGGGAGCAAGACTGATGTGGAGCCCAGAACTCTGAGTTGAACCCGATCTTCATCCTCTACAGCCAAACCTGGGGATTACACAGTCCCTTGAAGAGGTGGAAATGGCAGGCCCGAGCAGGGATTTAAACCCAGGCATCTCATAGGAACTGGCTGGGGAAGAGCCAACATTTCTCATTACACCAGACCCTTGTCAGCAAGAAAAAGGGGGATGGAGCAGTATCTCCCACCCCTGGCTTTAGATGGTAGGGCATCATGGGAATCTTGTCCCTACCTCAGCCATCCCTGCCTGGATCCTAGGTTTCCTCTGTCCGCCCCTTCATGGGACAGATGGCTTTGCCATGTCTGACCCCTTAGGCAGGCTTCCTGCTTTTAAAACTCTTGAGCCTGGCGCTTTCTTGTAAAAAATTTTTCTTCTAATTTGATCTCGGAGTTTGGAGCATGGTGATGTCAGCTTTTCTCCTCTCTCCAGGACGGATCTGGGTTTCTGGTGGTGAGTCAGGCAGACACAGGGGAGGCCAACTTGGCAGAGCATTGTATGCTCATAGCTCCAGGAAGGAAGAGGGGTGTCCGCGAGGCCCAGGGGAAGTCCAGTCAGTGGGGGAATGAGGGAGGATCTGGGTGCCAAAGTCTTTTGGTGGCCTAGGGCGTTGCTCGGGCGGGCTTTCCTGCGTTCTAATTGGTGAGCTCACAGCAAACAGCCGAGTTCTGCAGACTCATGGTGTTGCTGCAAGCAGTCCCTGGCATATCTGAACAGTTCATGCAGGGCGTGAGGTCAGTAGGGTGAGCCCCGTAGATTGCATCTGTTTGCCCTATTGGGAGGTGCTTCCTGGGACGCAGTTATATAAGATAGAGAGCGCAGTCCAACACTGAGAAGAGCAGGCGGGGAGGAGGCGAACATCTGGAAACCCGATTGCTGGTGACTGAGCCCTGCTCTTCAAAATGGCAACATGACAGGCCTCTGCACCAGGGCCAACTGTAGTCCTCAAGAAAGTGGACAGAGTCTCATTTGTTTTGAAAGACAGAGGGAGGGAAGGAGAGGAAGATGTGTTTGGGAGCAAGACTGACGTGGGTGCTGGCCAGAGGGAAAAACCTTGGGAGGTCAGTCTTTCCTCAGTTTCTACCACATGGGCTTCCACGAATCAAACTCAGATTCACGGGCAGAGTCTTTTACCCACTGAGCTGTGTGGCCAGTTCAAAAATGTTCTCTATAGAGACAAAAAAAGGCAAAAAAAGGGCAAACTTCCCCAGCCTCTCGCAGACAGATCCTAACAGCTTGGAGCCTGACCCAGTGATTCGTGATGCCTTTCACGAGCCATGAGGGTCTACTCCTAACCATCCACCCCAAATGGCCAGTCTCGGGGAGGACAAGCAGTGGCTTAAGATTTATTACCTCAAGATAGGCTTTCGTAGATAAAGGAGAAGAGGCCCTGGCCTCGCCTAGTAGTTGGGAAAGGCTGGAGTGATTCCCCAGGTACGTGTGGAAGTGACGGGAGTGAGCCAAGCACAAAGCAAAACAGGCATCCTTTCATGTCTGGGGAGGTGAGGTGTTTGTGAACACGTACGTGCCTGTGTGCCTGTGCCTGTGTGTGTGTGTGTGTGCGTGTGTGTGTGTGTGTGTGTGTGTGTGTATACGCATGTGTGAGCATGCGCGCGCATGCACGTATGCACTCGAGTGGCAAGTGGTGTTCCTGGATCCTCCAAGCCAGGCCTGCCTTCTACTCCTGATGTCTGGAGGTTCTGGGAAGTCTGGAAGACTGATTAGACCCCCTCTGTGGCAGTTGGCAGATGGGGTGTTCTTTCAGGAAGTCTGATGTTCCTGGTTTCTGTTTGGGAAAGGAAGACACTAAGACAACATAGCCGGTGGACACAGTGAGCCTGGGACAAGAAGTGATCTCAAACTCACTGCCTCCTTGTCTCGCTTTGTATCACTCCCAGGGCCAGAGAACTCCCCTGAAGAGCGAAACCCAACTTCCACCCAACACGTAGGAGAACCGTGACATAGCCTTGGCTTGTGTCCCTCTAGTAATCAGAAGTTCCATGCCCCTCGAAGACTGCAAGGAGATTAAAATAAACTGAGCAGACTTTGCATGTGTAATAGTTACTCTTAACTGTTGTTGTGAGAGAGCATTAAAGTCAAGCAACCTCAGGGGAGAAAGGGAGATTTATTCAGTTAACAGTTCCAGAGGGGAGAAACAGCCTTTCAAGGCAGAGGCAACATGGCTGGTGGCTGAAGCTGGAGGCAGCTAAGTCACTGCAAACATCCTAGAGGTTCAGAGCTGTTTAAGCCAGTGGGTGACGGCTGGAGGATTCCTGGAGAGTCGAAGAAGCTGGGCTGTAGGAAGGAAGAGAGTTTTCTAGCACAGTTCTGACAGTCTCTCTTCAAAGTCTTCTGTTCTATGGTCCCTTTTCTCTGGTCTGCTACTGGGAGGTTCCAATCAGATCTAGGGCTGGTCTTTGTATTGTCAATGTATTGATCTGGATCATCTTTTCAGGTGTCTTAGTTAATGTCAGGTGTGGTCAAGTTGACACCCAGGATTAACTATCACAGGATGCATATCTAAGATGGGGGGATTTGATCATAAGCCAGAAATAGTGACACAGAGAACACACCATCAGTCCCATGGCTGTGAGTATCTCTGAGGCTGCGACAGCTAGTAAGAGAGGTTTCAAGGAGGCAGTCCCAGCTTCGTAGGAAGGACTTCCTCCTTGAACAAACTTAAGGGGGTACTATTGAGTTCCCTGCCACTGGAGAAGTGCAGAGTGAGGGTAGCTGGTGATCAGGACTGCGGGAGATTCCAGAAGGCCCCGGATGCTGAGATAGGATATACTCTGGGAGGATTGATGGGAAGGGATCTTTTCCTAAAAAACCCCACTGAGCTGTTCGTGAGGCCGGAGGAGGGTGGGCCAGGGAAATGGAGTCCCCTTCATCCTACCTCTGGAGCAGTCTGCTTCCCCTACCCAGCCCTGTGTCTGTCCCGTATCATCTGATTTGACTTGTTTTCCCAACTAAGTAAAGGCAGGTGTGAAACCCACAGTACCCAACTAAGCAGACCTCACGCCACATCAACCTGGACTACCCTGCATCTTCCCAAGACCCTCCAGGGCTGGGTTTCACTGATTAGTGAGGACTGTTCCTACTCAGTCCAAACTTGCTGTTAGCTGAAATGCAGTGTCCAAAACCTGGACTTGGGCAATGAATGTAGTTCGGTTGGTTGAGTGCTTGCCTAAAGCGCCGGGTCTTTGATCCCCAGCACACCTGAAACCAGGTGTGGTGGTGCCAAATGCTGAATCTCAATACTTTGAAGGGGCAGGGAGGAAAATCCGAAGTTCATTCTCGACTACATAATGAAATTGAGGCCAGCCTGGGCCTCAGGAGAATTTGTATCAAAAAGAAAACTTCCACTTCCCAGGCTCTCCCTTCCCATGGATCTCTGCTTCGCAACAAGGTCTGAGGAGGGACAAGATTGGGACTGAAGAGATGGTTCAGTAGAAATAGGCGCTTGTATGTGAGTCTGATGAGATCTGAGTTTGATTCGCCAGCACCTATTTAAAGGTGGAAGGAGAGAACCAGCTTCACAAAGTTGCCTTCTGACATTGACAACTCTCTCTTTCTCTTTCTCTCTCTCTCTCTCTCTCTCTCTCTCACACACACACACATACACACTCTCAATAAAGTTTAAAAAGAAAAAACCAAAATGAATGGCAAGGTTGCTGTAACAGGCCCTGCACCCAGTGGAAGGGCTGTTTGGGGCCAGAGCAGATCATCCTGAGTGTTAGAATCCCGTAGGTCTGTCTCTTCTTAGTGTGAGGCTGCAGGGACATATTCAAATGAGATGCAAATCAACCTTGCCTAACTACAGCCTGCCTGTGGGCTTTTCCAGCTTCTTTCTGGCCAATGGGCCCAGGGAAGGAAGGTCTGAGAAGTCATCCCCAAGAGATCTTCCTTCCTTCTTTTTATTAACCTCAGTTTCCCCACTTGAATCTCTTAGGAGCTTGTCTTACACGAACTGAGGCGTAGCAGGAAGAAGCAGTCTTGGCCCTGGGGCCTTATAGTTCAGTTACATGACACTCAGCCACTGGCCCCAGAGTGAGAGATTTTATTCTAATAGAATAGAATAAAGTCTAGCTGCCTTTTGTTCTTACTGTATCCTGCCAATTCTGAACAATGCTGGTGATAAAATCGTTCTCTCTGATAAAATCATTGGCCAAAGTTCTAAGTGATTGCTACCATTACTGATGAATGTTGATTATAAATGAAATAATTACATAAAGTAAGTTTTCAGATGCGTGCCTCTACGGCTTATTATGTTGCATACTATACGCAAACAATTGTTTCAGTGTGTCTGCAGCTGCTGATATGACTACATGGCTAAATCACTTAGAGGGGACAAGGGTCTTTGTTCTTGCTTGGGATTCTCCATTACAGGTCATAGTCCAACTTGGCATGAGAGTTCTTATCAATGTTAGGAGCGGAGAGAACTGGCCACACATATCCACAAGAACTGCCGAGAGATGTGAAAACCCTCCTCACTTGCCAGATGGAGAGTCTGCCAAAGTACGTCTCACTATGGAACTGTGGGCTGGGTCCTTCCCTCACCAATTAGACAATTTCCTGCAGGCCTGCTCAGGGCTTAACAATCAATTCTTCACAGATGAGCCCAGAGCTCAGCCTTCACTTGTCAAGTTGACACCTGTCATAGTTAAGCTTGGATGTCAACTTGACATACCTGGTTATTAACTAAGATTGGCTGAGACCACCCCTGGAAGGATCAACTCAGAGCACCTGAAGGGATTATGCCCGCCTTAGATCCCATGGGAACCTCCTGGTAATGGACCACATATAAGATGCAGAACAGAATACGGAGGAGGAGGAGAGACCCTCTGAAGCTGTGCTCTTCCCTCCTGCTGCCCGACCCTCCAAGTCTTCAACGCCACTAGAGACTCTCTAGGAATCCCCCAGCCTTCAGCTGTCACCCTTGGGACTACTGGGCTGAGCAGCTACTGGCAACCATCGTTGGACTACCTCAGCCATATTTCATAAGCCAACTCAATAAATTTCATATACATATACATGTATATATTTATTCTGTGAATTCCGTGACTCTAGAGAACCCTGACTAATACAACACCTTTATCTAACTATCACAGTAATTTAGTTTTTATTTTTATATACTTAAAAAAAAACTTATCAGAGGCTTGAGAGATGGCTCAGGGTTTAAGACTCTGCCTTGCAAGCAGAAGGTCCTGAATTCAGATCCCAGGTCCCTTGTAAAAACTACAGGTGGAAACAACGGCAACCTGCACTTCCAGCTTTGGGGGGCAGAGCCTGGGAAATCCCAAAACAAAGCAAAAGGGAGGTAGAAGCAATCCAGGATGATTCCTGAAGTCACCTTTGGTCCTCCACAGGGACACACAGTGCCCTCTGATACACACACACACAATAAATAAATAAAATTAAAAAAAACTCGTCATAGGTATGTGTGAATGAGAGTACAGGTGTATACCTCAGAATGCTGTTAGAGGTTAGAGACTTTGTGGAGTTGATTCTTTCCTTTTACCTTCACCTGGGTTCTCGGGAGCAAGCTCAGGTCATCAGACTTGCATGCAAGTGCCTTTACCCAGCAAGACATCCGGAGGACCCTAGCTTTTGCTTTCTTTACATGAATGTAACATACAGAATTCCCTATCAAGCATCTACAAACAACTCTGTGGGTTATTTTGTTACTTCTGATGGCTGTTTCTTCATATGAATTGCTAGTCCTTAAAAAAAAATTTGTTTATGAGAGAAAGAGAGAGGCATGCACCCACAAGGACATTCGTGCCGCGGTGCACACACCACGTGAGAGAACAACTTTTGGATGTTGATTCTCTCCTTCCACCATGTAGGCTCTGGGGACTGAACTCAGATCATCATGTCTGCACACGGGCACCTTTACTACTGAGTAACTCTGCACCACCCTCTTTCTAAAGACAATTGTAATAGTTAATCTGGGTTGTCATTTAGACCCGGGATTAACCAAGAGATCAACTGTCAGACCACCCGGAGAGTTTATCTGGATTAAGGTATTTGCAACACAAAGACCAACCCTAAATCTGGATGGAACCTCCCAATAGCAGACCAGATAAATGAAACCACAAGACAGAAGAGGGCCGAGACTTTCGTACTCTGTCCTGCCAAACTCGGCTTCCCTCTTGCCGCCATCAGCACCCAGCTTCCATAACCTTCCACGAGGGACATGGCTTCAGCCCTCTGCAGCTTTCGGTGCCCACCATACTTTTTCTGCCATAATGGATTAAGTCTCCTCAAATAAATCTCCTCTTTCTCCCTTTACACTTGAGTCTGAGTGTTGTAGCCCAGGTTGGCCTCATGTAGCCCAGGTTAGCCTCAAATTTGTTATATACCTGAGTATGGCCTTGAACTTCTGATCCTCCTACCTTCAGCTCTCAAGAGCTTCGATTATAGGCATATGTCTCCACACCTGGTTCTGAGCAAACCCAGGGTTTGGGGAATATTAGGTAAACACTTCATTAATTGAGCCACATCCCCAGTCCTGCTAGTTGTTATCTCTGTGTCACCCCATGGTATGTAGTATGATGTTAAATTTGTTTTCATGACAGTTAGTTAGTGAGTTAGTTTGTTTTTGAGATAAGGACTGTGTTCCATGACCTAGTATGGCAGTGCTGAAAGTATTTCCACGCTTATTTATTTGGTTCCTTTTTTTATTTAATCGTTTGGTTCATTTTTATTTAATTGTTTGTTCGGAGGAAGCGTCTCATATTTTTGTCCTCAAAGTTATTGTATCGCTAAAGATCTACTGATTCACCTGCCTCCACTTCCCAAGTGCTAGGTTTACAGGCATAGTGCACCATGTCTGGTTTGTGTTCTTATGTTTAAATAGTGAATTCTAAATGAACAATAAATAGCACAGGGAGTGGCAAAGGCAAAGAAAAATAACCCAAGCTTCTTTCATTCAGCTAATCTGTATGATAATTCGAGAGTTTTATTTGTGTTGAAATTGAAGATAATTTTGAAGTTGAAGGCATAGCTCAGTAGTACAGCATGTGCTTGGGACACATCTGGGATGTTAGTGAAGCTTCATCTCCGGAAGTGTCCGTGACAGCCGTTCCAGACAGGATTAACTGTGAGAAGACCTGCCCTGAATGTGGAAGGTAACAACCCTTCATAAATGTAGAGGAGAAAAATCTAGATAATGACCCCTCCTGCTTTGAGAGTCAAATAGACTGATGTACCACTGGCCTGTACAGTGCTACGGAAGGATTACCTTAATTTTCTATTCCATTGCTATAAATGTCACCTGATCCAAGCAATTTAGGAGAACAGGAGGGTGTTTATTCCATTTTACGAATACAGGTTACAGTTGACTGTGATGGCCGTAGAGTCGCCCAGAAAAGCCAGTGGAACCATATCCAGTCAAAGAGTTAAGAAAAGGGGAGGCAAAGATCAATTTGCTTTGTAACTTGTGGGTCTGTCGAATTCTCTTCTGTTCTCTCTTCTGCCATTCCCAGGGAATGGTCCCACCCACTGTGAGCTGGAGAGATTGGAGAGATGGCTCAGGTTGCCTCAATCTTGAAAGCAGAAGGATCTGAGTTCAAAACCCCATCCCACGTGAAAACACCAGGAAGAAAGGGAGGCGGCCTGGTCTTCTCACCCTGAAAGGTGCAGGGCCTAGAAGTAGGAGGTCACCCTCGGTCCTCCACAGGCATACACAGTGCCCTCTCTCTCTCTCTCTCTCCTCTCTCTCTCTCACACACACACACACACACACACACACTCAAAAAAACAAATAAATACAAATTCAAACAATCAGCATTAGACTTGCCTTAACTAGATAATTCCTCACAGGCATGCCCAGAGAGGGCCACATCTCAAGCGTCAAATTCACAGCTGTAACTAACTCTCAAAGAGACCCAACCAGTCCTGGGGAACCTTAACCGCACCACAAGGGCATGGAAAGTGGTCTGCTTCCCCAGACAGAGGAATGGTTTGTTGACCCTCCTCTCCTCGGCTACCCAGCTCAACACTCACCCAGCTCAGATCCTGTGAATGAAGCAGGTCTCCAGGAGAGAGCGGATGGAATGCATCTTGCTTATCCTTGGAGCAAGCTCCATTCAAGTCCCAAGTGCCTGATTTCTCTCAGGTAGGGTGGACTGAAGAGTGGCTAGAAAACGGACAGGTACCAACTCTCTGGCTTGACATGGCCCCCTTCATCCTTATACTGCCTGCTTCCTATAGCAGGGGAAGAGTACAAAAAAAAGTGCCACCATAGCATAAGAGCTATTTGGAGCTGAAGATATTTGTGAATCAGTTAATAGAGGAGGATTCCCTGTGAATTACGTATCTACCCGAAAGCAAAGCCTTCCTAAAGCATTTGGATGTCAGAAATCTGTTCCCTAGGAAAATTGACTACAATCAGAAGACTAGAAGAGTAATCCACCAAGATAAGCAATCTCTTAACAGTTCTTACTAAACTATCGTGTCTCCCAGTCTATTCTCCTGAGGGCCCGTTCGTGTTTTCTAAAATGATGGTATATAAGCCCCAAGTTCTAACAACTTCTTTGAATTATGTCTTCTGTGAGCTCCAGCTTTTGAAAGTGCAAGAACCTAACTCTACCGTTCCTTTGTTGTGCACCCCTGGGCCAGTCGCCTAGCCTCTCTGTCATCTCCCAGTCCTCGTTTATAGAGGCTCTGAGGAATGGTATGAAGTCTCTAGTCTATGCTCACAGGGCAGAACAGAGCAAGCGACCGCACACGGTGAGACTTGGGCCCTGGCGATGCGATGACCGAAGGCTCTTATCAGTATTAAGAAGTGAAGGTTGCTAATTTGCATACTTATCAGGTTTACCACCAGATTTGAGGGACTATGTCACCAGTACATACACTAATCATATCAAATTCCATACCTAAAGTTCAATCCATTTATATATATATTTATAATGGTATATATATATATATATATACCATTTACCATGTGGTGAATGGTAAAACCCTGCAGGATCTGTGGAATAATAAAAAAATCATGTTAAATATACATTACATAGATATCATTGCAAATTATACACACACACACTTATGTACATTTTCTTTTTAAAAATACTTATTTATTTTTGGGGTGCGAATGTGTGTCAGAGAGTACTGAGTATGCCTATGGAGGCCCAAGGGGAATTTTTGGAAATCATTCTGGATTGCTTTACTTCCTCTTTGCTTTGCTCTAGAGTTCCCCAGACTCAACCTCCATTTGGATTCCGGATCCAAACTCAAGTCCTTCTGATTGTGAGTCAGAGGCTTAACCTCCTAGCCATCTCTCCAGCCTGATTTATATACATGTGTGTGCGTGTGTGTGTGTGTGTGTGTGTGTGTGTGTGTGTGTGTGTGACTTTGGATTCCTGGAACAGAGCTTCTAAAACCCTTAAAATTCCCTGAACCTTAGAATTTCCTGAACCATGTCTTTTATTTATTTCCCTTTCCATCATACCTGAGCTTATGAGAATGAGGTAATTTTGTTGCTGGGGAGTATTATGTCCAGGTCATTGTGTTCAGGAGTCAAAGATTAAAGCCAAACACACTGTAGAGGATTAAGGCAGATTTTATTCAGAGGAGAGAAAGGCTGGAACTCACAGACATGGAATCCATGAGAGGCAAGGGAGCTGGCGGAGTCAGGGGCATTTATACCTTTAGGCAGGCCCAGGAAAAATCGCTGGTCCTTATTGGTTAGCTCCAAGTTTCTGCAGATCTAATTAGAGCTTTGGGTCCCCTACATTTCATTGGTCTGTTCATGCTGGGGCCCAGCCCACATGGTAAAAGGAAAGTTGTTCTCTGACCTCTGCCTGCGTGTGTTCTCTCTGTCGCTGTCTCTAGTCTCTTAAATAAAATACTAAAAAATAAAAATATGACCAGGAAGATGGCTCACGCCTGTGGTCCAGTCCTCAGGGACCATCTTGACAATAACAGCAACTAAATAGAAACCTTAACTGTGACAGTCGCCCAGTGATGTACTTCTTGGAATATATCCCAGAGTTAATGGCACATCACTAGCCTCCTTCTAGGTTATTAGAAGAATAAGAAGCTATATTTTGGGTTTGCTTATAAAATGACTACATTGTTTTGCAATTAAGTACATAGTTAATTGTTTTTAAAAATAGTTTATTAGAGACAGAGAGAAGGTGCACACGTGGCGCACTAGTAGAGGCCAGAGACAACTTTCAAATGTTGGTTCTCTCCTTCTACCAGCTGGACTCTTACCAGTCCATCAAATAACCTCTTGAACAGTGTTTGCCAGCCTTACAGGTAACTGAGCACTCTTGCGGGACAGTCCCTTCGTGGTCACCAAATGATGCGGGGAAACAATCTTTCCTCTGTTCAAATGTCCCTCTGGGTCACCAAATCTTACAGGATAGTCCCACCTGGGCCGCCAAATGATGCGGGAACAGTCTCGCCAAATGTTACAGGGTCCCCGTTCAGGCGGCAAATGTTGCCAGAAAAGACGGTCCCCATGTTGCAGGGTTCTCGTGCTCCAGAGTCGAAGATTGAAAGCAGAACACGTGTAGAGAAAGGCTGGAACCCACGGACTCCAGGCGTGGAGTGCCATGAGGGGCCAGGGCGCCAACGATAGCTGTCAGGGTCAGGCATATTTATACACCTAGGCAAGCCTGGGAAACTGGCTTTTAGTCATTGGTTAACTTCCATTGGGGCCCAACCCAGTTGTTCCTAGGCCCATGTGGGGCTAGAGATCAAGTTCTTTGTTGGATATGGGAGGGCTCATCTCCATAATCCTTTCATAGGGAAATTGGCCATTTTATCTCTGGGAGGATTGGAGTGAGTGCCTCAGCAGCGGTGTTCCTTCAGGGAGATTCCAGCAGTGGGGAATGGTCTTCAGGAATTCCCAAGACCTTGGAAGACCTTGAGAGACCCATCCCAGCATGGCCGCCCTAATCCTGCCTTACTCTGCAGTGCTGGCTGTTTTCTCAGAGAAGCGTCTTACCCTCTGTCCACATGCCTTGGCCTGAGCATCTCTTCATTTGGTTGTACATTTGTGTGTCCTTTTCATGCATTTATTAGTAAATGTCAGTAACCTTTTGTTGTTGTTGTTTGTTTTGTTTTGTTTTTACAAATTCCCTGAATTCTAGCGGGACTGCTGAATCTGGGGAGGAAGAGGTTATGGAAATCTTCAGTGTGTAGTTGACCTAGCAGAAACAAGGATAGCTCAAAGCCCGGTAAACTGACACATTCCTGTAATCCCAGCACTCCACTCCACAGGCTGAGGGAGGATTGGTCAGATCAGGCAGGTCTACAGTAGCCTGCTGGGACAGTCTCTGAGGGTCTTTGAAATTCCTAAAAGCCATCCCCCACTACGGGAATTACTCTTCAGAAATACCCCCTGCAGTAAAGAAGACCACCTCCAGTCTCCACAGAGAGAAGGATGTTAATTTCCCCTAATCCTTTCCCTGTGAAAGGATGCGGGAGATGAGTTTTCCATAGCAGATAAACTAAATCCATCAAAAGAAATAGCCCCACCTCCAGGTGGACCCCAATATGAGGTAACCAATGAGGAAAAGCCATTCACCCTCCCCCCCCCTTACCTAAGTATGTAAATGTACCCGACCTTGGCAGCCATTTTGGGGCCTGACCCTCATGGCACTCCATGTCTAGAATCTTAATACTCTACACGTGTTCTGGTTTCAATCTTTGACTCTGAACACAAGAACCTGGATACTTACAGACTCCTAGAAAGCAGACCCCGCAACTACAAGTTCAAGGCCTGCTTGGGACATGAATCAAGATGCTGTTGGAAACAAAACAACTACTGGGATCACAGGCGTATGACGCTTTACCTGGTTGTGTCTGGCATCGAAATGGGACACTTTTATGAGACTGAGTCCTGCCCACTTGTGGGACCTGATTCCCATTCCAGGTGAACTATGTCCAATTGAGTTGCTGGATATCCATTTGATGCAGAAAAACTGGCTCTCATTATTGAACATCTCCCCACCCCACAGGAACCAATTTCAAATAAGAGAGGTCGATCCTATCTTAGCTCAGTCAGGCCATCAGAACACAAGACCTTAGACAATCACTAGTCGTTTATAAAAAACAAACGTTGGTGGTATTTGACTATAATCCCACTTGGGAGGTAGGGGCAGGACTTTTATCTGAGGCTTGCCTGGTCTGTACAGTGAATTTTAGGTCACCCAGGGTGATGTAGCAAGATCTTGACTGAAAAATCTAAAACCAAAACAACAGAAAAAAACAACACAGAGGGTTGGAGAGATGGCCCAGGGGATTAAGATTCTGCCTCTAAAGCAGAAGGTCCTGAGTTTGGATCTCAGGTCCCACATTGGAAAAAAAAAAAACAAAAACAAAAAACAAGTCACACAGAAATGGTAGCACCCTGCTCTTTTGATCCTGGTGAGCAGTTTGGGAAATCCCAGAGTGAACAAAAAGGAGGTGGAAGTAATCCAAGATGATTCCTGAAGTCACCCTTGGTCTCCCACAGAGACACACAGTGCCCTCTGACAGAGACAGACAGAGAGACAGGCAGACAGACAGACAGACAGACAGACAGACACACACACACACACACACACACACACCCTCCTGTGTGTTCTGAGACCTGAGCTCATCCCTAGGCTGACCTTGAGCTGACTCTGCAGCCAGAGGATGACCTTGAACCTTTTCCATATCCTCCTGCTTCCACCTCCTACTCCTCCCGAGGTTATAGGTGGGGGCCACTCTGCCCTGTCTTTCCTCCCTTCAAATCCAATCTCTGGGGAATTTGACCTGCTAAGGAAAAGCTAACAAGCACAAACTCCAAGCCTACCCAGGAGATAGGAGAGCTGAGTCCTTTATCACTTCCTGCCGGCTCTCCCCTCAATACCATTGCTCTGGGATTAGGCTTTGACTTTAGCGTGAGACACGATGAGACAATCAGACCACAGCAAGTCCCCGCTCAAGAAACCTCCTTCCATGTAGGGTACCTACGTGTTGGCTCTCTAAACCCTGCAGTTAGGCGTTAAAATCACATCTCAAGCTGAGGACAACAGTGCACACCCAGGATGTGAAGGCAAGCCGATCAATCAAGTGTTCAAGTCATCCTCTGCTATACAGCCCAGCCTGGGCTATGAAAAACCAAGTAAGGAAACAAACCAACCAACCAAGTCTGGCAGGAAGCTCAAGGTGTGCAAGGTGTGAAGAAGGAAGTCTCAAACACTTGATGTGAAAGGACAGTGTGGGGCAGCCACTGCCCCGGGGGGTGGGGGGGATGATATGAGTCCAATATGTCATCATAGGCATTCCCTAGAGCCTGAGGGACTGAGGCCCTTCTTGGTCTACCACGAATGAATGAATATGTACTGATAGAAACTTTTATTTAAATAAAGTTATTATGGGGCTGGAAAGATGGCTCAGGGGTTAAGACTCTGCCTCGAAAGCAGAAGGTCCTGAGTTTGCATCCCAGGTCCCACCTAAAAATGCCAGGCAGAAACGGCCATAGCCTGCACTTCCAGCCCTGGTAGGTGAAGCAAGAAGGAGGTAGAAGTAATCCATGGTGATTCTGGAAGTTACCCTTGGTCCTCCACAGAGACACATAGTGCCCTGTGACACACGCATACACACACACACACACACACACACACACACACACAGAGTAAATAAATAAATAAATAAATAGTAAATGAAATAATTATTTTTAAAAAACTTTTGCAGTTATTTATTTTGTGTTGGGGTATACCATTTAGTTCTCTTTCTCCACCATGTGGGCTCTGAAGATCCATTTTGACAGAAGAGTTCATACCGACATCAGTTACAGAGGGAACCAGCCACATCATGCCCACGGGGCCACCAAGAGCGGGATAGAACTCACTTGCCAGACAATATGTCCGTTCAAATATGCAAAGATCTCCAACTTTCCTAACGGCTCCCTCCATTTTATCCACCTGCCTAGGGATTAGTCCCTTTCCACCGCTGGGCTGGGTCTTCCTCATCAATCAGACAATTAGAGCAATCCTTCAGGTTTGCTCAGAGCTTAACCACAATTACTAATTCTTCACCACTGAGACCAGAGCTCAAACCTTCAATCGTCAAGTTGACACCTGTATGTAGCCATGACACGTCCCTCCTTAGGCTGGGTCCTCCTGCACAGAAGGCACAGGTGTGTGAAAGTCTAGGAGGTGGAATGCGAGAGGCTGTACTTGTGACTGGCGCAGCTACAACTTCAGCAGGTCCAGGCCCAGCAGGTAGTCCTGCAGCCCGTAGCTCTGCACAGGCTGCATCCAGAGGTCAAAAGAAAACCTCATGGGGCAGTTCCAGGAGAGAGGAAGAGGGACTTTCTCTGTCTAACTCCTTCCATCACTCCAGTTTCATTCTAGTTGGGGATTGAGATGGTTAGCTCACTCTTTTCTTATTTCTCCTCCTTCTCCTCCTTCTTCTTCTTTCCTCCTCCCCCTCCAAGTTGTTTGTTGGATTTGGAGTGTATATCTCCATAATCCCTTCCTTAATAGGTAAATCGACCATCTTATCTCTGGGAGGACTGGAGTCAGTTCCCAACAGGGGTGTTCCTTCAGGGTGATTCCAGCAGTGAGGGATGGCCTTCAGGAATTCCAAGGCCTTCAAAGACTTTAGAGACCTTAGAGACCCATCCCATCCCAGCTGCTTTAATCCTGCCTCATTATTATTATTATTTGATGTGTGTGTGTGTTTATGTGTGTGCGTGTGTGTGTTTATGTGTGTGTGTGTGGGTGTGTGTGTGGGTGTGTCAGAGGGTACTGTATGTGCCTGTGAAGGCCCAAAGATGATTTTGGTAATCATCCTTGATCGCTTCCATATCCTATTTGTGATGCTCTAGGGTTTGCTAGGTTTTGTCCTACAGGACTGGAAGTGCAGGCTGCTGCTATTTCTGTCTGGCATTTTACATGGGATCAGAATCTGAACTCAGGTCCTTCTGCTTGTGAGGCAGAATCTTTAACCCCTGAACCATCTCCCCCAGAATCTTCTTTTTTTCCTTCCTTCCTTCCTTCTTCCCTTCCTCCCTTCCTCCCTCCCTCCCTCCCTTCCTTCCTCCCTCCCTCCCCCTCTCCCTCCTCCCCTCCCTCCTTCCCCTTCCCTCCTTCCCTTCCCTCTTCCGCCCTCCCTCCTCCCTCTCTCTCTTTCTCTCTTTCTCTCTCTTTCTTTCTTTCTTTCTTTCTTTCTTTTCTTTCTTTCTTTCTTTCTTCTTTCTTTCTCTTTCTCTTCTTTCTTCTCTTTCTTTCTTTCTTTATTTCTTTCTTTCTTTCTTTCTTTCTTCTTTTCTTTCTTTCTTTCTTTCTTTCTTTCTTCTTTCTTTCTTTCTTTCTTTCTTTCTTTCTTTCTTTCTTTCTTTCTTTCTTTCTTTCTTTCTTTCTTTCTTCTCTCACTAATTATCAAACTCAATAGATAGCCCAAAACAATCCTGTACTGCCTGACTGGTGAGATTAAAAGTGATCAATGGGGCCACTTGGCGAGCTCTAAGGGTTCGATACTTGCTTGCAAACCTTGTCACCTAAGTTCGATTCCTGGAAGCCTGCGTGGTAAAAGGTGAGAGCTGACTTCTGAGAGTTGTCCTCTGACTTCTACCTGTGTGTCATGGCATGCATGTGTGCATACCTCCCCCCTCTCTCTTTCTCTATTTCTCTTTCTGTCTCAAATAAACAAATTAAAATATATATTGTATATATTGTTTAACAAGATGAGCAGCATTGGGCCTGGGATGCAGTTTGGTTGGTGGAGAGCTTGTAGAGCTTTGGAGAAGTTAGGCGAGGCAGCAGCTCAGACCTGTAAACCTACCCCTTAGGAAATGGGGCAGGAGGACCAAGAGTTCAGGGTTGCCCTCATTTAGGTATTGAGTTTAAGGTTAATCTGGGCTACCAGTGACCTTCTCTCAAAATACAAAACAAAAAACAGAAGGTGGGATGAGCAGACTGTTATTAAGCTTGTGGTATTGTCGGGTCTCAGTTCCACCCCTGCCCCTTAATATATCAATCACAACAATCAAATTAACAGGGCTGGAGAGATGGCTCATGGGTTGAGACTCTGCCTTCCAAATAGAAGGTCCTGAGTTCAGATCCCAGGTCCCACTTTTTTTAGGCATACGGAATTGGTGGCCTTTATTTCCGACCCCGTGGGTGAAGCTCGGAAATCCCAGAGTGAAGCAAAAAGGAGGTAGAAGCAATCCAGGATGATTCCTAAAGTCACCTGTGATCCCACGCAGGGACACACAGTACACATACACACACACAAACGCACGCACGCACACAAAATAAACAAATAAATAAATAATAATAAATAAATAGTTGTAAATTTTTTTGTGTGGGACACAATCCCTCCTCTGGCTGGCAAATTTCCAGTGCTCTGTGAAGTTCCTCTCTCTTCCCAGTATGAGATTCCTGGGGAACTTCTAGTTTCACAAGGTCCACTGTTTTGATAGTCTGATAGCTGGAAGTAGGATGAGTGAATGGAGGGACAAAGGCATTCCTCTGGGATACTTCTTATCTCAGGTTCCTGAGACAGCTCAGCAGGTAAGGAAGGCACCTGCTTATAAACCTGGTAATCTCAGTTCTGTAAGTTCTGTGGTGAACTTTTTTTAACTTTTTTTTATTTATTGTGCATGTGGGGTGTGTGTGTGTGTGTGCACGCGTGCGCATGTGTGTATCAGAGGGCATTGCATGTCCCTGTGGAGGACCAAGGCTGACTTGAGGAATCATTCTGAATAGCTTCAATCTCCTTTTTGCTTGGAGCTGGGATTTCCCAGACTCTGCCCACCAGGTCAGAAGTGCATGGCCATTCCCTAGTTTTTACATGGTTTGGAACTCAGGACCTTCTGCTTGCCCCTGAGCCATCTTTCCAGCCCCTACAAAAATGACTTCTGAAAGTTGTCCTCTGACCTCTCCACCTGTGTCCTGGCATCTGCACTCTCTCCCTTCCTCCCTTCTCACTCACTAGATAAATACTAAAAAAAAGGGGGGGTATTTCTTATCTCTTTGCCACCCATTTACATCAGCATCAGTATGCCTACCATTTATATTTTTCTTTTGCTTCTATATTTGTTTTATTATGGTACTGGGAATTAAATTTACCAGCCTAAACCCAACACCTCTTACAATTTTAAGATTTATTTATTTATTTAATCGTCTATATATTTTTGAGACAGAGTCTCGTGTATCCTAGACTGACCTCTAAGTCTATGTAGTTAAAGATAACCTTAGAGGGCAAGTGAGATAGCTCCATGATGATGGTGCAGTAACAGTCTTTCTCCTGCTTGCCAAATATCCCTTCTGGGTTACCAAATGTTACAGTGTCCCTGTTTCAAGGGACCAAATGTTGAGGGAACGACCATCCCAGTGTTGCAGGGTTCTTGTGTGCAGAGTTGAAGATTGAAACCAGAACACATATAGAGGAGTCAGATAGAGTTTATATTAGAAGAGAGAAGGAACGGAACTCACGGACTCCAGATGCGAAGTGCCATGAGGAGCAGGAGCCCCAGAGAACTCATGGAGTCCAAGCGTGGAATGCATGAAATGTAAGGAGCCGGAAACAAACTCATGGTACTCCAAGTGCTGAAGTTGGCTGCCAGGGTCAGGGTATTTATACACTTAGATAAACCAGGGAAAAATGGCTTTTCCCTATTGGTTAGCTCACATTAGGGCCCAACCCAGTTGATCTTGGGTCCAAGTGGGGCTAGAGATCAAGTTGTTTGTTTGATGTGCAGAGCTCATCTCCATAATCCCTTCATAGGAAAGTTGGCCATCTTATCTCTGGGTGGACTGGAGTCAGTTCGCAGCAGGAATGTTCTTTCAGGGTGAAGCCAGCAGTGGGGGATGGTTTTGGGGGATTTTAAAGACCTTTAGAGACCATCCCAGCATAGTTGCTGTAAACCTGCCTTAACAAGACATCTATTTACAAACCTGGAAGTTCAAATTCAATCCCCAGAATCCCACATGGGAAGAGAACTGACTTGTTCTCTTCTGACCTCCAGCTGTGCACCATAACGTAGTTGCATCTCCCCAACTCAGTCCCTCAATTTCTCTCTTCCCCTTCAAATGCATAAATAAAAAATATATTTTTAAAAGATAACCTTGGACTCATCCTCCTGCTGATACCTCCGGAGTACTAAGATTACAGGCATTTTCCATCACCCTTGGATTATAGAGTGCTGGAGATCAAACCCAGACAGGGTCTTCTACATGCTAGGCAAGTGCTCTGCCACCTGAGTTATATCTGTAGCCTTAATTGTAGCCTTTATTTATTTTTGAGGTAAGGTCTCACTCCTTAGCGGAGGTTGGTTCAAACTCTTGATAGTCTTCCTGCGTCTGCCTTCCAAATGCTAAGATTATAGTCATGAGCCACTGACTGGACCTTCAACCCTAGTTCTGACTGTTTCTTGGAAAGGTCAGTAGGGGCCTTGTGCCCCCCACCACATGGCATTGTTGTGGAGTTGATCTCTTGGCTGTGCTCCCAAATGTTGTGGTTCGTGGGGGAGGTTTTTATGTGTCCCAGAGAATGAAGCAGAACTCTCTAGGAGGAGGCTTAAGAGTTCATTAGAGGAACTCATGGACTCCAGTCATGAAATCCATGAGGTGCATGGAGTTGGAAAAGAACTCATGGACTCTAGATGTGGAGTGCCAGGAGAGGCAGGCATTAAAGATGGCTGTGGAGGTCAGGTATATTTACATACTTAGGCAAGGGGCGGGGGAAGAAATGGCTTTTTCTCATTGGTTAGCTCCCGTTGGGGCCCTCAGGGAAGGGCTTATCTGTATAGGAGAACTCATCTCCATATCCTTTCATAAACAAAGGGTTGGGGGAAGTTGATCACCTTATCTCTGTGGAGGATTGGAGTCAGTGCCTCCCTAAGGACAGGGGTTGTTTCTCCAGGGTGATCCCAGCAGTGGGGTTGGCTTTCAGGAATTTCAAAGACCTTCAGAGGATGGCTGCTCTAGTCCTGACTTCTCCGCCCAGTCTATGCACATTCCCAGGATCACCTTCTTAGTTCAGAGGGCGCTCTCCGACTACTGCTCATGACCATAGTGCAAATGATGTTCTCGGATGTAGCCAGATATATGCTCTGCCACTGAGCTACACCCTCAACCCCTGTTATTATCTTTTATGAAGCATTAGCTTTTTTGTTATTGTTATTATTTACTTATTTTTTCCCTTTTTCTAAAAGCCTTTATTTAATGTGTGTCTGTATGTGTGTGTGTGTATCAGAGGGCATTGTCTGTCCCTGTGGAGGACCAAGGGTGACTTCAGGAATCATCCTGGATTGCTTCTACCTCCTTCTTGCTTTGCTCAGGATTTCCCAGGCTCCGCCCACCGGGGTCAGACATGCAGGCCTCGGCCATTTTTGCCTGTCGTTTTTTTTACATGGACCTGGGATCCGAACTCAGGACATTCTGCTTGTCAGACAGAGTCTTAACCCCTGAGCCATATCTCCTGCCCCCCAGTCAATTTCTATGGGTTTGTTTGTAAACCCTCAGGTTGTTGATATTTTGCTCGCTACTACAAAATAGTTAATCTTGGGTGTGAACTTGACCACACCTAGCATTAACTAAAATCAACTCTCTCACTACTTGAAAGAGATTATCCAGATCAATACATTACAATACAAAGACCAGCCCTAGATCTGATTGGAACCTCCCAGTAGCAGACAAGATAAAAGGAACCATAGAACAGAAGACTCAGACGAAAAAGCTGTGCTAGAAAACTCTCTTCCCTCCTGCTGCCTGGTTTCTTTGACCCCCCCAGCCAGCCCTCCAGTCCTCCAAGTCTTCAACGTGACTAAAGCTTCTCCAGGAATCCTCCAGCCTTCAGCCGGCACCCTCTGGCCTACTGGACTGAGCAGCTACTGGCATGGCCATATCTCGTAAGCCAACTCAATACATTTTTATATATTCATTCTGTTGATTCTGTGGCTCTAGAGAACTCTGACTAATACACTCACTATTTTTCTTCTCTTCTTGCTCTTTCTTTTACTTTTGTGTGGGCATGTTTAGTTAACTCTCTCATCTAAAAAACAAAAGCTCTTTTACCATAGATCACTCTCCATACTGTACAGAAAACTATCATGTCCAGTGCACGGACACCACTCAGATCTGCTTCCTGTCTGAATGTTTGTGTGGACATGTGAGCGCTTATCTGGAGCACCGAGAATTCCCTTCCCTTCTACAGCAGAATACAGATCTGAGCCATGGTCTCAGACTGGTCTCTCGTAACAGCATTCACACCTGGACAGGGCTGGGAGATCTAGTCATTGCCACGGCCCACAGCTGGACTAGGGTATCTGGCTACTCTTGAGATATTGAACCTTTATCACCCTGGTCTAGGGTGAGCCTGGATTAAGAGCCCCCTTCCAAGTTCCATCAGGAAATCAGTGCCTAGGGCTTCATGGTCATTTCCCTCAAGTGAGCAAACAATTTCTCATGATTAGTGGAAATGTCTTTTAAGCCAAAAGGCCCCTGCTCTGAGTTTGCTGCAATTAGATCAATATTTGTTTTCTATCATCAGGACAAATGTCAATAGAGAAAACTTGGGCTGTGTGTGTACTCAGGAGACCTGCGAATGGAACTGATGATATGAGGTACATATGGGCAAGGGAAACAATCGAAAAGGTTGCCTTCCCTTGTTTGAAAAAAAGGCACACGTGTAGAAAGTTATTAATCTATTTATTTATTTTAAAAGAGAGAAGCGATGCATTGTAAGCATAAAGCAGAAGATACCAGGGTGAGTGGAAGATACATGTTACATAATCAAACTAGGGCTTTGGGTTGGTTTGAGACAAGGATTCGCTCTGTGGCTCTGGCTGGCCTGGGATTCCTTTGGTATCCAGCTGGCCTCTAGCTTGTTGCAATCCTCTTGCCTCTGCATGTTGAATACTGGGATTACTAGATTAGAGGATTTTGTTTGTTTTCGAGATGTTGAGAATCAAATCCAAAATCTTGCATGCGAGGCAAGTTCTCTACCACTGAAAATACCCTCAGCCTTTTATTAGTTTATTTATTTATCTATTTATTTAGATATGAGAAAGAGAGTGCACACATGCTTGTCGCAGCACACAGGTGGAGGTCAGAGGTCAACTTTCAGAAGTCAGTTCTCTCCTATCACCATGTGCGCCCCCAAGGACTGAGCTCTTGCAAACCAGCGCCTTAACTCCTGGTCTACCTCACCCACTGAGCTATCTCATCAGCTCCTATTGCTTTTCTTTCTTTTTTAAAAACATGTTCTTAAATTTTTATTCATTCATTCATTCATTCATTCATTGTGTGTGTGTGTGTGTGTGTGTGTGTGTGTGTGTGTGTGTATCAGAGGGCATATGTGTTCCTGTGGAGGACCAAGGATGACTTTGGGAATCATCCTGGATTGCTTCTACCTTCTTCTTGCTTTGCTCTGGGATTTCCCAGGTTCAGCCCATCATGGCTGGAACTGCAGGCTGCTGCCAATTCCGGTTGGCATTTTTACATGGGATCTGGGATCTGAACTCAGACCGTCTGCTTGGGAGGCAGTGTCTTAACCCCTGAGCTATCTCTTCAATGTCCCGCCTCCCCCTTTTTTTAACTGCAAAACTTTTCCATCCTTGGGGGACTGAAGAGAAAGCTCAGCGGACCAGGTGCCTGTTTGAAAGCCTGGTGATCTGAGTACAATCCCCAGAAGCCCACATGGTAGAACGGGAGAATTGACACTTTTGAAAATTGAACTCTGGCCTTCATCCCTGTACATGTCCGCCCCTTGCCATAAATATTTTTTAAAAATTCCTATTCTTAAATGTCAAATCCAAATTTATAATCTTAAAAACCCATAATGCTGACCATATTAAAAATATAGCAAAGCAGGATATAGCAGCACACAACTGTGGCATCCCAATGCTTAGAAGACTGAGGCTAAAAGATTGCCACAAGTTCCAGGCCAGCCAGACCTATCTACCAAGATCCCGCCTCATTTAAAACAACAACAACAACAACAACGAAAGAAGCAAGTATTCAATGCCTAGATTTGTAATTCCAGCATGTGGGAGACAGAGGTAGAAGGAAGTCCTATTTATTTTATTTTCAAGATAGTGTCTTGCTGTCCTTAAAGTCAGTGGTCCTCCTGACTCTATCTCTGCAAGGCTGGGATTACAGTCATGCACTTTAAAAGTTGTATTTGTGTTTGTCCCCAGTCCCCCAAACCTAAGGTTTCATGCTTGCTAGGCAAATGCTCTACTGCTCAGTAAATCCCCAGTCATAGAGGCTGTATTTTCTGTTAGCAGAGTTTTTGCCAAGTTACAGTACAATTTTCCGAAGTGCGGTGATTTCTCTGTGGAAGTCGGTTTCTGAGGTCCTTTAGCCCTCGCTCTTTGTGAACTCTTTGACAGCTCTGGGCGGAAGGATCCTGGGCACCCATCCTTCTCACTTGGATGACATAGTCTTCCTTTCTTCTTTTTCTCTCTTTCCCTTTCCCTCCCCCCCCCCTTTCCTGCTTGCTTGGTTTGTTTTTGCCTGTGTGTATATGTGCGAGCGCTCGCAAGAGCGAGCGAGCACTTGAATGTGTGTGCTTGTGGCAGTCTAAGGGAGTCATCTTGGATTTCTCTAGCTCCTTATTGCTTTGCTCTGAGGTCCCAAGCTCTGTCTTCCAGGGCTGGGACTACAGGCCACTGACACAGTCACCCAGCATTTTTATGTGCAATCTGGAGATTTGAACTCAGGTCCTTTTGGTTGTGAAGCAGAGACTTTAACCTCTGAGCCATCTCCCCAGCCCTCTCACCATTATCCTCTAGATTCTGAAACCCCCTGGCCTCTGCTCCGGGGGCACCTCTTGCTTACAAGGTTGAGTGTCAGCAGGAGCTAAATTATGGTTGGCCTGCCTTGTGCTGGCAATAGAATGAGGAGTTCAGGGGTATGCTGGGGAGGGGGAGCTTCTCTCCCCGATATTGATCCAGGCACCCAATGCTCTTGGCTTGGGTTTTGTGAACCTGCGAGAAGGGAAGATGCCTGATCATTTCCTAGGGGGGCATCTGTCAGGTTGCTGGTAGGAGGGAACTTAGTAGTTGTTGGGCCTCACATGTGTGCTTGCTACCTGTGAAGGCCCACACTTGCCCTGTGGGGACTCCCGAGTTGGGGACAGTGAGACATTAAATAGCAAATTCTGTTTTCTATTGTGTTGTTTTTCTTCTGGGCTAGGAACTGAACCCAGGACCCTGCCACATGCTAGGCAGGGTCTGTACCACTGAGCTGCATTTTAAAAACAGCAACTAACAAATTAAACAGCAGTTTAAAAACCAAACAAACAAAAAATGAACTGAGGAGATGATTTAGCAGTTTAAATACTTGCTACAAAACAAAAGGGATCTGAGTTGGGAATCCCTAGATCCCACATAAAAGTGCTATAAACAGGTAGTCAGACTGCCAGTAATTCCTGAGAAGGGAAGGTAGAGGCTGGGAATTCCTGGAACAAGCCGAATAGACATTAGTCCCAATGGCAAGGTCTGGGTTTAATTAAAAATCCAACTTTAAAAGAAAAAGGTGTAAGAATGATTGAGGCTAATCCCCAAGATTAACCTCAGGCCCTCACATGTAGGCATACACATATGCTCAAGCAACGATACACACACATGCATGCTCCCACACATGCAAGCACATATACAGTCCCCTACATGCACATGCAAAATGGGGGATAGAACAATACAGTGCATGGCGACTCATGCCTATAATCCCAGCTCTTGGGAGGCTAACGCAGGAGGATTGCCAACCGAGAGTTTGATGCCAGCCTGTAATATGTAGTGAGTTCCAGGCCACCCTAGACAAGAATGAGACCCTCCTCTTTCTCTTCTGGTCCCAGGAGCTTTGGGAGCTGCAGGTTACCGTACAGACATGGCCAAGTCCAAGAACCACACCACACACAACCAATCCTGAAAATGGCACAGAAATGGCATCAAGAAACCCCATTCACAAAGATACGAGTCTCTCAAGAGGATCGACCCCAAGTTCCTGAGGAGCATGCGCTTTGACAAGAAGCACAGCAAGAAGGGCCTGAAGAAGATGCAGGGGAACAACAGGAAGGCCGTGAGCGCCCACGCTGAAGCCATCGAGGCCCTGGTGAAGCCCAAGGAGGCAAAGCCCAAGGTGCCCAAGGCTCCAGGCTGCAAGCTCAGTCACCTGCCCTCATCGCCCACCCCAAGCTTGGGAAGCGGATTCGTAGAGATATGGCCAAGGGTCGTAGGCTCCAGTCAAAGGCCACGATCCCTACTGAGGCCAAGGCCCCAACCAAGGCAAAGACCAAGACCCAGACAAAGCCGAGGCTGCAGCTCCTGCTCCAACTCCAGCTCAGGCTCCTAAAGGTGTCCAGGCCCCTGGGAAGGCTGCACAGTAAAGGCCTCTGTCTGCCATTGTGAAGACAGATGGACTGGTGTGGTTCCCCCGACCTCCTTTGCAGATGGCTGGGTCTCTGTGTCGTTTGTATAAATAAACCTGAAGCAGCTCTGTAGAAAAAAAAAAAAAAAAAAAAAAAGAGTGAGACCCTGTCTCAAAACAACAAAAAAATAATACAACAAAACAACAACACCCTGAGAGAGAGGTCGTGGGTAAAGGAAAAGCTTATGTCTGATTGTTTAAATATAGGGTCCTGGAACTTCACTTTGCACTGGGTTGGATTAACTTTTCCTGTTACTGCTATAAGATACCTCAACAAAATCAATTTGAAGAAGAGATTTTTTTGGGGGTTCACAGTTTGAGGGTACCATCTATCATGGCAGGGAAGTCAAGGTGGCAGGGGCTTGAGGTGGCTTAACAAATTGTGCCCATCTATTTATCCAAAGTCAGGAAGAAAAATGAGTAAGAAAATCTAGTGCTGAGCTAGCTTCCTCTTTTTCAGTGTAGGATGCACGCCCAAGGAATTTAGGGTGTATCTTCTCACCTCAAATGACCTCACAGGCATAGCCAGAGGCAAACAGCAGCCTAAATAATCCCTTAGAGGTGTGCACAGATTGTTCTAGACCCTGTCAAATTGACAACCAACAGTAATCATTACATGAACCGTGTAAATTATATAGTTAATCCCACAAGCAGCGCCTAACCAGCTAGCAATGACTCCCAAGTCCATATTCAGTAACTTCATGTTAGTAGCCTGAAGTGAAAGTATTGAACACCACAGAAATTGGTCAAACGTAAAACAGACTGCTCTGAGAGTTGGTTGATAAACATTTACCAGTACGCCATTGCATGTAAGATTCAAACGTTGGAAAGCTTATCCTTTTTCTTCTTTGGGTTGGTTGGCTTATTTTCAGTGATTAATTGCATGATTAGTGTGTTTTTAGTGTGTGTGTATGTGTGCACACGTGAGTGCCACATGCATGGGGTCAATTTTCCAGAATGAGTTCTTTCCTTCCGTGTGGATTCTGTGAATGAGTTCAGGGTCCCAGACTTGTGCAGTAAGTACATTTATTTACCCGCTGAGCCATCTTGTCAGCAGATCTTGCCAGCGGTCTTTGCAATATTTTTGAGACAGGAGCTTGCTATGTGGCCCCAGTGGGCTTTGAACTCCCTGCATTCCTCCCGTCTGAGTTCCCAAGTGCTAGGATCACAGGCACCGCTATACCCTGGGTTGTTTTTAACCAGTAAACTGGGCAGTGGAAGGGCAGTCGGACAAAGGGAGAAACAGTGTCTTAAATGCCGGCACTGATCCAAACCATTTCAATGTTTCAGGGGTGAGCAAACATGGTCAGAGAGACAAAAAGAATTCATGCAAGGCTACTACACATTCACAACCCACTGCTGACATTTGAGAGTTGGTTGATAAACATTTACCAGTACGCCATTGCATGTGAGACTCAAATGTTGGAAAGCTTATCCTGTTTCTTCTTTGGATTGATTGGTTTGTTTTCAGTGATTAATTTCATTATCTTCTGCATTAAAATAAGGGGCTTTTTAGAGCCAGCTGTGTGTCCCCTGTCCCCATACAATACCCGGCACAGAGTTCTGAATTTCAAGGACAGGTTGATTGGGTGTGGGAGAAAACTTGGGAGGACTCAGAAGTGCTATCCTTGCATGTTGGTCCTTTTCCAGAATCTTCACAGCCTGAAGCAAAAGCCTAATTGAACGCACAACAGGACAGAACATTCCAGCCTCCATCATTTAGATCACAGGAACAAATATTTACCAAGTCCAGGGCCCTCCCAGCCAGGACCGCTGGGAGCAAGTGTATGATACCTTTCTCTGAGGCAGGGGAATACAGGAAGTCTCAGGAATTGGTCTCCCTTCACCCCCAGTCTCTTTGTCAAATCACAACAGAAATCTCTCACGGGGTCAAGCAGGAAAAGTTCACTCACAAAAGTCCCTTGCAGAACAGGGAGTGGATCCCCAGTTTTACAGAGGAAGCTACTCAAAGCCCAAGGAGGGAAGAGCATGCTTAGGGGCATGGGAAGTGGGAAACAGGGCTGGACCTGGCACCCATGCCAAGGGACTCTTCACTGGTCTGCCTCTGTCCCTCTGCCACTCAGGAGCTCTTCCTAACCCTGGATGACCTGGAAGAAGTTGCTGCTCCTTTAACTGACTCCCCCCCCAACACTTTGACCAGAGTAATTACAGGTTTGTTCTCTGAGGTTCCAGAAGCTATTGTCTTGCCAGAGGCAGCTCCCCCATTCTTAGCTCTCAACTCAAGGAGCCCACCTGCTGCCCCCACTTCTCTAAATTAGTGGCCCACCTGGCTCCTCCAGCTGAGGTCCAGTCCCTTCTCCAAGGGGACAACCTCTTAAATGCCCTCCCTTTCTCAAGGCACCTCGCCCTGTTGAGATGCCCCAGGGACTGGCTGCAGGCAGGCAGAGCTATGGTTCTGCCCTGCCACCAGCTCTTTAGGTCACCCCTCTCATCTGCACACAGCTGGGAATTGAAGTGTTACATGAGAAAAACTTTGGCAGTGGGTGCAGACCGCAGCTACCAGGGCCCATCTGTGTGGCATAAACCTAGCTCCATCCTGATCCATTGCCACCCGGCCTCCCGTGTCCTCCCCTGGGCTCAACTGGGCACTGGGCCCGAAGGGGTGTTGGGAAGCCACCTGGAATAAGCCAGCCCCGGGGCAGTTCTGTCCTCCAATATTCCAGGATGTTAACTTTTCTCCACCCAGAGCAAACTCCTCTCCTGCAAAATGAGGAAGATTCCCCAGGGAATCGCTATTTCTATTTTTTTTTTTCCTAAAGACAGACTTCTGGGTATTCTAACAAGAGCCCTGCACCATACCTAGGATCTGGGGCCACCCTAGAGAGATATGTTGTGTAGAAACCTCGTTTCTTGTACATACCCAGAAATAGACCCAAGAAGAAGTGGGGACCTGCCACCTCTGTCATTAATTAGTGCCAGATTCGAATAGGAGGGTCCAGGTTTTATCATGTGAATGTGCTTTGGAGCGCTGACTGAGGACATTGGGGGCTTTAGACCCTTATGAATAGTTCTTGGCACTACTGCTGCGCTGGGTCTTAGCGGAAACTGGAGCCAGTCGTGGGTGGGTGAAGGTGCCCAGCCCAGAGGATCCGTGGCTCCTGCCTGGCCGCTCTGGTGTGCAGAGGCCTCCATCCTTGCTCGCGCCGCGCCACAGGTAAACAAGCGTCTGGAGGCGCCTGGGGGCTTCTCCTGCAAGCCGAGCGCAGAGTTACATCACGGTTCCCCTGGGGTAGTCAGTTCCCGGTGGTCCGCGCTAGGCCGGGTGTCCGAGGGGCAGGGAGCTGGCTAGGCGCCAGGCGTGCAGTCTCACAAGTTTTCTCGGGAGCCCCACCACCCCACTCCCTCCCCCCCCCCCCGGGACTTGGTGAAATCGAGGTTAGCTCCTAGGCGCCAGGATGCACGGGGTGCACGCGCAGGAATCACGCCCCAGTTCCTCAATCTGTGATGCCAAGAACTTGTTCAGCTCCTGTGCCTCATAACCGGTAGAAGGAGGCGCTGTAAACCTAGTAGTTTAGGGGGCACTTGTAAAAGCCACGTGTCCTAGGACACACGCTCCGCCCCCCTCGGAAGCACCCCAGCGTGCAGCGTTCAGCGGCTGCGGAGAAAGCCGGCTTTGTGGTATCCTAGCATCTGCCTGTCCCCACTTGCAGTGGCACTTGACCTTGCACTACAGTGGGTTTGTGCCAACGCCTTGAAATGGTTTGTGGGGTTGCACAACACTGGAAGAACACTTCCTTTCCACATCAACAATTTCTCGGCTTCTGGAAGGGGCGGGGGAGGGGGCAGAATGCTGAGGAGATAGCACCCCGAGGCGCTGAGCTAGGTAGCCGTCAATCAAAGGAAAGCTTGCTGGCAGAGACTTTTGTAATTGGATGGCTCTGCGCATGCTGGTGGCCAATGAGGCAGACTCTAGCCTTGACTGTCCAGCACCTCAAAAAAGAATTTTACTTTGAAAACATATGGGATTGAACAGATCCCTCCCCCTCCAAAAAAAAAAAAAAAAAAAAAACAGCTTCCTGGTTGCTTCCTTTATCTGACTAAAAGCACCATAAATCTGCACTTACAGGAAGATTCGCATTCGCGTTCCAAAGAAGGCAGAAGGGCCATGTACCTACCTATACATATTTCGCCAACTTATTTCTTGTCTCTGCATTTTGTCTTCCCTAAAGAAAATTATTACAGGTGCCTTTTCTTTCCCCTCCCTTATTTCTCCCAAGTTAGGTAGACACTCCCTTGCTGTTTAAAGTTATTTTTAGCCAAGCATGGTGGCACAAACTTGTCATTTCAGTATTGGGAGGCTGAGACAGGAGGATTGCCATGAGTTCTAGGCCAATCTAAGATTTCTAGTGAGTTCCTAACTATGCTGAGCTCCAGAGTGACCGACCTACTGTGTCAAAACAACAAGAAGTTATCCCCTTCATGGACTCCTGTGCACATAAGTGTGTGTGTATTTTCCTGTTAATTTGTTTTTGCCAGTTTAATTGCAGGTCCCATTTAAAGGACACAAGAAAAACAGCAGTTTGTCACATAGCTATCATAGTTACATGTTAAAAATACACAGGGCATCAAAAGACAGCATGAGCCAAAAGAATGAAAAATCTCCTTTTTATATATATATATATATATAATGAAATAGTAATATTTCAGATAAATTAAGTTAAATGTATTACTAAGACTAATTTTGCTTAAAAATTCCTTAACATCTATTGGAAAAATCTCAAGTAACATATGGGCTCATATTATGTTTCTATTGGTCAGAACTGTTCAATGTCAGGCGACCTTATATCTTTGGGTTTGCTTTGTCAAGCAACATTAGTATGTCTCTATTAACAGAGTGCCCTCTGTCCTGTCCTGTCCTGAGCAGCTTGGGCAGCAGAGGGTAGAAGCGGGGGAGGGCACAATGCCAGACCTCAGGTTGCTGCTAAGCCCCTCTTGGCTTCTGGATCAGCCTGGCTAAATTGTCCTGTTGTCCCGGCTCCTCCACAAGACAGGCAGGACAACAGAAGGCTGGGCAGAGGACTCTGTTGCCTGCCAGGGCTCTGGGGACTGAGGGAAGGAGCTTTGTGGGCCAAGGATTCTGAAGACAGTGTGGCCAGTGGCCAGGAACCCTGGCTTGGTCCTTGAGAGCTATTCCCATGGCCAGCAATACCACAGATGAGCCTTTCATATACCGGGTCCCAGACCTCCCTGCCCAGCCCCTCCCAACTGCCTTTTAGTGTGCCCCGGGCCAGCCCTGCCAGCCACCATCTGGCTGTGGGAGCTGTGACGGGCTCCTCAGCTCTCTCGTCCTCTCTGCAGCCTTGCATTCCCCAGACCCCCGCTTGATTAAAAGATTTGTTAATAATCATGGGTCTAGGAAAGAAAGCTATCCTATGATTCAGCAAGGCAAATAAGATGATTTCTGTGACCAGCATTTCTGACTAACAGCTCATACCTGGCCTTTAAAAGAAAAGGTCTTGGTTGGTCTGACCTAGGTTTAACCCATGCAGCTGATAGGAATGTGACAGTTTTACAGTCCTGTAAAGCTAGCCAGACCTGTACCTATTTAAACAACCTTATCTAGCATTCCTTCTTCCTCTCCTATATAAACTTGCTCTCAATAAACGGCATATACTCCTGATGGAGTCATACAGCAGGCACTGTGCTGGGAGTTTGCATCTATTAATTCAACAATTCTCTGTGATGCGTTATGCACAGATGAAACAATGGAGGCACAAGGAGGTCATGTAGACTTGTTCAAGGTCACACAGCTAGAAAGGCAAGACGGATTGCAATACAGGCAATCTGGTTTCAATGTTTACACTCCAAATCACATGGCTTTTCTGGGAATGGTTAAGTTTATTGTAGCAGTTACTCTGCATTGTTGCTGACAAATTCATGACTAAAAGGCTTCAGGCAACAAGGGGTTTTATTTTCTCTTAGGATAGTCTGGTTACAGTTCCTTGTCCATCTTGGCAGGAGAGTTCATTCCAACACCAGGAACTGTGGGAACTGGCTACACCGTGTCTATGGGACTGCTAAAAGGGACAATCTTCACTTTTTTTTAAAATTTTTTATTATTATTTATTATTTATTCAATTGTGCATGTATGCGTGCGTGTGCATGTGTGTATGTGTGTGTGTGTGTGTGTGTCTGTGTGTGTAGAACCACGGACGAATTCCGGAATCACCATGGACTGCCTCCACTTCCTCCTTGTTTACTCTGCCCAGGGATTCACAGGCTCTGCCCTACCAGGGCCAGAAACATAAGCCGCCCCCACTTCCGCCCAGCGTTTATAGGTGGGGTCTAGGATCCGAACTCAGGACCTTCTGCCTGCAAGGCAGAGGCTTAACCCCTGAGCCACCTTTCCAGCCCCCAATCTTCACTTTTCAACATGTTGGCCATATATATATATATATATATATATATATATATATATATATATATATAAAAGATTGCCAACTTCTTTAACCATCTCCATTTTATTCATTGGCCCAGAAACTAGTCCCGCCCACCATGGGCTGGACTTTCCCTATTAACTAGATAATCTCTTACAGGCCTGCTCTGGGCATTTACCCAGTTACTGATTCTTTACTAATGTGTCCTTCATCTGTCAAAGTCACAACCGTATCTAATGATGACACATATGTTCACAATTCAGAAAGTGTCTGAGACCAGTTTAAACACATGGAAACAGAGTGAAATATAAAAGTGAACAAGCTCATGAGGAAGAAGAAAGAAAGAAAAATCCCAGAAATAGTGTTTCCTCTGTCCACAACTCTATGTGGGTGAGCAAGGGGGTACTCTTTAAGAATATGTGTGACTTGTTGAAAGGTGAACCACAGTGGAAGATGGTGCTAACAGACATCCCTAGTCTAACTCTGAGCCAGTGTCTGTGTTTGCCAAAAGGGGGGGAGGGAGGAGGAGGGTGGAAGCAAAGTCTCCAGGAGTGAGAATAAAAGAACAAATCCCTCAGACCAGAGAGCAGAGAAGGGTTAAAGGGATAGAGAAACCCAGTAGGACGTCAGCTCGTGGCTTATGCTGGGTGTAGCAACACAGGAAGCCACAGCTGGTGGGTCTTTAAGGACGAAGTGATAGTTTGCATGATTTGCTCCTCCAACACTCACCTGAAATTGACTCCCCACATACAGCCGTGGACAGAAGAAACATTCATTATTCTGGGATTATTAAGAGATGGAGACCTTGAAGAGCTTCATGAATATGTTACTTCATTTATGAATATAGGTCAACAGGTTATCCCAGAAAGGTCTGCCAAAGCTGTTTTAGGAAACTCGTGCTTTCTCTCTTGCCATGTGATGCCCCAGAACCCTGCCAGCTCAACCTTGGCCCCTCAACCTTGGACAATGAGTCAAATAAACCTTTTGTTTGTTTAACTTGGATGATTAATGTCAGCTGTTAACCACTGGGTATACCTAGAAAGAATTACCTAGTTAAGACAGGCCTCTGCACAAATCTGTAGGAGATTGCCTTTATTGCGTAATTGGTGAGCAAGTCCCTGCGTTGGAGGGTAAAGATGGGGCAAGCTGGCAAGGCAAACAGTCATGCATGGGCCAGTCAACCCTCTGCTTCTGTTGTGGCGGCCATGTGATTATTTTCCTCAGCTCGCTCTCCTGCCATGACGGACAATAACCTGGAAGTGTGAGCGGGAATAAAACCCCTTTTTTTCCTCTGAGTTGTTCGGATCATTCATTGCAGCAATCATGAGTTATGAAACTGAAAACACTTGCAAGGTCTGTGAAATTGTGCTACTAAAAAAACAAAATGGACTGAGACTCATGACCTCAGCTGTCCCTATACAACAGTGACCAACCTTTTGGAGAGAAGAAAAAAATTTTGCAGAACAAATATTTCCTCGGTTGCTCTTTGCTCAAAGGTCTGTGTGACTGGGTGCTGCCTAAGAATGGGCTATGGCCTAGGGATGGGGTTCAGTTTATAGACAGCTTACCTATCATTCGCAAAGCCTCGAGTTTGACCTCAACATTGCAAATGCTAAGCGTGAAGGCACACATCTGTCATTCTAGCACTAAGGATTCAAGAGGTCAAAAGCAGAAGGGACCAGAGGTTGTAAATATCCTTGACTACATAGTGAGTTTGAGGCCACCTGGAATGTATAAGATCTGTCAAAAAAAAAAAAAAGTTGCTAAACCAGATAGAACAGGGATGTAATCTCAATACCCAGGAAGCAGAAGCAGGATTGCCTGAAAGTTCAAGGCCAGCCTGTCTACATATTGAGTTCCAAAGCAGCCAGTGTGAAATCCTGTCTTAAAAAAACAAAACAAAACAAAACAAAAACAGGAGGAGGAGCTTATTCAAAGATGAGTTTCTGTAGAAGGTGCTATGGCTGACTAAGGTGTTCTCTACTGTGAACCCTGAGGTCAGCGCGGCTTTGTGCTCATCAGCAGTGGATTGCTGAGTTGCTAGGGCATCCAACTGGGGAGTGGGTCTACAGACCATGGGCACAAGTTGCTGGGTGGGAAGTCTGTCTGGAGAAACAATTCTGAGGTCTTCCTACCATCCTCAGAGTTACTGGGGAAACGTGGGCTTCTGCCAGGCAGAGACAGGGCGATGCTCAGGTGGGTCCAGCCACAGTGGCATTTAGCCCCCTGAAGTCCAGTGTGTGAGCTCTCCTGCATGAGGCACATGGTGCCAATGTGGTGGAGAGCTGTGTCGTTGGTAGGGGCCCTGCATGGAATCTGTTGAAAGGCCTGTTCGGGTTTCTCAGACAGCAGCTGCTAGGGTCCCATGGACGGTACGGTGCCAGATGTTACCCTAGGCCCTCCTGAGTAAGAAACAGCCCTTCTGGCCTCATCCTGACTCCTAGCTCAGCTTCCGTCTCCTTCTGGACCAACCCTCCTCAGATGGCCTGTTTCATCACCTGCATTTAGTCCACGAACTGAAAAGGCGGAGAAATGGGTCTGTGACAGGGTCAAGTGATACACTCCATGGGAGAACTTGAATTTTTTATATACATATGTGTGTGTATAATTTATTTTTGTGTGTATATATTATTATTTTTGCATATGTTTGTGATATGTGTATTTGTTAGTATGTGTGTGTATGCATGAGTGTACACATGAGCATATGGAGGCTGGACGTCAATTTCATGGTCTTTTCTCAATCACTATCCATCTTTATTTTTTTCATCCTTATTTTTTCAAATAGGGTCTCCCACTAAACTGAAGCTCATTGATTTGGTTAGACTGTGAGGGATCTCACTCCTCTGCCATCCCACTCTATCTCTCCAGCCCTAATCAGGACATTTGATTAGTTTTATATCTTTCTGTCTTTCTGTCTTTTTTTCTTTCTTTCTTTCTCCAGCCCTAATCAGGACATTTGATTAGTTTTATGTGTTCTTTCTTTCTTTCTTCTCTTTCTTTCTTTCTTTCTTTCTTTCTTTTTTCTTTCTTTTCTTTTCTTTCTTTTCCTTCCTTCCTTCCTTCCTTCCTTCCTTCCTTCCTTTCTTTTCTTTCTTTTCCTTCCTTCCTTCCTTCCTTCCTTCCTTCCTTTCTTTCCTTCCTTCCTTCCTTCCTTCCTTCCTTCCTTTCTCTCTTTCTCTCTTTTTTTTTTTTTCTTTTTTTTTGTGGGGGTAGAGAGACAGGCTCTCTCACTGTAACCTCGGTGTGATCTGGAACTCACAGTGTAGGTCAGGTTAGCCTGGAAGTCACAACAGACCTTCTGCCTCAGCCTCTCAAGTCTACAATGGCAGGAACGCATTGCCAGGCCCGACTTTATTTGTCCATTCTTTCCTGCTGTTTGTATTGATCTGGTTACCAGATACGGTGGTTTCTAATTTAGTCTCGCAATACCCTTAGGTATTTTTAAGTTACCGGTGAGGAAACTGAGAGGCAAAGGGGGAGCTAGATCTTAACCCCCAGTTGGGGTGTGCCTCTCTTCCGTTTACAAGGGCTGGCACAAGTGCACCTGGGTTTAGACCTCGAGGTACAGGAAGTGGGGGAGCCAGTGGGTCTGTGGGCTGTAGACCCATCCAGAAGTCACACCTAAGAAGGGTGTGAATTAGCGGGTGGGACATTTAGCTTCAGCTGTCCCCTCGATCCTTCAGAAGTGGAACTATGGGCATACCTCTGAGGAATTATCTAATTAAGGCAGGCCTCTAGCAATCTTCATTGCATGAGCAACATGGGAAGACCCAGCCCACAGTGGGTGGGACCATTCCTTATATAGGTTGATAAGCAAGCTGGAGAGAGCTGGTTAGTAAGTTGGTGGACTGGCAAGCTAGAAAGCAGCACCTTGCTGTGGATACGGTGTGGTCAGTTCCCTCGGCTTCTGTTGGTAAATCTCTTTCCACCATGATCAGCTGTAAACTGTAATTGTGAGCATGCATGACAAACTCTTGTTTCCCTAACTTGTTTGGGTCATGTATGTATGAGAGCAATGGTATATGAAAATAAGACAGAGGGAGAGAAAGCAGCTGGAGTTCAGAACAAGGAAGGGGAGGGAAGGGACTGGAGAGATGACACAGGGGTTAAACCTCTGCCTTGCAAACTAAAGGACCAGAGTTCAGATCCCAGATAGTCAAAGCACCTAGCAGAAAAGTACAGTGGCCTATGCTTCTAACCCTGAAAGATGGAGCCTGGGAAACCCCAGAACAAAGCAATAAGAAGGTAGAACAATCCAGGATGATTCCCTGTGTCACCCTTGGGCCTCCACAGGCACACATAGCACTAACCCACTGCACCTGTACACACAGACACACATATAGAACAACACCCACACATACCCCCAAACAAACAAACAAACAAAGGATGGTAAGGAAAGAGAAGATATAGGGTTTTCTTTGCAGAATTCTGAGTCTGAGTAAATAAAACTAGGTGGGCTGGAGGAGTGATATCCAGCAGGGATCACCCTGCAGGTCAATCCTTATAGAAAATGTTAGGATTGCCTGGTGAGCATATCGGTCCACGTCCTGTGGTTGAAGTCGAGGGAGCTGGACATTCGCCTGTCTCTTGAGCTATCCAGGGGAGTGGTCCAGAAGGGAGGACCAGCTCTGTCACAGCGGGCAAGCAAGCACTGTCTTAGCTGCTTCCCTCATATCTATTCATATTTCCATCTCTATCATCTCTGTCTCTGTATCTATATCTTACTCTCACATAACCCAGACTGGCGTCAACCTCATCTGTGTAGCTGAGAATGACCTTAAACTCCTGATTCTCCTGCCTCTGTCTCTTCGATGCTAAGCTTACGGGGGTCTGCGCCACTATACCCAGTATAGTTACTTGTGTTTCAAGACCTCCTTCCCTCCGTACCCAGTAACAAAGATTAAACAACCCCCGTTTAAAGATGAGGAAACTGGGACGAGTCATGTCCAGTGGCTTCCTGAGGTCACAAAGTTAGTCTGGGGTGCAGGCAGGATGTAAGCTAGAGGAACTGACTATAGATAGAAACCCCAGCGTAGCAGGACCCAGGATAGGGCTGGGAAACACACGCGTGGGAAGAGGCAGCTCTATGGTGATTGAACGGTCCCACCCAACACCCCCCCCCACCCGCTTAATTCGGAACAGGCAGGCACAGAGAGCTGGGGCCTTTCTAGGAACTTTTCTGCCTTAGGCAAACTACAGTGTCCTGTGGACACCCACAGAGGTTTCATACACCTGCATGCAGCAGACCTGACAGAGGCAGGAGGGTGGGGGAGGGGGAAAGAGAAAGGAAGGTGGAGGAAGGGTGAGGGTATAGGGAGGAAATTGTACCAATTAGATACAGGTGTCAACTTGACAATTGAAAGCTGAGGTTTTGGGCACAGCTGTAAAGAATTAGTAAGATTAACCCCCCCACACACACACACACCTCCAGCAAGCCTGTGTGAGATTGTCTAATTGATAAGGAAAGACCCAGCCCACAACCGAGTGGGATTATTTCTTGCACAGTTGAATAAAAATGGATAAAGCTGGTTCAGACTTGCAGACTGGCAAGTGAGAAAGTTTGCCCCTCTCTTGGCAATTCCTGTGGGTATGTGGTCACCAGTTCTCTTAGCTCCTGATATTGGTATGAGCTGTCCTGCCAAGCTGGTCTATGGACTGTAACCAGAATCTAAGTATGCAAGAATATAACTTCTTGTTCTCCTAAGTTGTTTGTGCCTTTTATCAGCAACATGAAGAAAAGTTGCAATAGAAGGGAAGGAAAAGAGAAGGGATGAGGAGAAGAAGGGAGGCAGGGATGGAAGGACATGCTTATATATTTATACCTCATCATGAGTTAATAGCTTTGGGCAGGGTCCACAGATGGGGGGGCAGCCAGGAGGATTGGAAAGACAGTGGGGGAGGAGAAGAGATGCTAAGACATTTAGGCTTGAGGGAGCAGAAGGGACAGATAATTACCTCCAACAGGTTCTCTTGGTTGGGGACTAGGCCAGCAAACCATCTCCCTTGTTTTCCTAACAATCCCATGAGGTTAGCAATAGGTGCCCCAATGGGTTATTCATTCACTTTTGAGATAGGCTCTCACACTGCAGTCCAGGCTAACCTGGAGGTCACTATGTAACCTAAGTTGGTCTTGAACTCACGCTGTCCTCCTCCCTCTGCCTCCCACATTCTGGAATTGCAGCTGCGAGCCACCTCACCTGGCATTTGTTTGTTTCTTTTTCTTTGGCTCTGAGAAACAAACCCAGAGCCACTCACCTGCTGCACACAGTTCTGTGCTACGTCCCTGCTTTATCCTAACGTTCGGAGCTGGGTAAATGGTGTCTCAGGGAAGTGCTTAAAGGAGCGGAGGTGGAGTCTGAGCCCAGGAAGAGGAGCGGGTGGTAGGCTCAGCCCTTAGCGCCGCCAGCGCCGCGTGTGAATCGGGTGTCATTTCCAAGCTCCTTTGAGTCCAGTCTCTCTCTGTGGGGCCTGGCTTGACTCATCACCGTGTGGGGAGCCCAGCTGTGCAGAAAGCATACCCCAGGTCTCGGTGACTGTCTCAGCCTAACTCTGATGAGGGAGGGGTGAAATAGTGACATTCTACCTCCAGTGATCCCGAAGCAAGGGCCAGCCAGCCAGGGATCCCGTGGCAGTCCGCAGGTTGACTGGAGACCCAAGGGTCTGCTGGGAGTGGCTGAGATGTGTCTGGCTCTGAACAGTGTCTGAGGAATGGAAGGCCATTCACAGAAAGGCAGGCAGGGTCTGTGGGTCTTCAACAGTGGACCCCAATAGCCTGCTCAGGGCTCTTATTTAGTCTAAATCCAGATCCCCATCTGCATTCATCAACACTGCTGCCGACCATCTGCCTGTCATAGTTGTACAGGTGTCAGTTTGGTGGTTGAAGGTCTGAGCTCTGGGCACACTTGTAGAGAATTAGTAGTTGAGTTAAGCCCAGAGCGAACACGGCAACAGATTGTCTAGCTGAGAGGGAAGGCCCAGCCCATGGTGCGTGGGACTAGCCCCTGAACAGGTGAATAAAATACAGAGAGCTGGTTGATGAAGTTGGCATTCTTGTGTACACTTGGCCAGACATGCTGGTCTGGCAAGTAAGGATCGTCCCTTTCTCAGACATTATGTGGAGATAACGTGGCCAGTTCCCTCAGCCCTGGTGCTAGTGCATGTTCTCCTGCCAACTGGACTAAGAACTGTAACCAGACTATCTTAACTAAATAAACCCCTTGTTCCCTTAAGCAGTTTTGTCATTTTATCGTGATTTTTATCAGCAACTGTGCAGAGTAACTGCTATAAGGTCCTGCAGCCTGGCTGAGCACCAGGCATGTCTCCCCCAGTATTCCAAATGTCTCCACAGGCCTTTTGACCTCGAGAGCTTCATGCTACTACCTCTTCTGGGCCAGAGATCAGGGTCACAGGAGGGGGCACACTGACCAGTCTGCTTTGAAACTTTCAGCACTCAGAGCCCCAGGGCTGTGGGTCACAGGAAATCCTTGTGGTCTTCTGCAAGGAGACTAAGTCACGGATGTTCCTCCCGGCATTCTGTTGTCCTTGGTAGGATTGTTCTGGTGTGTGCTGGCCGCAGCCCCAGGACTGAAATAGGGATGAGTATAATTGGATTCAGGGGGGCTGGCCAGATAGCTGAGCAGGTTAAAGTGCTTGCCAAGCTTGAAAACATGAGCTCAATATCGGGAACCCACCATAAAGGTGGATGGAGAGAATCGATTCCACTAAGTTGTTCTCAGATCTACATATGGACTCCGTGGCATGTGTTTATCCCCCCCCCAACACACACACATGCACACACATTAAAAATATATATATATTGGGATACATGGCTGGGATAAGAATGGTCAAAATGGGCCAGGAGCAGGCGTGTTCAGCCTGGGTGGGAGCAAGAGATTTGAAAGTAAAGGAAAAAGAGCTTAACCACCCACGACTCCTGGCTTTAAGCCACTGGAGGAAAGCAAAGGCTGGGGACTTTTCCTCTTCAGAGAAGGGAAAGCGGACTTCATGCCACCTCCTCAGAGCCCTGAGCCTCAGGGACGCTTCAGGAAAGGAGGACACAGGTTTGTAGAGCCCAGCTACCTTCTTGCGGTTCCAGGTGTGTCAGATTGCTGAACAAGCACCTGACGCTATCCCTATACCTGAGGTTGAGGGTCCCCGAGAACCAGGGGGTGATGGCACACACCTGCATATAGACTTCCAGATCATCCAGAATTAGAAGCACAAAGGAACAACCCCTCTGGTGTTTAGGGGAGCCGAGAAGCCCCCTCCTTCAGAGTCCCACAGTGTGGGGAGAGACTTAGGAGTTGTACTCAGTTTAGGCACTGGAGCCGAGTTTACACCAGAGCATCCCTCAGACGGCCCCGTTTCTCGCTGGCGGCTCCGGCGCCTGCCAACGATGCGGCAGCTTCCCCAGCGCTGGGCCTTTTCTGGCAGAGCATCGTCTCTCCATCTGTGGACAGTTGACAGGCTCCTGCTGCTGGGTCTCCAAGCTCAAGGCTGCTGCAGCTCAAGGTCATCCAGGGTCACCTCTCAGTCTGTGGGCCTCAGCTTGGGTGGTGAGACTGACTTCCTGCCTGACTGGGCCCCTCTGAACCTCTTGTTTCACAGTGCACCCGCCCACTGAGCCTGAGACCTACCAGACCCTAACATGGCTTCTCTATCCTGAGCCCTGTGTCTAGGGGAAGGGGGCCAGATGCTTTCCCTTCCTCCCTTGTGGCAGATACCACTCTAATCCCCTCGACCTTCTAGGGCCCTCTGTGGAGCCTAAGGGGATTCCTTTTCTTTTAAGTTACTGTAAATGTTGATCAGATCTACAAGTTTTATGTGATGGATCAAACCTCACGTATGCTAAGCAAATGCTCTACCATCTGAGCCGTATATCCCCAGCTCAGAACTGTTGTGATGATTAGATACAGGTGCCAAGTTAACAAGGGGTGGACTTGTGATAGTTCAATTTGGTTTTCAACTTGATCACACCTGGGATCCACTAACAGATTTGCTGTCTGACCACCTGAAGAGATTATGTGGATTACAGTCTTTGAAATACAATGACCGACTCCATAAATGTGGGCAGTTGTATCTCCCAGTAGCTCACCAGATAAAAGGAAATGCAAAAAAAGAAGAGCTTAACCCTCTCTTGTCCTGTGCTGGCATTCTTCACTGACTTCAGAACCCAGCTTCTTACATGTTCCAATATGACTAAAGCTGGAACTCCTAAACTGACCAGCTAAAGGCAACCATTGTTAGATTACCTAGATTTTATCTTGTAAAGCAATCCAATAAATAGAAAAAAATAGAATGGATATTCTATTGGTTTTGTTCCTCAGGAACCCTGACTAATATAGCTGTGTATTACTCTTCTGTTGGACATGGGAACATTGAGCTGTCTTAGTTTGCTTTTAATCTAGAGCCATGCTTTACACATGGTGTGTGCAGCAAACTTGTATTCTCTAAATTGAGATGGGATCGTTATGTATTCCAAGCTAGCCTGCAACCAGGCGTCCTGGGATTACAGGCATACACCACCATTCCTGGCTTCCTTGTGTCTCCTCAATCTTTGCTTGTAAAACTAGGCTGTGTGTCTTCTGTGTGTGTGGGGGGGGAAGGGAGAGGACACTTGGCTCACTCCAAGGGACTGTGAGATAAAAGACTGATTCTAGGAACGGCTAGCTGAGAAGTCACCAAAGGGGTGAAACTGGGTAGACTGGGATGACCCCCGAGGGTGAACCAAGCACACTTACGAATCCAGGTTATACAGAACTACTTGGGGGGACTTTGGAGATGCCTGCCATTTGCTGACTTGACCATTAGGTTTGGGCCATCTCTCAGTTAGGTCATCTCCCCGACATCTGGGCTGGGGTCACCAAGCAAACAGAGCTGGCTGAAGAAGGTGTTGGGGGTGCTGGTTCAGGCTTCTAAGGTCTGTTTGTCCTGGGTGAGGATTTTTTTCTTCCTGTCTCTCAGCCTTGAGAGATTCTTTGGTCTTCTGTCCCATGCAGGGAGACACCCGAGGAAGTAGGGAGACTTGATTGGGACTATACCAGCCTGAACTTGCCCCAGCGCTGGTCCCTAAGGTCATGGAGACCTCCTGAAACTCCTTTCCAGGGACAGTTCAGAGGCAGACAGGCCTGATGAGGTGCTAATTACTGAGCTAATTGGAGTGCGCTGCAGATGGCCTGGATGGCAGGTGGGGAGATGTGCAGAGCTGGGCAGGAAGGCCAAGCCCAGGGCTGGTGTCCAGCAAGCCAGTGAAAAAGGCACTGTTTGTCCAGGGAATGTTGACTTATTAGAGATGATCAGCCTCTTCAAAATTCAACTCAGCCTCTACACCTCTGTCCTGGCCCTGATTTTCTCTGAAAAAATATTTGTGTTCTGAGGCCAACTGCTTATTGGGAAGGGCTCATGGAATATATTTTTTTTTGAGGTGGGGGGGTGAATAGTCTGCCAGGCAGGGAAATAACCAAAGAGGATAGAGAAGTCTAGGCTTCTATAAAGCTAAGTAGATCCAGTGCTGGGTAGGAAATTCCAATCTGTGTTCTGTGGCTGTCACAAAGTACCCTGGAGAAGGGGTAAGTTAAATAGAGTTTTATTTAGCTCATAGATCTAGAAGCTGGGAGGACCTTGCTGCTACCCAGGGAGGGAGCATCCTGTGGCGATAGGGCAAGCTTGCCAGAGAGTTTGCTCTTAAAACAGTCTGTCAACAGCCATTCATCTTAATCACATAATGATTTTTCTTAGGCAGTGGAGCAAAGTAGTCAGGCTGGGAATGTCCCCAAAGGCATCCCCCACCCCCAGACTGGCACTGCCAAGATATCCTAAAAGAACTGACCAGACCCAGATAGAAGAGATAAGATGGACAATTCCAGAAACTTGCCTAAGACCTGTGCTTACTGTTTACTCAAGGAGACAGTCCTTGATCTACTGAAAAATAACTTAGTCACCAAGAGTTAACCCCCAACATAACCAGATCAAAAGTCCCACTCAGAATTATAGAAACTTAAACTAACCAGTAAGGAAAAGCCATCTTTTTTTTTTTTAAACCATTTTGTGAAAGAATTCAAAGTTGTGTGTGTGTGTATGTGTATGTGTGTGTGTACCAGATGGCACTGTGTGTCCCTGTGGAGGGCCAAGAGTGACTTCCAGAATCATCCTGGCTACCTACCTTTTGCTTTGCTTTCGGATTTTCCAGGCTCCGCCTACCAGGGCAGAAATGCAGGCCACCACGGTTTCTGCCTGGCGTTTTTATGTGGGATCTGGGATCTGAATTCAAGACCTTCCACTCGTTAGGCAGAGTCTTAACTCCTAACCCCTGAGCCATCTCTCCAGCCTGAAAAGCCACCTTTTTAAAAGCCTACCTAGCCCTCTAAATACCCTGACTTTGCCCACCTTTGGTGGCTCCCTGGCCCCTAGTGGACTTCTATGAGTTCCTCTCTTTTTCTCACCATCAATCAATAAATCTTGCTTTTTTCTCCTTTCCATGTATTCTGGTTTCAATCTTCAACTTCAGGACACAGAACTCCCAAAAGAAATCCTGTTTCAATCTGTGAATGTTATCAGTCCATTGGGCGCCTTCCTGACCCACCCACCTGCGATACCCACTTCCAAATACATGAACACATGAATCTGGAGATTTAAGTTTTCTACCCAGGAAAGGAAGATATATTCAAAAACAGGCTTGGAGATAGCCAGGAATAGCTAACCCCACTAAGCTGGAAGGTTTGGGGCTCATCCGTCATGTTCTTGCTGACTCTCTCTGGATCTTGGGCCTGGGCACTGTCCCTCTAAGAGTAACTGCCAAGGACTTGGATTTGTGCTCTGTGACTATGGAGTATTTGCTCTCCAGATAAGTGGCAGGAGAATCTTCACTTGCTATGACCTGAAAAGATAGGGCCTGGGCCTTCCTGCCTCCATGAGACTCTTCCCAGTCTACCCTGTGGTTTAGGTAATTCTCAGCATCCTGGACCAGCGGGTAACATGGGCTGTCCCTCAGAGGGACCACGATCCAGTTCTAGCCCCTGACCATCCATACTCTGAACTCAGGGATCTTCAGCTGCCTCCCTGGCTGCCCTCTGGCTCTTTTTTGCCTAGCGAAGACCTTTACACTCTAGTTCCATGTGGAATCTCAGACTACTCAGCCACCTGCTTCAACTCCCACAGCATCACAACTCTACCCCACAATGCCAGGTGGGGCCCAGGAGCCAAAGCCGTTAGTGAGGCGGCACAGCGAAAGCTGAGGCACTACTCCCCCCCCCCCCACTCCACTGAACTCTGTCTCCTTTCTCTTCCCTCCCAGGAGGTGCTAATGAGGTTATAGGTAGGGAAGGGCTTGAGCAGTAATCCTGGTTTAGTAACTGTGATGCTAATTGCTGCAGTTTTATGAGTCCCTATTTCTGAGCCCCAGCATGGGTTTGGTACTTTGCATCGATTCTCCTTGCAGCGCCCCTCCAGGGCTGGAACTTTTAGTATTTCCACTTTTCAGTAAGGAAGAAGAGGTTCTGACAGGCCAAGTAGTGCATCCATATCCCACAAGCTAAGTGACAGTCTGGGGACTTCACAGTTACAGCTCACAATGGAGGGGAGGGGTTGTTGTTATTATATGTGTGTGTATATATATATATATATATATATATTTTTTTTTTTTTTTTTTTTTTGCCAGCCTGTTTCCTTCCCCCTGTCCCCTCCCTGCCTGCCTGTTATCATCTGCCTGGTGAGTTTGCATCATTACTAGAGTCAGGGGTCCAATTAGGGGACTCCCCCAAGGAAACCGACTGAGGCAATCCTTGTCCCAAGGGGGCCTCCCTGAGCTAAAGTTTTAATTAGCCGTCATTGCTCTTCCTGAAACTCTGACCTGCCCGTGGCTACACCAGCCAGGGGTGCTTGTGACAAAGAGCAGGGCGGGGGTCCCACCCAGGAACACAGTCACTGTGCCCAGTTTGGAAGAAGAAGTATTATGGCGGAGTCTCTGTCCTCAGCATTATCACATTTAATCCAGCAAATGGATTGATGAAATAAATGGATTAACCGACTTAATCCAGTAAATGGTTTAAATAAATGAGTTAATATTTGAAAAGCACTTAACATGGTGCACCTGCACAGGAAGAAAAAAAAAAGCTGTTTGTTAAGTTGGAAAAACAAGTTGGTAGGGAAGCGGGCAGGCACGAGAGTTGTCCTGAACGTGACGATGACACAGGCCCGGGTCGCCAGGCACTGGTAGACGGTCTGCCTGTAGGCTGTGGGCATCTGTGAGGACTGATCCTTTTCTCCCTGCAGTGTGGAAAGCTTGGGGCTGAGCAACCAATAGAGACCGAGCAGGGCTGCATGCCAGGGCTGCCCTGAGTATTTTATACCCTGGCACTGAGACAGGGTTATCAACCCATGCCGTAGAGGACACAGGAGCTGAGAGGCAATCAGCATGTCCTAAGACCAGTTAGGCAAGGTGGCACACGGCTGTAGTCCTATAGCACTGTGAAGGCAAAGACTGGAGAATTGCAAGTTCAGGGCTGTCCTGAACTATGTTGTCTCAAAGAAGCAAAAAACCAGCCAAACGAAAACATGGCTGAGACTATATTATTGTTAAGAGGCAAGGTGGAATTTTGACTTTTGAAGTCTAAGTCCTATACGCTGGGAAATCTGATTTCTTGTACCCCTCCACTTCAGGCCACCAGACTGTGGTATATAACCCCACAGGGCTCTATCCTTTCAGGCTGAAAACAGGGAACAACCATCTCCACTACCACTTCTCCTCCTCCCCTCCACCACCAGGGAAACATGAAGCTCTCTGAGTGTGCTGTATGTGTTGAGGGATCAGAGATCTTTCCCTGGGCCAGAGTTGTAAATCTAAACTGAAATGATGTAAGATCCCCCCACCCCCTCCCTCGAGTACCAGGAAAGGCCTCCAGACCCTGACCCTGGCCATGGGCTGTTTGCCTCTCCCTTAGCAGCAGCAGTTGCTTGTGCCAGCGCAGAGCCAGAGCCAAGCCCTCTTTGGACGCGGTTGCCTGGTAACCGGCCCTAAGTGACAGAAACCCCAGCAGGCTGTTAATGAGGGGACAGCAGCCAACCACCTGGCCAGACTCTGCTGCCTTAGCCAGCCTTAGAGAAGCAATGAAGACAGCGCCCCTGGAACTAACTGCCCATGGTAGGAGGGGAGGTGCCCCAGCACTGGGGGAGGAGACACTGAGGCTAAGGGGGGGCTAGGTTGGCAGTCCCTCCTTGGAACTGAGCAGCTGAAGAGTCGGTGATCCCTGTTGGAGATCAAAGCCTGACAGGGAGGGCAGGTACTAGGCTGTAGCCAAAACTGTGAGCAGGGTCGCCCAGGCCCAAACCACCATCCTGGAAACAGCAGAACATCACTGGGCAGCGCAGGGGGGAGGGGTGTCCCCAGAGAAAGGCCCTAGACAGGGAAGAAAGATAATTAAGAAGGCTGGCAGGGAGCAGGGAGTGTTCCTCCAGCTTCGTCTCTCCTTGTGGTGGGGGTACCTTCTTAGCTCCTACCTCTGCTCCTAGCCTGCGGCCTCCTAGAGGGGGCTGCAGTGAACATGGGGCAGGTGGGGCTCCACGAGGTGCTTTCCCATCCCGACTCTAGCGGGTCGAACGGGCAGGGAGAGGTAAAGTTGACACAGGAGGGAAATCTGCCGTGTAGATTACCCAGCCTGAGGAAACCTGAGTGTCAGATCTGCCTGCTTAAGACTTATCGTTTGTGCCTCAGTTGCCCTATGTTGTAGTAGTGGCTAGAAGGAGGCTACCGCGGCCCTAGGCTTAGATGGTTGTGGCAGTTTGCCTGCATGGTACTGATAAATTCACAACCAAGTAGCTTATGGGAACAAGGAGTTTTATTCCGGCTTACGATCATCTATTACAGTTGTTAGTCCAGTTTGGCAGAAGAGCTCGTACCAGCAGTAAGACCCTAGGGAACTGGCCACACATGCCAACATGCATTGCTGAGAGAAGGGCAGACCTCACCTGCCAGACAGCAAATCTGTGCAAGCGTGTTGAAGTGTGGCAACTCGCTGAACCAGCTAAGGAAGTGTGGGAATGGGCTCGTGGTCACGGGATTCACTGGTCTTAGCATCACCCTGTGTCTTAACCGCCTGCCTGCCCAGGGAATTAGTCCTGCCCACCATGGACTGGGTCTTTCCTATCAATTAGACCATCTCCTTCAGGTTTGCTTACGTGCCCAAAGTTTAGCCTGCACTTGTCTAGTTGACACCTATATCTAATAGTTTCTTAGAGGCTGACATGGGATACAGAGACTTTGGTATAGACAGCAGAGGCCCCCACAGGCTATCTAGTCTTTCTTTCTTTCTTTCTTTCTTTCTTTCTTTCTTTCTTTCTTTCTTTCTTTCTGTTTTTCTGTCTTTCTTTTAGGTGCAGGGGGAGTGGAGGGAGGCTTGGTGTCTGGGGAGGGATTCCTTAACTAAGTTCTTAGGGTTTCTTCCCTCTTTTCTCTTTCTCCCATTTCTTACCTCTTCCTGATCTCTCAATACGCCTTTCCGCTCCCTTCCCCCTCCCTCCCTCCTCCCTCTCTCTCTCCTCTCTCTCCTCTCTCCTCCCTCTCTCTCTTCCCTCCTCTCTCTCTCTCTCTCTCTCTCTCTCTCTCTCTCTCTCTCTCTTCCTGTGATTCAGGTTGACTTCAAACCCATGACCAGCCTCTGCATGAGTCACAGTGCTTGGCTGTTTTTATTGGCTTGTTTTTGTTTGCTTTTCTGATTTCTTTGCTTGCAGATATGCAGATTTCCTTCTGCATTGTGACTCCATAGTCGTGGCCTAGGCCTCTGCGTCAGGCCTCTCAGTGCTAGGCAGATCCCTGCTCTTGCCTGGAGGAGGAGGTCCCTTCTTTAGTCTCACAGGGAAGTCATGCTAGAGACCAAGCCATTCAAGCACTGGGAAGCTGAGATTGGATGATGAAGGTAGTTCAGTGTTGTGGGAGCCTAGAGGCCAGGGAGGGAATCTTGAAGTCGGGGAGAGGGGCTGGCTTCTTGGGGTTTGCTATGGCAGGCTGGCCGGGGAGAGACAAGGAGGAACAAGGAACAATCTAGAATGAGAAGCCTCTGCAGAAGACGCCCTGGCTTGCCCACATGTATCTAGAAAGTGGCTCGCTTCACCTCACTGAACCTCCCAGTGCCGTACCTCCCCACCCACAGGTACTGTGCACCTAGATTCCCTAAGGTACCTGAACTCAGACCAATGTCTACCGAGGTAGTCCAACTTAGGGTTGCACTTGCTTCAGTGGCCTCCAAATGCAGCTGCGCCTTCTCTCAGAAGGGTTTGGTGACCCGAGCATCTGAGCTTTCTCCCACCCCTGTACTGGGATTATAGGTATGTGTCGCCATGTGCTATCATATCTGGTGAGTTGGTTTGTTTTTCAAATTCTTTGTTTTTATGCTTTAAAAATTTTTTTTGTGTGTCTGTGTGTATCAGAGGCACTTGGTACGTGTCCCTGTGGAGGCCCAAGGGTGACTTCAGGAATCACCCTGGATTATGCCATCTTCTCTTTGCTTCCTTCTGGAGTTTCCCTCTACTTCCAGGGACGGAAGTGTATGTAGCCTGCTGCCATTGGCATTTTTTTTTTAAACATGGGATCAGGACCTGAACTCAGGACCTTCTGCTTTCGAGACAGAGACTTAACCCCTGAGCCATCTCTCAAGCCCTATTTTTCAAATTCTTACTTCGTCTAGTCATAAGATTCAGTGAGACAATATTAAGTGGCTGGCGCAGACCTAGGCTTCTAGGAGGTCTCTTGCTCCACCATCTACTAACACTGAGATGTTGCTTTGCTGGCGGGGGAGGAGGAAGGACGAGAGGGCAGCACCAGCATGGAGCGAGGTCTCCCTAGAGAGGCTTTTTATATTTGGGTCTCAAAGTATGGAGGGGAGGGGGAGCATTGTGTGCCTTAGGCTTCCGCCTGCAGGGTGGCTTCCATGCCTGCCCCTTCCTTCTCTGGGAGCTCCTCTGAGGAAGGAAAGAGATTTATAAATAGCAGGTATGACTTCACTAGTGGGAGGGACTTTATTATTAAATAACAAGCCACAGGTTCAGAGAATTGACCTTTTACATTGCCTTCCCATGGAGCCAGGAGAAGTCGTTGATGTCTGGACCAAGGTAGAAAGGGAGGTTGTGTCCCCCATTTTAGGACAGTGCAAAGATGGAGTAGGGGAAAGTAGGACCTCCTTTGGACTTTTCTGCTCCACTTTTCTTTGCTTGTTTTTATTTTGACAAGGTTTCACACTGTGGCTCAGAACAGCCTGGAACCCACTGTGTAGCCTGGAGAGGCCTGGACTCCTCTCTCATCCTTCTGGGAGCTCAGATTATACATGTAAACCACTCTACCAGTCCTCTATTTTTCTTTGTTAACTCCGCCCAGATGCCTGTGTGGCAAACTCTTCCCTTCTCTGTTCAGCTTTATTCTCTGTGCCTTCCAGACAAAACACCACTATCTCTTCAGAACCACAGTACTACTACTAATTTAAAAAAAAAAAAAAATCCCTGGGAATTCTCACATCGAGTTACCTTGAAGGGTTGCCTTCATAGGCTCTGCTCATGACCCTTTGGGTAGACAGGAAAAGGGCAAGGTTAGAGCTTTCCGGAGTTCACAATTGCCTGGCACTTCACAAAGTTTCCTACAGTTTATAAGCACTTTCCCACGTGGATGTCACTCAATGCTGACACCGCCAATTCATTAAGCAGGTGGTTTTCGGAGCAGATTAAGGCCCAGAGAGTTACCAAGTGGTTCTCAGATCCCTGCCCCTGCCAACCCTTTGGTAATCAGGATGTTCCAATGATGCCCAAAAGGAATAGACACAACACTGATTATGTGGCTGCTTTTTGAATTAAGACAAGACTCAGGGGTAGCCTCAGCTGACCCCTGAAGTCTCAGCAGAGCCATCCCAGCCTAAACTGAGTTCCACCTGGGCTCAGAAGGATTGGAGAGACAACACAAGAGTCCTAGGAGAGGGCAGAGTTGGCAAGGAAAGACAGCAAGGAGAAATACTTCAGTTAGAAGGGGACTGCAGACGGGGGCTAAAGCTGGCGGGTTTGGCACGACTCTAACTTGTCAGTGTACCTGTGCACTTCCCTGATGTTAGGGTGTGTCTGCAACAAGGTCCCCAGGCCATCTGGGTTTCTGTCACAACCTGCCGGTGTGACTTCAGGAAAGTCCCAACCCTCTCTGAGTCTTTAAGATCTTTCCAAACTTCATTTGTAAGGCCTTCCAGCTGTAATCTAAATGACACCCTACCCTTTCCCTCGGTGACCTCACTAACTTCTTCTAGTCCTACGTGAGCCCAGCCTCTTCTCCCCACAGCCTTTCCCATACCTCAGACCTGCCCTGCTTTGACTCAGCCCATCTATCCATCCAGACCTGCATTTCAAGGAGATGGTCTCAGTGGTTGTAACCATGAACTCCCTCCTATCTTTTTGTCTATCTGCACATGTATGTCCCTGGACCTTGGATAGTCAAGGAACTACACGGATCAGATTCCTCCCAAGGAAAGTAATGCTGAGGAGGGGGTCAAGAGTCCAAGATCAGGGGTCCAAAATCAGAGCAAACAGAGGGAGCCAGACACTCCCCCTCCAGCTCCTCTCTGCAATACATCATTCCTAGCAGGGGATGCTTGCTTGACCGCTTGCCCTCCCCCGGGTGACTGACACGTTACTCACCCAGGCCGCTTGGCAACACCCTCTGAACCTCATTCCGGTTCACTCTAGGAGTGGGGAAACCCTGTATCAGACAGTTGCTGCATCCTAACAGGGTCAAGATAGGTTTGTCGGCAGTTTGCCCTTAAGTTCTAGTTTCCTAGTACCACTCGTACTGGGCAAGGGAGTAAGTGCACCTACTATGTGACCTTTCTTTTTTGAGATAGGTTTTGCTAATGTAGCTCAGGCTCACGTCGAACTTGTAGAAATCCTCCTGCCTCCACTGCCTGTGTGCTGGGATTTACAAGTGTATTCTGCCACAGCTCATTTCGGGCCGGGTATTTTCAGATAGGCTCTTTGAAGCCTAACAGCCTCGCCACGATGGTTTAAATAGAATTCCACTTCTACTTCTAGAAATGAGGAAATTAAAGCTCAGCGAGGTCAAGTGCCAGGCCCAAGGCCACATGGCTGAGACGCAGGAAGGAAGGAATGAACGATCTAACGGGATGACCGAAGGAGGGCTTCTGAACGCCCTCGGGGAAACGGTCCTTGGAACGCGGCGGCAGACACATGGCCCGAGGAGGGGCCGGGGCCCCAGCCAAGCTGGCCCCCCACGCAGGCTCTCGGCACCTTCAGGCCCAAGGGAGCGCAGGCTCCAGAGGCTCGGCGCGGGCTCTGCCCCCACCCCCGCGTGCGCCCCGCCCCCGCTCCGCCCCCGGCCCGCCCCGCCCGGGACCGCAGACGGCGCCCGGCGGCGGCGCGAGCGGCTGCGTGCAGGGAGGCTCTCGGCGAGGTTCCTGCTGCGACTTCCCGCGCAAGGCCTAGCGGCACCGGGGCGCGCGGCCCGGGCTTCGCGGGAGGATGCGGCCGCCTGTGCGGCCCCGGCAGGCGGCAGGCAGGCGCCTGGCGCGCTGAAGGTAGAATCTCGCTTGTTGGGCGGGCGTGGAAACTTGGGCCGAGTTTACGGGCGGCGCGTGGGCAAGGGGCGGACGGCCCTGCCCCAGGGCGCCCCTACCCTGCCCCAGGGCGCCCCTACCGGCTAGCGGGGTGATGAGGCGCGGGGCCAGGTACGGAGCCTTCCGGCGGGCGGGCGGGCGAGCTCCGGGGCAGGGTTGTGCTTTTGCCCGGACTTTGCGGTACTTCGAGGCTTCCTAGGCCTGATGGAGCCCCGGAGGTCCGGCGGGGTCTCGGCGCAGGGATGCAGAGGAGTCGGGTTGAGCCCTCGGGGCTCCCGCGGCCCCGGCTCAGGTGGATGGCCAGCCGAAGAGGAGCAGAAGGGTTTGGAGGGTCCGGGGCCGCCGCCGGCGGGCGCTGAGGCCCCGCGGGACCCTGGACGCGCCCTGTCGGGACGCGACGAACTGCGGTTTTCTCGCCGCTGTTTGACTCACTCCCTGGCCACAGCCCAGGCTGGCGGGATCGCCCCAAGGAGGTAGCTGCCTGGACTCTGCGGCCAGACTGTCCCCCCCCCTCCTGAACATGCGTCCAGTCTGCGGGCGTCGATCCGTGGGGGCTCCCTGCGCCGAGTCTGCATGTACACATGTGCCCGGGCCCGAGCCAAAAGGGAAAGCAAAATTTGGGTCGAGGACATGTGGTGTGCAGATTTGATTCCTGCACGTACATGCAAGCACGGCTTTGCATGCGTGGCGGTGGCCGGTATGTCAGTCCGCGGGGGTGCACGTGCGCCCCGGCGCCTGAGAGAGAGAGAGAGAGAGAGGAGCTTGAGGACACCCGGAAGCCCGCCCGTGGGATACAGCGCCTGCTCTAAAGCGAAGCTGGCTGTGGGCCCCAGACTAGATAGTCATTCATGGGCGGGGCCGTAGAGGAAACGTCGTGGAGTCGAACCCCGAGACCCATGGCTGGAAACTATACTGCCCGGGGTGGGATGGAGAGCTCAGCCGCAGCTGGCAAGATGGTGAGTACACTGGCAGTGTGTCCAGCCCAAGCTGCTGGCCTCCACTGGTCTGGGATCGTGCTCATCCCGAGGCGCTAGGATGTGATATGGAAGTGTTTGGAATGGGGGTCCCAGAGCTGTTCACTTCTGCTGCATGAGATAGGAACAGGGGTCCTGGACCCTGCTCTTTGTTCTCGCAGAGGTTAGAGCTCATCTAAGAGCATCGGTAGAATTTTTGCCCATCTCCACCAAAGGATCACCTACGCCCCACCTTTTCCAAGCAAGTCCCTGAGCATTATCAGGGATCAAGCGTTCGTCTTGACTGGTGTCTATATGGGGAGGAACCTTAACTGGGGAGTATGTACTGGGCTTTGTAGCTTATATTAGCAGGACACAATGTTACCTCCACACCTATCGGAGTTTGCCATTGGCTCCCTGGAGCCCCCACTCCTCCTACAAAGACTCCTGAGGGTCCCAGGTGGCTGGTTCTCAGGATGTCTCCAGGGCAGAGGGCATGGGTTGGGCTGAGCTCAGGAGAGATGGGCTCCCGGGGCAGCGAATAGGTATGGAGCAGGTCCCAAGGGGCACTGCTTGAAATGAGACCTTAATTAACCCAGGCTCTCCAAGGGCAGAGTGGGCTCAACAACCTCGAAACCATTCAACAGTGCTACCAACCTAGATGGTTACTTTCAACACAGGTCCTTATTGTCTAAGAGGGATTTCTTGCCATCTGGCTGAGGCAGGAGTAGCCACTTTGGCTTCTGTACTACTCTTTGCCTATTCTTGTTTCCTTGTGGGTCTAATTCTAAGCCCATGGTTGTCATTGGCTGCCAGTCAGGAGGAGGAGAAAGTTGATCCTTGCCTAATCATAGGAAGATAGAGTTGATTCATCCCTTTTCTAAGCCACTGGAAGTTTGGGGAACAGCATGCTTGCCGAAGGAGGTAGAAGCAGGTCATTGTAGCCCCCAACAGAGACCTCTCGGATGGAACCATCCTGGGTGCCTGCCATGTGGGGGAATCCTACTTGTGACTGTTAGCGGTCTGGGTCCCTGTTCTTCCTTGGTCTCTCCTGTGGGCTATGACTTTTTTTTTTTCCAGCACTTAGTCTGACTGTCAGTAAAGTACACTGGAAGTAGTTGCCAGCTAACATGTGGGCCCTTGGGGCTCCCCGCCCCAACACCCATGTGCTGTGTGCAAAGAGCTGGGGATTGACACCGACTCATTTCTACCCCCCCCCAACCTTCCTGCTGGCACTACAGCACCATCTGCTGGTCAGTCGTGATCCTCTTGCTGAGGGCGCGGTGCTGAGGCTTGTATGAAGAGAAGCACCCCGAAACTTGTGTTATGGAACACCAGAACATCCCCCCCCTTAAGCCCTGTCTCACTACTGGCTGTGGGCCTAGGAACTTGGGTTTGAAGCTTGGTTCTATTTTTGGTACAACTAACAGTTCAAAAGGGAATTTGAAAAAATTAAGAGTTTATAGAAAGTATCCGGATTTGCTATCTTGACTGCCAGGGCATCTTAAGATCACCGAGGCATCTTGGAGCAGGAGCCTTGTAGAGCAAAGCAGGCATCCGCCTGTGCCTTCTCTTTCAGCAAGGCCTTTGGGAGGAATAGGTTTTTGTCTGCATGGGGAGGGATGGCGATAGGTCAAAACAAGTGACCTTTTGTGACAGTTGGTTGCTCTGTTGCTGTGAGAGAGCATTCAAAGTCAAACCACTTATGGGAGAAAAGGAGATTTATTCAGTTTACAGTTCCAGAGGGGAAGTAGATAAAGTCTTTCAAGGCGATGGAGTCTTGTCATGCCTGAGGCAGGCAGCCGACTAAGTCACAGCCGACCTCCACATAGCTCCAGCACTCTTGGAAATGTCTCTCCACCTATATTCTATGGTCTCTCTTATATGATCCATTACTAGGAGGTTCCTATGGGATCTATGGAAGTTCCCATGGAATTTAGGGCAGGTATAATCCTTTCAGGTGGTCTCAGTTGATCCTTCCAGATGTGGTCTCAGCCGATCTCAGTTAATACCAGGTGTGTCAAGTTGACACCCAGGCTTAACTATCACACCTTCCCATTGTAACCTACAAAGTCTGGAACCCCGAGGGAGGAGCTATGGTAGCTGCTGGAATGAAGTGCCCAGGTCATAGGTATGACTGCTGCACACAAATTTATTCCTTTTAAACATAGAGCCGGAAACTGAAAAGTCCATTTGGAGACCTCAGCATTTGCAGCTCATGAGTTCGGCCTGGGCTGAGCCTCACCCAGTACCAGGTTCTATGGTGGCAGCTGTCCGCCTCCCAACCTGTGTTTCTGACCACCTTTGTCTCTTCTTTCTCTCTCCCAGCTCAGCAAGTCAAGCAGCAGGGACCTCAGAGGGTTTGGCGCCTTCACAGCAATGGCAGAGAAGCGGCCCCTTGGGCCCTTGGGGCCTGTGATGTACGGCAAGCTGCCCCGCCTGGAAGCAGATCCTGGACCTGGACACAGCCTGCCTCTCTCTGCTGGTAGTCAGGATCCCTGCAGCTACAAGGGCACGTACTTCTCCTGCCCCATGGGAGGCGCTTCCAAGGCAGGGTCTGAGCGATTGGCACCGTGGACACCGTACCCACCCTTGTACCCCACTGGCGTAGCAAGCTCTCCACTGCGGGCAGACAGCCTTTTGACAAACTGTCTGCTTTACCGCCCTCCAACAGAAGGCTCTGAGAAGATTCAGGACTCCAGTGAACTCTTGCCCTTCGGTCCCCAGGCTCATACATACCCAGGCCCACCGCTGGCCGCACCCAAGCCTGTCTACCGCAGCCCTCTGTGTTACGGTCTCTCACCTTGCCTGGGGGAGGGGGCGGTAAAGAGATCACTGGATGTGGATTGGGCACTGGTAACTGGGCCCTTGTTGCCTTCGGCCGATCCACCCTGTTCTCTGGCCCCAGCCTCCGGCAAGGCCCAACCCCTGAATGGGACGTTCTTGCACGGGGTACCAGCTGCAGGATCTGGCAAAGAGTCCTCTCTGACTTTGTCCCCATGCCAGGCATTCCTGGAGAAGTATGGAACTATCCACAGCACGGGCTTCCTGGCCTCCAAATACACAGGTCCTTATTCTAGAGACCCCAAGCAAGCCATGCCAGAGGGCCCCTCCGGTCCTTGGACCCAGCTGGCCCAACCCCTTGGGCCACCCTGCCAGGATTCAGTGCCAGCCCACTACCCGCTGCCTCCACCTGCACAGGTCCTTCCATGTCCTCCAGCCTGTCGCCATCCAGAGAAGCAGGGGGGCTACAGCTCTCTGCTCCCACTGCCACCTCTGGGAGCCCACAAGGGGGCCGGGTACCAGGCCAGTGGGTTGAGCAGCCCTTACCCAAGACAACAGGCAGCCCAGACCCCTTTCATGCCCCCAGTGGGGATGGATACTTACTCCTATGCCTCTGTCCCACTCCCAGCACCCTCACCGGGCCTCAAGCTAGAGCCCCCTCTTGCTCCAAGATGCCCACTGGATTTTGTCCCCCAAACTCTGGGTTATCCTTATACCCGGGACGACCTCTCTCTGTACGGGGCATCCCCGGGGATTGGGGGAACACCACCTTCCCAAAACAGTGTGCAACCTGTACCACAGCCCAGTGCCTTCCAGCGAGCATGCCAGCCTTTGCCAGCAAGCCAGTTATGCTCCGAGCCCGTGAAGCCTGCGGAGAAGCCAGCAGGGGAACTCCAGGAGAAGACATGGCTACCCAGCTGCAGGAAAGAGAAGCTCCAGTCTCGGCCCAGCGAGCACCCCGGGGCACCCATTGTCATCCGAGACAGCCCAGTCCCCCGCACCTCGCCGGCACTGTACCCCTGTGCCCAGGAGCGCCAGCCTGTGTTACAGAAAAATGAAAAGCCTCCCGGCTCTCCCCCGATGCCTGTGATTGACAATGTCTTCAGTCTGGCGCCTTACCGTGACTATTTGGATGTGCAGGCGCCTAAGGCCACAGCCGAGTCAGATTCCACCCCAACCAGTAAGAACCGGGACAGAGATTGCCAGGGTGCACTGCCCGGGGGTGCACTGCCCGGGCAGGAGGAGGCCTCGGAAGCTCGACCCTCTCTTCGTGAGGAGGTGGCCCTGGACTTGAGTGTGAGGAAGCCAATGACGGAGGCCGTTTCTGTCAAGGTCCCTAGTCCTGAGGTTCCTAAGCCCACCGCAGCTGTAGACGGGCCAGATGGGGACAATGCAGTGTCAGGTCTCCCGGGCCTGAAGAAGATGGTCACTGACATGCCTGAGACGCAAGTGACCTCAGAGGCCACGCCAAGGACCAACTTCCACAGCTCTGTGGCCTTCATGTTCCGAAAATTTAAGATCCTCCGTCCTGCACCTTTACCTGCAGCTGTGGTCCCCTCCCCTCCCACCCCAGCTCCCGCCCCTGCCCCGCCTGTACCTACCCCCCCATCTGTGCCTTTGGGACTTAAGATTATCACTCAGCCCTTGCCGATGGCCTGCCTCAACCTGGCCTTGGCCAGCCCCACCGCCATAGCCATGGCCTCTCCGGCCCCGACTCCCGCTCTGTCACCAGCTCCTGCCCCCGCGCCAGCCCCGGGCCCGGCGCCAGCCCTCGCTCCAGCCCCTACTGCAGACTCCTCGGAGCAGCACTTCACCGGGCTGCATGCATCGCTCTGCGATGCCATTTCGGACTCCGTGGCCCACTCCCCACGAGAGAAGCTGCGTGAGTGGCTTGAGACAACTGGGCCGTGGGGCAGGGCAGCGTGGCAGGACTGCCAGGGCGTGCAAGGGCTGCTGGGCAAGCTGCTGTCGCAGCTGCAGAGGTTCGTGTGCACGCAGCAGTGCCCCTTCCCCCACGTGGTACGAGCTGGCGCCATCTTCGTCCCCATCCACCTGGTGAAGGAACGACTCTTCCCAAAGCTGCCGCCCACCTCTGTGGACCACGTACTGCAGGACCACCGCGTGGAGCTACGACCCACCACATTGTCAGAGGAGCGGGCCCTGAGGGAGCACGCCCTCCGTGGCTGTACCTCACGCATGCTGAAGCTGCTGGCACTGCGCCAGCTGCCCGACATCTATCCCGACTTATTGGGCCTACAGTGGCATGACTATGTGCGCCGCCAGCTGGGTGAGCATGGGGCAGCCGTGTAGCCGCCGGAGCTGTGTGTGTGAGTAACAGGTGTGTGAATGGATTGGGGGGAGGGGCTTGAGTGATTCTAAGAACCTGTGCTTGGTTCAGGGGCTGGGCAGCGAGGAACTCTAGGTCTCCTCTTGCCCCTTGCCCCTCTGGACACCAGTAAGCTATGTACTCTTATGGCCTCTTCCTGCATGGCCTCTGCGTGAACCTTCTCTTCCTGAGGTTTTTGGCCAGGGTGCGTTTACTACCTGAAGTTATTTCTTCCTTGTCTTCCCTTCTGAACTCTAACTCCAAATAATCCAGTTCATGGTAGCTGCTGGGTTTCCGCACTCTGAACGCATCTTCGAGTTCCACATGCCTTGAGCTTTTCTCTAAGCTCATTTCCCTCCTGAAGTCTCTCCCCATCTGTGTGAAGCAGTCCTATTCACCCAGTTTTACAGGCCCCGAATCTCTACCAGGCCCTTCCTGCCAGAACGCTATTGTCTTTGAATGGGCACCACTTCTGGTCTATTGGCTCTTCCGTGGCACATGTGTTTCCATAAGTTAGAGTATTGTTTGAGGTTTGTTTTTCTTCCTCTGCTGACACATTCCACCTGTTCTCTAGCTTGTGTCGTTTTGAGACTGTGTCACTATGTAATGCAGCTTAGCTTCAAGCTCTTGGTCTCCCTGCCTCCCAGTACTTGGGATTAAAGCATATGTCATCATACGCGTCTTTGCAGTGTGCTTTTTTATGCCCAGAGGCCGTGTAGATGCTGCTGTGTGTCCTTTGTGCAGAACCTGGTGAGCATACAGTGAACGGCCTTCTTCGCGTCAGTGAGCGGATGTCAGGACTGCTTGGCCCTTCTCAAGTCTTTGCTGCTTGCTGTTCGGGGTCCCGTTACGCAGCCTCTTCCCTGGCTGTTGCCCTGAAGATATTCTTCTCAACTGTCCACTGTCCAGTGGCCCTACCTCAGCCCAAACTCCTGGGTCAGGGTGGAGAGGCCTGAAAACAGCACTGCTGTGGAGCTGGGGGTGGCTGACCCACATTCCTGACCCCAGGTTTTTCAGTGGATGGAGTGGAAATGAGGGCGCTGGTGCCCTTCTAAGTGGGCGGGGTCGATGATCTTCTCTAAGATCTATCTGGGGTCTTAGGAAGGGTTAGGTCCCTTTCTGTGATTGCATACTTGTTAAATCCCAGTTGCTTGTCATTGGTTACATTTGGGGACCCCGTCCCCATTTCCTTCCTGGGCCATGGATTCCCCTAGAGAATTGCTCTTTTCTTCTGAGTTCCCACGCTCTCCTTTCAACCTTCCAACCACTTCCTGGCAGTGTTTTCAGCCAAATGGGTTCAGGCCCAGGCTCAGGTTTCTGCCCTGCGACTTTTGTGGTAGTTCATGGCTGTTTTAACGGCAGAAGGATCTGTTTTCATACTTGGTTTACCCACCCATATGGGGGGCGTCGGACCCAGCCAGCAATTCCTATCTGCTGGATTCCCTTTCTTTTGCCCGTGCTCCTGAGCAGTTTCTCCAGAGTTGTGTGTCCTTATCAAGTGGAGTTCTGTCATCATCCCCTGGGGAGGGGCGGGTCTTTGGCAAGTTCCCGCTTGTCTGGGTAACGTGCACACGCTGGACAGGGCTTCCATGGCTTCAACCCTTCTGGCACGGACAGGTCTGGGGCAAGCAGAACTATTGTTTGGGTGCCTTTGAGGACCAGGAGGTGGGATCCAGGATGTGGAATGTGCATTTAAGTAGGTGTCTTCTTTTCCAGGTGACTTTGATGCTCGGACTGTGTCCCCGTCAGAACCCACCGTCAGAGATGAGGTCGAAAACCAAACCCTAGCTGAGAATTTACCAGCACCCAAGGTCAAAAAGCCGGGAAGGAAACCACCCACCCCTGGCCCAGAGAAAACTGAGGCAGCCGTTACTGGAGGCAAATCCCGTGGTCCCTCACCCAGCCCCACCGCCAGCACCAGCCCTCCCGGTGCCACCCTGAAGGCCCGATTTCGTAACCTGCTGGAAACTGCCTGGCTCAATGGTGTTGCACTTCCTACTTGGGGCCATAAGACCTCAGGGCCGGACCGGCCGTCACCTCACCCTCGGCTGCTGGGTAGCCAGAGCCATCACCTGTAGCCTGGTTGTGAGGATTACTGGGGCAGCCGACCGTCTGACAACTGCTGTGGAGCTTCCTGACATCCCGTTGTCCAAGGCCGGGCATGGGTACTGGAGCTGGGCCAACTAGGCTGGACCTAGCGCTTCTGGACTTTTAACTTGAGTGTTTTTGTTAGAAAGGAAACCTGTGGGCCCTGGAGTCTGTCCAGATCTGGGCTTGAATCCCGACTGCTGTGTTCCTTACTGCGTGACCTGGGCAGACTCACCACCTCCCTTGAGTCCTCGTTCCCTGTTTGTACAGTAGAACAACACAGCCTACCTCACAGGGTTCTGTGGGAACGATGCCTGACACACACCTGTTACAGTTGGGTCTGCTCCCTGCTCGGAACAGATCCTCGACCTCAGCCGGGCAGGGCCTGGGATACGATGCTGAGGCCAACGGAACCATCTTGACAAAAGTCTTGGTGCATTTTGGGACCACCTTAGAGTGCTGCATGATACATGTGACTCACGGCACACACTTCTCCCAGTTCTTGCTGCTGGTGAACATAGCCTGGGGTCGGCCTGGAGACCCCAGGACTGTTCTGAATTGGTATCAAAAACCTCTCTGAACTCATGAGCGTTTCACACACACACACACACCCCCCATGAAAGTTGTGTCTTCTGGAAGCCACATAACTACAGGAGCTCATGGACCGCACCCGACATAGCAGGCCGACTGGCAGCTCAGTGCGAGGAGCCTACGGGTATCTTGACTGGGGACACTGGTACTTCTGAGTGTCTCATCAGTCATGCTTTGGTTGGGCTACCTCCCTGCATTGGGCTGAACTGAGCTGGGCCTGGCAAACCCAGGTCTTGCTTTATTTAAGGGTTTTTGATAGTGTGTGGGCCCTGGGGGCTGATTATTAAAGCATTTTGTTGTTTTTGGAGCTGGGACCCGACTGCTTGAGAGGTTGTGGGCTTAATGTTTCATTTCTGGGGCCTTTGCCAGCAGACTGTCCTCGCTCCCTCCCAACCCAGAAGATACCAAAGGCCTGAAGCACTTTGGTCTGATCAGCTCTGGCCAGGTGGACCCTCTTCACACACTTGCCGTCCAGCCTCTGTCCCTCCTGGGGAAAGTCCCCTCAAGACTCTTAGTCCTGGAAGACTTGGTCTTCCAGTGAGAAATAACTTGTCACCCCACCTAAGTGCCTGTCTGCCAGGTCCTAGGATGTACACCATGACTGGGGTGACAGGTCTCTGCTGGTGATCACAGAGATCCTGTTGGCCTTATTTAGTCCCAAGGATGCCTTCCCCCTCCCCTAATCTTTTGAGTTCTACTCTTCCAAGGTCATTGGGTTAGGAGGATGGGTGTCTTCTTGGACATGGCTTCTAACTCCTTATCACTTTCTAGTGTAGTTAACCTTGGTCCAAGTTACACTAACATGTCTAAGTCATCCTGGCGTGAGGGACTTGGGACGTGAGCTGCTGCCATTGCCTTACACTGTGTCTCTGTTTAACCCCAAGAGAAATTCCCTGGTGTGTGAATACATTTTCTATTGTGGAAATACCACAAAGTGGGTAAGTTTTAACAAGATGACTTGTATTTTTGGCTCATGGGGTTTTCGCTTGGAGACTGGGTCTCACCTCATATCCTTGGCTGTCTTTGACCTCTATGTTATTGACCTCTAGGGCAGCTGTGAGCAGAGCCTAAGCTTGATCTGACCAGTGACTTCTGAGCCTTGATTTTCCTGCTGGAAATGGAGGGGTGCTTCCAGCCCAGCCTGCTGTCCCAGATGAGGAGCCTTGCTCCCCTATGTTCTCTGTGCTTTTCTGGGCCTTCCTGTCCATTTCCTCCAGTCCCTACCTATCCTTCCAATATAACTATTCTAAGGTGCTACACAGTCCCCCATACCTCTCCCCACCAACTGCATTTGGAACACAGCTGAGCAGTTAAAAGTGTTTTCCACTCCAACAAAAGACTTGGAAGTAAAATGTAAATCACTTCAGCCATGGACTGAAGAACAGGCCAGCCTTGGGAGACCTTGCCTCAAAAAAAAAAAGTAAAAGAGTAATCAAGGATGATTCCAGATAGCAACCTCAGACCTGCAAAATAAGCTAAATCATTTCCTACAAACCCCAAACTGAAACCCTCTTCCAGAAAGACTTAACAGCATAGATGCTCATCCCTGCTCTTTTAGAGACCCTCTAGTGAGGCTCTGACTCAGGTACGAGTAGACCAGAGACCCCAGTGCATTCCTGCTTACTGCGGCCTGGTTTCTCTTAACAGAATGATCGCATCTGCATCTTCAGTTCACATTAGACTTGGCACCTCTGCTGTGTAGGAGAATTGGGGTAGCCCCGTCTAGTCTCTGTAACCCCTCAGCTTGACTCCCCCTATTCCCTGAGACACCCCAAGGGACCAGGTCTTCCCTAACTTTGAGTACCCCAACTATCTAAACCCAGCAGTGTGTCCCCAGTGAGACTTTCCATACTGACAGCCATCCAAGATTCAGACCACTTCCTGGTTCCCTAAGAGCTGTGCCACTACAACTGGGCTCCGACACCATTTCTTGGGGAGCTTTATTTCTAGCATTTCTCAAGACTGATGGAGGAGACTGGCTGATGTCACTCCATTTGCTTGCTTGCTTCAGTTCCAGCAGGCAGCCTTATTCCCTGTGACCCCCAGACTTACCCCTGACAGGGGCTAAGCCTCCAGCAGGATCCCTGCCTGCAGAGAAGGCGCCTAAACCCTTGGGGCTGATCTGTTCAGTAGCTTGGTAACAAAGACCTCAGGTGCCAAAAAGTCTTCGGGCATAACCCCTCCCTGTCACTCATGGTGGGTTCTGTGCCCATCCAAGGGCCTGACTGCTGGCCCTTCTATAGTCTGGGCAGGAGCCCTGGAGCAAAAAAGTAATGATTGATCCTATGGTACTGCTTTCAAGCTCTGGCTTCAAGGATGAACTAGGCTATAAGAGTGCTTCCAGGGGACCTCTGGGCAGAGAGTCAGACCCCCAGAATCCTGGAGTAACAGCAGTGGACAAGAGTACCCATCTTCTGTGTCTCCTTAGTGGGAGGGGCTGTGAACTTGGGAAACTACAAAGGCCCCCTGACGTGGGGGAAACCAGCTCAGGAGTCTAACCAAAAGGAGAGAGGACACTCTCAGAGGCAGGTCGAGGTATTAGCTGGAGCCCCGTCCTTCCCTAGAGCAAGGAGCCTCTTGTTTCTTTCAACTGGCTGGAGACCCAAAGTTCCAGGGATACATGGGTAGTCTGTGTCCTATCTCAGAAGACCTCTTGTCCCAAATGGGTATATAATTCCTGTCCTGGCCTGAAACTCAGGTCCCTTCAAGTTGGAACCAGGGTGGACCAGTATGGCTTGACAGGCATCATGCCCCCAGGTCTGACACCCATAGGTCCCATGCTTCCCTTCCTTCTCATGTCTGTGACCCACTCACAGCTCCCCATCATTCCAGGGGTTTGGCTAGCTCACTTTGAAAGTTAGGTTGACAGGATAGGACCATTCAAGCTAGAACCTCGGCATGGGAAGTCTGGGTGGAGTGGGTAGAAGGTAGATAGATCCCCTCAACTCCTTTCTCTGGCTATCTTCGGTCTCTGCATAGACACATCCATGTTTCTTCCCTACTCTAGCATACAGGACACTGACCCTGGTCTTACTTCTATTGATTCACGTGAGAGTCAGTTATTCAAGCTGTGCTCATCAGAGAGGGCAAACTGAGGCAGGGATATGTAGCATGGTTCTACACTTGATTTTAGCCAATAGGCCAAAAAAAAAAAAAAAATAGCCTTAGCTTTTGGTAGAAGTGAAGACCAGATCTTTCCTGGGGTGTGGTAGCCAGTGGACAACAAGCTAAGTCCACCTTCTAAGTTCTTCTCTCTTCAGCCCAGGCATATGCCATCCCCCAGGCCTAGCTGCCCAGGGAATTCATGTGGTCTCTCTGTAGTACATTATCTAGGGCCCTAAGATGCGGGTAGGTGGTAGCCCTGTCTAGCCTAGTCCATGCCTGCCTGGCCCGTCCTTTCCAGCAAGGGCCTGTGCCTATACCCACATGTTGAACTGTCTCCACCCTTGACTGTCCTGGCCAGAGGCCAGTCTGGATGCAGCGTTAGCTCCGGGACACACCTTGTGGGCATGGAGAAAGCCAGTGCACATCAAGGTATGTGTGTCTTTACTTTGAATTCTGACCTGACCACACACACTTCCAACGATGATTACAAGAGTGCTCGCTGTCTTCGTGAACATTGTCCTCCTTGGTCTTTTCTGGGTCCCCTGGCAGGTCTTGTGAGGATATCTGTTTCCCAGCCTGTGACTGTCCTTCCCTACTGCCAAAAATTTATTCCTGAAGCATTTTTCTCCCATTCTCAGGTCCTCTCTCTTTGGAATTTTTTTGGATTGGTAACTGTAATGGCCAAACCTACGTGGCCAGCCAGCAAAGAAGTGATTCCAAGGGTGGGATGAGACTGTATAAAGACCGGGACCTGGACAGGAGAACTCCCGAAGGGCCAGGCCTTCATCTGCCCTAGGTGCTCAGAGCTCCTGACCCAGCCTAGCCTTCTGGGTTAGATGGGGATTCTGCTTCCTTTGGGTCCTGACAGGTTAACACAATGGTCCCTGTGAACTAAAGACTCCAAGACAGTATTGACATTGCTAGAGTCAGGGCTGACCCAAGTCAGCTGACTGGTAGAACCCAGCTGCTGGTTTAGGGTGATGGTTTGCCCTGCTCCACACCCTGTCTTGGAGCTTGGAGCCCCATTAACTATACGCCCCCTTTGTCATCCCTGAAAGCCTTTCTTTGATGACCGCATACGCTGACCAAACTTACTAGATGTCCGAAGGAGACTTGAGGTCCTGTAGTCTTCTCATGGCTTCTGACACGAAAGGATATCGGCCTAGTAGCCTAGTGCATTGTGGGTGGGGGTGTTAAGTCTAAGGACTATGAGTTGTCCTTGCTATGGGAGGCTCTGGGGTCAGGCCCCCTTTCTCTGGGCCTTCCTCGTGACTCTCTGCCCACAAACAACTTTCTGAGTGTTGTTCCCAGGTAGGGGCAGAGGGGACCCTCCACTGGGCCTCAACAGGTTGTAGTGTCCTCTAGTCTGCCCAGCAGGCGCTACACATCCTGAGAAGTGGAAGACGATGTCATTTGTTCCATTGTGCCTGGCAAGGGATGCAAGCCTGTGGCCAGGAGGGAGTCTAAGCTGGACAGGGCATTCCCAGGTTCCCGGTTGCTCTTGGCAGCATGCCATCTGCCTTGCTGCAGGGTCCTTGGGTTTCTGTCTCCCTGCCCCACTTAGTGGGATTCCAGGGCATGGTATCGCCATCGATCCTGGATGACCTTTCTGAGTGATTCTTTTCCAGTACCTTATTTTGCACCGTGTCCCGGGCTGAGTGTCGAGTCTTGATCAGACTGACCTGCTGCCCCAGGGCCAGTTTAGAGCCTCAGATGGACACATCCTAGGATAAGGGATTGTCACTGGCATGACGTCTGCTTAAGATCTTGTTCTAGGTCTTCCGGCGATGCCGTTCCCCTGTCCCATGCTTAGGGACCTGCAGGTGGCCACAGTGGCTGCCTTCCCTCCATCGCAGCTTCAGGCCTGTGTCTGGACACCTGCAGTTCCAAGGAACGTTCGAGGACAGAGTCATTGTGTGGAACCCAGGTTCCCGCCGTTCCCGCCGGCGCAAAATTCAAATCTCCCGCCGGCGCCAAACTCTCCCGCCGGCGCCAAACTCTCCCGCCGGCGCCAACTCACTGCGGACGTGCTGACCAGAGCCTGCCTGCCTCACCCTTTGGACCTCTCCCCCTGGGCGTGCCGGGAACTGCCCAGGGCGAGGTTATCGGCCAGAACATCTGTGAACTGACTCAACTTCCTTGTGTGTAGTGGAAATATTTGCAGAATGTATTTGCTCAAGGCAGTTGCTTTTCTATAAAAACCTTACCCCAAATCCAGTTGGGGCCGTTCTCTTTTGCCTGAGCAGGGAGACGGTCCTAGCGCGCTAGATTAATAAAGCTTGCCTCTTGCCTTTGCAGCAACCTAGTGGTTCTCGTGTCTCCTTCGGGGGTCTGGGTAAGGGGCCCAAAGGGAACCTCGGTTCCAACAATTGCAACGGTGCTCATGTGCTTGCCCCGGTCATGGCTGGATGGTTTAATCAGCTCCTTCTTCCCCCGTCAGCCATTCTTGAATAGCCTGACCGTGACTGTCTGGTTTCCTTGCTTAAACGCCACAAGGGTGCATATGGTCACCAGGGGGCAGGAGGGGAAACATCATTTCTCCTGCCTTGCTTTTTTTTTTATTCAAATTTTATTTTATTATTATTTTTTAAGTGCGTGTGTGTGTCAGAGGGTGCTGTATGTCCCTGTGGATGACCAAAGGTGACTTCTGGAATCATCCTGCATTGCTTCTACCTCCTTGCTTCACTGTGATGCCTAGAGTCTGTCCATCAAGGCCAGAAGTGCAGGCTGCTGCTGTCCACCTGGCATTTTTACATGGGACCTGGCATCCGAACTCAAGACCTTCTGCTTGCAAGACAGAGTCTTAACCCCTGAGCCATCTCTCCAGACCCTTCTTGCTCTTTTTGGTCGGGCTGCAACAGTAGACCTGGGGTTGAGTGGGGGTCAGTCATTTCTCCATCTGGCACTAGCCTAGTGGATGATTGCTCCATCTTAGGATATGCGGAGGTAGAAGAGTGTCATCTGCCACCTAACTCCCTTCCCACAGTGTAGGGATTGTCAGGCCCAAAGCCTGCTCTCTGGATGATACATTAGCATCTGTCGCTCCCTAGCTTCTTTCCTAGGAGGTTGAGTTTGCCTCTTCTCTGCAAGACAATGGCAGGCCTAACTCCTTCCCTTGGAAGTGGAGTTTACCTCCAGTCTGTTCTTGGATCGCTTTTGTTTTTCTTAGAAACTGGCTGGGCTGTTCCTCCCCCAACAGTTCCTCTCTGCTTATCTGAGATATGCTAATGCACAGACCAAGTAACTCTGTTTTGAGGCATACATTGTCCATTCTCTTCTAGCAACAAGGTGCCATGCCTGTTTTACTCTACCTGGCAACATCATGTCTGGTCCCACAGCAAGTAGACGGTCACTCCTGCCTTTTCTTTGTTAACTGGAATGTATACGTTTTATATAATCCTGTAAAGAATTTGTCCTGCTCTTCTTTGATGTTTTCCTGAATTTGGCCCTGCTCTTTGATTGTTTTCCTATAAGTATTCATATATGCTACAATAAAGTCAGCTTGGATGATGGAGGACAGCCTAGGTTCCCTCTGACCCGATGCCTGATCAATTCCTACCATTCCCACTTCTGTTTCCTGCACGTAAGTCTGGGTTTATGCTGGTTCATGGACCGGGACACCACAGATGTGGGGGGTTGAGCTTTGACCCTGATCCCTGCAAGTTTGAATCTGAGGTCTACCAGTGAGTGTCCTTGATGATGGCCTCCTAGTATCTACATCCCACCTCCGTGAAGCTTGGGCCTCTGTGACATCAATCAGCCTGACGGCTTGTTTCTGGGGAGGTAAAGGAGAAAGCAGAGTTTCACCTTGTAGCTGCAAAGCCAGGGAAACCTGGTTTCTGCTGGGAACTGATTCTCAGAAGGCAGCTCTGGAGTCAAGAAAAATCTAAGCAGTTAGAATCATTGGCATCAGCCCGACAGTGGCAGGCTGCGCTCTGGGCACAGCTGTGAAGAATTAGCAGTTGAGGCAAGTCTTGAGAAAGCCCGTGGGAAAGCATCTAATCGATGTGGGAAGACCCAGCCCATAATAGTTGGGGCCATTCCCTGGGTATGTGGGTAAGACGGAGAGAACTGGTTTAGTGTTTTGACATACTTTGGCAGTCTCAATGTCTGACAAGTGAGGTTTTTCCCTCTCTCAGCAATTCCTGTAGATATGGTGTGGCCAGTTTCCTCAACTGCAGGTGTTAGTATGAACTCTCCTGCCAAGCTGGACCGAGAATTGGAACCGAAAAGCATAAGCAAGAATAAAACCCCCTTGTTCCCCTGAACCTTTTGGTTATGACTATCTCAGAAACACGTAGGCAATTGCAAGCGGTGACCTGTTACCGTGGCTTCTGTGCCTCGCCTCTCTTCCCCCACAGTAGGACCGAGATCACTAGCAGCTGCTTCACAGGGCTGAAGGGCCCTACATGCCGTGAGAAATCCTGAAGGGGACCCAGCAGGATCCTTAGTATTGTGGCTAGCTGGGACCGATGCCCCCAGTCTGGCCTCAGATACTGGATTTCCCTATTGCTGGTTTATCGGCTGGAGCATGGAGCTGGCCCTTTGTGACAAGTTCTGTGGTCATGGAGGAATATCCGGAACCCCTATCTGTCCCCCAGGAAAGACTTTCTGGTCCGCGTGGGAAAGGTGGGGTTCCCTGTTTCTGCGCGTGTCTCTGCTGTCTCTTCTTGCTGCGCAGGTACCTTCACCACAGTCCGAGAGAGGCTGTGTTAGTCCCATGTTCCTGGGGAGGCCTGGATGGGGCGGGTTTGTGGAAGGCCAGGAATCCTGAGCTCTCAGTCCTAGGCAGCTGTGGCAAGAGAGAACATGGGCCTCGCTTCGAGGAAGAGGGGGCACCCCCGGGAACAGCTAGGCCTCCAGATCCTGCTCAAGTCGCACCACTGGATTTACCCTTTGGGTCCGCAGCTGTGGCGCCTGAAGACTATGTTGTCTCTGGGCTGTGTTCATATGGGCGCAGGGATGCTGAGTGAGACAGGGGCCTGCACGCTTGTGAGAAGCCTCCCTGTTCTGCCACTGTCCTGGCATGTGCTCTTTCCACTAACCCCTTTGGCATCTTTGGTGTTGACCCTTGCTCTGACTGGGTAAACCCATGGTGTTGACCTTTGTGCCTCTTCCCCTCCATACCAAGGCCATCAGTTCTCCTACAGGTAGGGGAGTCTTTAAAGTAGGACTACACCTGACTCCTGTCTCTTTTTTGGTCATGGGTTCCAATCCCCATACCACTACAACCCATCCCTTTCACGTTTCCGTGGGTTTTAAGGCCTTTGCTTGCCCTGCTGTGCTCTTGGAAGACTCCAGTTCAATTCCAGAATGGCAAAGGGCTGCTGGATCCACCTTGGTCCAAGACCTCCCTGACAAGGTCAGTTAACCTCGGAGCCTGGCAGCACCTACGTCTCTCAAAGGCTGAGTAGTTGGCATGGCAGCCTCTCCCCACTGGACTGAATTTAAGCAGCCCTGAATCTGTCTTCTGAGTTGGCATCCACCTGAAAGCAACTTCTCATACCACCTTCTGATTGGGTTTCACTTTTCCATACACTGAAAAGCCTGGAGTCAAACGTCTTTCAGCTGTCACTTCATTCCCAGAGACCCAGCCTTGCCCGCTTCCTGCCCCTCTCTTCAGCTTTAGCCCTAAATGCTCTGTGTATGCAAGTTGGTCCCTCCTTCCCATAATCCTGGTTCCAAGCCCTTCAGAGGGACAGGAACAGGGTAGCAGGGTCTACTGCAATGCAACCTGGTATGACACATTACCCCAGGTGGGGAACCAACAGAGACCAAAATAATAATTATTCCAAAGTCCAATTGGTGGACCCAAGAGTTTATAGAGGTCACTCTCAAGAGTGTGGTGAAGGTTTACTTACAAGAGGAAAGAAGGATGTAAATGCAGCTACATCATGGAAAATCCCAACCCAGCCTGGGTGACACAGAACCTGCGGGAAGTCCCCTGAGTTCTCGCACAAGTTGCAGACAACTCTGATGGTTGCAAAGTCTGTCTCTCGCCTTGGGAACAGTCCCTAAGAATCTCATTAGTTTCAGAAATTTCTTGAGACTTGTGTGCCTCCTTCCATCACGGTCTGTTTCTCTTTAGGACTTTCTGAGTCTTTAAGGAGCCTCCTTCTAGGATGGAATGTTTCAATTGGAAGGAAATTACTACACAACAGGCCTGACTCTTTACATCCTATCCCACCCCAAACAGGGTGTGGCCTCTTGACCATGGAAACGGAAGTGAATGTTTCCCTAACTTTATATAGCACGGGAATAGGGTTAGGGTTGGAGTTAGGGTCCAGCCATTGAGTGAAGAAGCCTGGTGACTGTGTAGTCTGGGGCAGGGAACATTTTCATTTTTCAACATGGAGGCACAGTGGTGAAATTCCAGACAAGGGGAGCAGAGAGGTATGGAGTTCCCGTTGTGGAGACGTGGGGAGGGAGGGCAGCATATAGGGCTGCCTGGTAGTAGAAAAAACAGACAGAAGTCATGAGTCAGGAATAACACCTGGCAGGTGCTCTATTTTAGCACCATAAATAAGGAGTTGGAGCCACAGGGTTAGGTAGGCCTCAAAGTCAGGTGTAAACCCTGCTACTCCAGCTGGCATCCAGGGAGAGCCCGGGTTCAGATTCGCCGTGGGTTGATGACCCTTGGTTTAACTCGAGGACTCAAAGGCACAGCCAGTGCCCCAGGAAGAAGTTGGGGCCCAGCCAGAGTCACCAGGAGAAGAAGCAATGTGACAAGAAGAAAGCTGAGCGGGAATGTACATTTGGGACCAGCGGAGGCTCCGGAGATGGGGGTGCCTGGAGAAGAGAGCAGGAAAGCTGTGCTGAGAGGAGTCCCCGTCCTCAGAGCCTTTGGTCATCTTAGCCTGTGGCCGGTTCTTAGGCCCCATGGCTCTCCAGGGAGTTCCAGGAGAGGTGTGACAGGTCTAGGTTTTGGGCTATTGGGGGCAGGAAAGACGTTCATGGAGGTGAAAGCCAGAGCAGTGAGTAGGAGGGAGGGTGGCCAAAGGACAGAGAAGAGTCACTGACCCAGGTCTGGGGGGACCATCTCTGCTCGGAGGCCTTCAGCCTGCAAGAAGCGCAGGGCCTGGAGCACACTAGCCTGAACCACAGCGTGGGACGGTGCCTCTCCGAGGAAAGCGGCGTTCACTCTGGCAGCGGGTGGTTCCTGCCTGGGAGGATCGTCACAGGCATCAGGGGACTGGGGGGGACACGGAGGGGCCATCTTGTCCAGCCTCCCACCCCCCTGTCCCCAAGGCTGAGACTCACAGGAATTCCTCCACCACCACTTGGCTGAAGTTCTGCAGATGCCTGAGGACTGAGGTCAGCTGGGGTCAGGAGAGGACAGAGGGTCACGGCTCCGCCACATGGTGCAGCCTCACACCCCACCTCCTCCCCTCCCTGCCCCACGTTACCCATCTCGTCAGCTGTCCCCGAAGCTCCTGGGACTCAGGACTGGTTTTGTTCTCCAGGGCCTTGGTGAAGGGGTAGTCTGGGATCAGGAGCCACATCTCATACAGCTCGAGCTCTGCCTTCTCCCCTGGAAGGAGGAGGGTGTGGGACAACAGGCACCAGGGCCCCTGTCTCTTGGGAGCTCTGAGACAGGTCCATACTGTATCTCAGGGCTGCTTGCCTATGACTCCTGTCCATTTGTCAGCAAACTTCGTCCAAGGTCCCGCACCTCCTGCCTGCTTTTTGGAGACCCACGAGCTAAAATCATCTTTAAATGGATGAAAAACATCAAAAGTAGAAAACTTAATGGAGTGAAAAATATGATGCACAGATTTCTATGTCCACAAAGTTCTGGACTTGTGACATGTCACCGATGGATGGCTGCATTCTCCCTAGAAGGGAAGAGGAGCAGGGAGGTGTCCCATGGCACTCAGAGCGGAAAATGTTTTCTCTCTGGCCCTTTACGGTAGGAGTCTGTGCCCCCCCCAACACTCAGACTTGACAGAACAGCAGGACAGCTGCTGCTTGCTGGATTCTTCACTGTCCCTGCTCTGGTAGAAGTGGTTTTGTTTTTGTTTTTAAAGCTATCTCAATAAAATGGGTCCCAAGAGGGAGTCCAGTAGTGGCTTGAAGACATACAGAATACAGTCCTACTTTAGGGGGAACAAGACTCTTATCATCTGCCAAAGGGGTGTGATGGTTGCGATGGTTCCTTTGGGACCGAACACTAACAGAGCAGGTACCCCAACTGTTGGAGCCCAGCTTCTTGCAAAGCGAAGGGGGTGGTTTCTCCAGCCTTCCAAGAGTGCAGACGCAAACCAAGTCCACTGGATCTGGTTAGCACAGTGTTAGATTCAAGACAAAGCCCAAAGGCCAAAGGAGGGCAACACAGATCCTCACAGGCTGCAGGGGTGGCATTGAGGAGGGGGCTGGTTAGGCCCCCAGGTGAACCAGCACTTTCTGGGTTGAGGGGACTTCCCAGAACAACTCCAGGTTGTGGCTGAAAGGGATCTAGTCATGCTAGAGTTCTTCCATGTGGACGCGTTCAAGCCTGTCTGACTCCTATCAGGGGAAGTTCTATGGAAAGCATGGGTTTCCTAGAGTTCTGATATTGGGGTGTCTTCTCGGTTGGAACAGAGAATGAAGTTGGGGATTTTCAGTTGGCTAGAAAATCTTGTGCCCCTGACCCCAGGTTCTCCACAAAGCTCTGTGGCCACCTTCTCCCTGTGACCCTTGCTCATAACTTTGCTCTTGAGATTTCCGCCAGTCTCAGTGAGAACAGAAATTAAGAACCTGTTGACTCAGTCACATATGGATCCCAGGCTGACTTACCGTTGGCTGCGATGCTGGATTTCTGGAGGGTGGGATCTGTTATGTGGCGGGCCAAGAAATTGGCCAGGCCTCGGAGCTGCGTGTTGACAGAACCCTGGAACCTATATTCCATGTAAACGTGTACCCACTGGTTCATGTTGCTAAGGAAGAATAGGATAGGGTGAGGGTCATGCTTCTAGCATGTTCCTAGAAGCAAGCATTGCACTCCCATGTGCACAACCTACCTCGTACTTCCAAGGATAGGACTCTAAGGTCACCTGAGATAAAGTCATTTCTGGTGCTTACCCCCCACACCCAGACTACACCTCCTTGTCTTGGCTTTGGTTCAGAGGTGGGCTTCCACCCCCACCCCCCAGAAAGAAGTCCCTAAGAGAAGAACCAACTAGGCTGGGTAGGCAGAAGCAAGTCACTACCCACCTGAAGAGCAGGGGTCCTTCCTGGGGACGCACCTTGTAGAATCCTGACACTTCAGGGGTGACCTGCGGGGAGCCTTCAAGGTTAGGTGGGCCAGTTGCTTTTCTGAAGCCCAGTATGGTATGGGATGAGGGTCTGTATCTGGATTCAGGAAAGGTAGGACTTAAAAACCACATGAGGCCTCCTAGGAGAGGTGTCTGGGGAGAGCCTGGCTTTGTGCTTGCTGTACCTTGTGCCTTCCCCCATCATGCCAAACTAGTGCTGCCTCCACAGGGTACCACTGCACCCGTCTTCACAAGACGTGGAAGCCGCTTGCTATTGAGAAGGCAGAGCAAGAACCCCAGTCTCAGAAGCAGGGGCCGGGCCACCTCACCAGTTGTAGGATCTCCTTTTCCAGTAGAACAAAACGTAGTGATCCAGGTAGGAGCAGGTCGGGTGAGAAGGGCCTCGTGACCGTGAAGCTAATGTTGACGGTCTCCATGGCGAGGTCCGTCAGGGTACAGCCTGCGGAGCAACAGCAGAAGCTTGAGAGACAGAAGAGCCTCTTCTCTCACCATGGTTTGCTTCAGGGCCTGGGAAGGAGTTGGGTCCTTCAGGAGATAGCAGCCGGCGCCCCCTGCACACTGCAAGGAGGCTTGGGCCAGGCATTGTGTCTGGTTCAGACTCACCATCAGAAGCGAGGCTGTTCTCAGCTAGGGATAGGTACCCAAGCTGCCATCTGGAGGCCTTCACTCTGCGGTACAACGTCCAAAGGATTTCACAGGCCGAGGGGCCTGGCCGAGCAAACACGAGGGAGGCATTCACTTCGGCAGAAGCAGGCCTGCAAGCAGAGCCCACGTGCTAGCTGGGGGCCGGCAGGAGCACGCGGAGAGGTGCAGAAGGCATATCCTGCAGAGACCAGTCTAACAGCAGCTCCCACCCGCTCTAACAGCCTCCTCGCCTGGCTCAGGTGGGCACCCTCTGCAGGTCTTGCAGCTCCTTCCTGAGATGAACCCTTTCCCAGAAGGCTCTTGTGAGGTCCAGATAATGTGGCCAGGAAACCAGTGAAAGCGAGTTCTTGTGGGTATCTCACCAAGCTGGCTGTCGCAGAATATGTGAGCCCCACCCAGTGAAAGCCCAGGGGAGTATATCGCCTAGAAAGGTATCAGTTCACTGTGGGCTCTCAGGACATTAACACCAGTGACATAGAAACAGATCCTCCACTGTATGCTAAGGAGGAGGCACCCTGGAGAAAGGGAGGTGACTAGTCTAAGGATCCCTGAAAGTCTTTGGGAGTTGAAACAGTCACCCATGTCCTGGGGGAGGCAGCCTTGAAGCTTCTTTGCAGAGTTTTCCGGAAGAAATTTGGAAATGAGCCATTCCAGCCCAACCACACTATGTAAGGGGGTTGCAGTAAGTTGAACATTCATAACCTCTCAAGAAATGACAGCCACCAGCCTCCAGCTTCTCAGCAGCCCAGAATTTACGAGAGACTCTCTCGCCCCCAGAATTTGCATGCCCTGTGCCTAGAACAGTGGCCTGATGTTGCCTGTCCCACCACTCAAACTGTCTGATTTCACCGTCCAGTTTTTGCATCTGGAACGAGGAATCAGAGCAGCCAGAAGGTTATCTGGGGTCACACAGCAACAGATGGGACCCTCTCATCCCCCTCATCCAGGTCAAGGTGCTTTTGAACACTCGAGGGTTGTACAGACTTGGCTAGGGCCCCGTGGGTCAGAAAGCAGCAGATCCAGTGAAAACTACATGCACTCACCGTGACAGCAGGGCGCTGACACGCTTGAAGCTGTGGAAGGCGTCTTGGTAGATGAGCTGGAGCTGGGAACAGGCAGGGGAATGGAAGCCAGTCCTCCCGCCCCCCCATCGCCCCCATCCACCAGCCCTCCTGCTCCCCCTTAGCAGCCAACGGCCTTCGATCACCCTCTTGAAACCCTGGCTGGGGTCTGTCCCAGGCTATGATGTTCAGGCTTTGCCTCTGCAGACCAGTCAACCTTATCTGTGCCTCCCAGCATCCGCTACCTTCAACTCTCGTTCCATTTGATGAAGAGCCCCTGCCCCGCTACGTACTATATCAGATCATCTTGTAGCTCAAAGGCCCTTGGGCAGCGTTACTTGTGCTGCTCTGCCTAGAATGCCACCTCCCCCTGGTTTAATCTGGTTATTCTCTCTTCATTCCAGTTAAAACTCTGGCTCCCAGTGTCATGTTGTATGTCTATGGTCTCAGCATCAGGAACATAAATCAGGAGGCTTAAAGAGTTCAGTGTCCTTCAGGGTCACACAGTGAGCTCAAAACAGAAACAACATAAAATCCTACAGGGTGATCATGTTCACAAATATTAGGAGATGAATGCTGGAGGCTGAATTTAAAGCCAGCTTTGGTTACGTGAAATCCTGACTCAGAAAACAAACAGCCAAACAAACTGGGTAGCCCTCCCTGCAGTCCAGCGCTCCCACAAGGGCAATGCAATTCTCCCTGGGAGCTGGCTAGCCTGCTGAACTCCATCACACAATTTGTCTTGATTATAATGTGGGTTGGATTTGTCTGGGAGACTGTCGCCCTCCAGTGGTGGCAAGAGCCTTGTGGCTCTCCCAGCAGCGCACAGTGCCCACAGAAGTCATGCAGAGTTGTGCAGAGAAATGAGCTAGCTGAAGGAATGAGCCTGTGAATGAATGGACGGGGAGAGTATTCATGGATGACAAGCAAGAAATAGCAGTTATCAGGGCCCGGAGAGGTGGCTCAGGGGTTAAGCCTCTGCCTCGCAAGCAGAAAGTCCTGAGTTTGATCCTGACTTCCACATAAAAATGCCAGGAGGAAATGGTGTCAGCCTGTACTTCCAATCCTGGAAGTCAGAGCTTGGGAGACGCCAGAGCAAAGCAAAGAGGAGGTAGAACAATACAAGGTGATTCTTGAAGTCACCTCTGAAACTCTATAGCCACACATATAGTGTCCTGTGATACGCACACACATGCACACACACAATAAATAAATAAATAAATAAATAAATAAGTCAAAAATTGGCAGTTCTCAGCAAGATAATGCACTTCTGGTTCCAGAAATGAGGCAGGAACTATGCTGCACTTCGCAGGGCATGAAGATCTCTATTTATCACTTAGGCTCTTGATTATAAGCAGCTAATGATGGGCAAGGGAGATGGCTCAGGGGCTAAAACCTTGACTGCACAAGCAAAAAGACCTGAGTTCCAATCCCAGATCCCGTGTAAAAATACCAGGTGGAAATGGCAGCGGCTTGTACTTCTGGACTTAGAAGGCAGATCCTAGGAAATCCCAGAGCAAAGCAATAAAGGAGATAGAGCAATCCTGGATGATTCCCAAACTAACCTTTGAGATTCTGCAGGCGCACACACCCAAGTGCATGCATGTGTGTGCAAAAAGACAAAGAAAGAAACAGCTTGTATGCCCCACAGCCAGACCCTACTGTTTCCCGATGGATGGTACCTCCCTCCTGGGTGCAGTTGACCCTTTGCAATGACCTGGAAGTACTTCTACCTGGGCTCTCCCTTCCCCCTGGGTCTTCTGGTTTTCCCCCCTGAACAGACTGTTCTGGCAGCCCATAGCAGCCCCCACTGACGGTTCCTGAAGTAGTCGGGGACGACTTCATGTCCAGCTGCTTCCAGGAAGCCAGGGCCTGGATAACAAGTACTGCGGCTGGGCCCGACATGCTTGGAGGGTACACATGCTTGGAGGGTATGGGAGGAGGTCCCCCACCTGGTGACGCATGAGCCAACTCAGCAGCCGGTGCTCCAAGGCTGTCAGGTTCCAGGCAGAGGCTGAGAAGCCTTTGCTGGCGATTTTGAAAGTCACGGAGTGGCCCCCGCGCCTGTTTCCTGGGGTAGACTCCAAGTCCTGGAACGTCAGGTCCCGGTTCGTGTGAGTCTGCATGAAGGACAGAGTGGGGCCAGCATCCTCGGGGACCCATGAGGAGCCAGGGCTACCTGGGACCGTGGGAAGGTTGGATGCATGCTGAAGGGAGAGGGTGGGGACGGGGCCTGGGTGGGCGGGTGTTTCTAGACTAGGGTGGATCTTCCCCTGGACCGTGCTTGGCTGCAGGACGGTAAGGTATGCCAGGCTGGAGCTGTCGTGGGGCAGGTGTGTGGTTGAGGGTGCAGACACAGAGGTGGTGACTGGGGAAACTGGAGCTGGAGAAAGTGAGAATGGCCAGGGTGGCGGGGGTGCCAGAGGCCGTGCTGGTGGGGAAGAGGAGGCTGGGGGTGGCTGCAGCTCAGAAGCACTGCTGGACACAGGGCCTCGGCTGGAGGCCACAGCATTTGCAGATGACCCTGAGTCCATCGCAAGGGCCCGGAAGATGGTGCCCGGCCTTGCCTTCCCTGGGGATCTGGATGGCAGGGCCTCTGTAGCTGCCCCGTTGGGCATCGTGGGTCCCACGGAGATATTTGGAGCTAGCGTCACAGATGACCTGGAGGGACCAGGCCGCCTTGCAGAAAATATCTGAGAACCTAGGCGGGACATGCGCCTTGACCTGCGAGGTTGTCCAGATGCAAGTGCAGGAAAGGTAGGGGCAGGTGGGGCTTCAGCCGACTGCCATGTTGATTCATGAGTGACAGCTGTCTTCAGAGTGAAAGAGGCAGGGACAGGAAGTGTTCTGTACAACTCGGGGACCCGGCTGTACTTCTGCCCAAGTCCATCTGCAGGAGATGCCTGAGATGATAATGCTGGGTGGGACTTCAGGGTCATTTGAGCTGCAGATGTGGTCAGGGGCAAGGGGTATGGGCCAGGTGTGACCGTGCCTAAGACTTTAGTACTTCTAAAGGGGACAGGCTGTAAAGGGTACTCTGGGTCCTTGGCAGCCTGTGGGGAAGGGGTTTCCGCTCTTTTCCTCAGAGCCTCGGAATCCTGCTCATCGGACAAGAGTCTGAGAACAGTTTGTGTCAGGATGCCTGGTGGCTTGTCGCTTCTCTGCGTATCAACGGCGGAAAGGAACGGGTTGGAGTTTTCGTTTGCAAGAGGAAGGAGCAGGGCAGAAACTGAGTCCATCGAGAAGGCTGAAAAGCAAGATAGGTCTGGTTTGCCAATGTCTGGTGGGCAGGACTGGCACCAAGTGGCTCAGACCTTACCCTGGCATATTTATGTCACTTGGGCCCATGTTTCAGTCTGTCTACCCCTTCCCCCAACTGACCTACCCCACGTATGTCCTCGCCTCTCTGACCCTAGCCTAGTGAACAGAGAACCTCTGCCTACTGTCCAGGCATAGATACTATGTGGGCACGGGGTGTGCTGCATGCCAACAACCCACATGATAAGGCTCCTTCTCAAGGGAAATTTCCCAGGCCCCAAGCGCCCTCTGGGAGCTGAGTCCCTCGGTTGGTCAGCTCAAACCACCTGTGATGCCCAGGCCAGCCTGAGAGTGTTAGAAAGGCTGTCCAGTCCTCTATCACGAGCAAGACTCTGACCTGCCCACGCTTCCTCCACACAGGGCATTTCCTGGCGGCATCTCTGAAGGCTCTGGGTGGATGCCATATCTACCTACAAGTATATAGAGCTCCAGGGGTGATCTTAATGGAGCGCCAGGCCTAGGGGCCTGACAGGATTATGGCCCTGTCCTGTTAACCCCTAGGTCGCCCAAGATCAAACTCACGCATAGATAAGGAGGGTCAGCCTTGACGTGAGAGCCATGGGGTGCACAGAGAAGAGGACTCTACCTAGTTGGAAGGTAGAAATGAGGTTGGGGGCCCAAACCCCACTTGCCCAATCTCAACTATCTTACCAGTCAGGAGAATTCCAGCCACAGGAAACCACTGAATGCCCATGCTGCAAGGTTCCTGCCCAGGCTTCCCAGGGTAGCGCCAGGTGGCTCAAAGATGCTTTTTGCAGATCCCCTTAAGGAAAGAACTTATCAGGCTGCGATAGAGTCATGTGTAGAGCTCTTACCTAACATGACAGAGACCCTGGGTTCAAACCTAACACCACAAAAATAAATAAATAAATAGCTCCCATTTCCAAGCTATGAGCACTTGTACCAGCCAACTATCTGTCCCCCAAACAGAATGCCCTTGTCGTCAAGTGGGGTGACATTCCCTAGGGGTCTGCAGACTTTGAATGGAGAAAGAGGCGCCTCCTCACAGCCTAGGAGCTTAGGAGCCAGAAAAATAGTGCAAAACGTTAAAGTCCTCCCCGGTCTCAGCTGATAGTGGGGGTACTCCTAACCAGGACAAGAGTGTTAGTGATGGCTTTGAGGGGACCTGTGAGGACAGTAGGAGTTATACGTGAGTTGTGAGGACACCAAGGTGCTAATTGTGACATCGGAGCCTTGTGTGTCCGCTTTGTCCCAGTTCAACCCTGCTTCAATTCCATCTGCTTCACATCAGAGAACTACCCTCTTCAAGTCGGCAGTCTTGTCTGGAATCCTGGTCCCAGCCCTACACTGGGAATGTGAGATTGGCGACAGCTTTGGGTGGCGAAATCCTTCTCAGGTCCCCATCATTTTTTGCAGTCCTGTGCCATACCCCGGTCACACTGTCCCCTTACTGAAGAATAGCTGCTTAGTAAAACCCCGTTTCAACATATAAAAAGGGCTGGGGCTATAGCTAGTAGAACACTTGCCTAGCATGTGAAAAGCTCTGGTTCAATTGCCAGCATGCAAACAAAAATAAACAGAGGTCCCCAGCTTGGGGAGGGGGTGTCTGTAGCTCGGGGAGAGGGCGTATCCTCCTGCCTTAGTGGCTAGGATTGCAGGTCTGTTGCAAGACCAGCTACCGCTGATGTTTTCTAAGAGGAAAAACATTCTCGGTAACCCAACCTTACCCCAATCACAGATCCTGGATTCAAAGGCCTCCTTGGTCAGCGTTCTACCCTGATCTTGTCAGTCCATTTTACCTTGTAATCCTGTGCTCTTGCTTTACACCAAGAGCTGCCAGTCTCTGCCCTCTCCTTAGAAAATCGTTTCTGGTCCAGTCTGGCAGATGCCATGACTCTGGAAAGCTATCTCCCCAGGGGAGTGCGGGAAGGGCTTTGACCTTTGACAACATCCACCCACAGTCCTGGTTTTATAGCCTTTCTCCTCCCATGAGCTGCCCCACTTACCCTTCACCAGTGTCCTGTCCCAAAGTCAACCAATCCACCCTGATGCCTCCATTCTGCATCCCGTACCTGCGTCCCTTGAGTGCCCATGTCTTACCTGATGACCCTAGCGTTGCCGAGGCCTCTGTCCCCAGAGGCACTGTGTCCTATGAGGAGTAAAATTAGCATGTTCATTCCTCGCCCCACCCCTATGTGGTGGGCAGGGCCCAACACCCTCAGGCCCAGGGAGATCTGGTTTCTGACGGCTGCATCCATCAGGGAAGGACACAGGCTGTAAGACAGGGTTCCTCGACATCCTTGAGTCTTGCTTGGGCTGCAACTGGAGATGCTCAAGGACTGCCAGTCACGGTGGGAAAAGCAGTTGTCCAGAAAGCAGACATTGTGCAATCCCAACACTTTTGAGGAAGAATCAGGATTACAAATTTGATGTAGTCAGTTGAAATAGGGAGAAAAAAAGAGAAAAGAAGGAAGGAAGGAGGGAGGGAAGGAAGGAAGGAAAGAGGAAGGGAAGGAAAAGAAGGAAGGAAGGAAGGAAGGAAGGAGGGAAGGAAGGAAAGAAGGAAGGAAGGAAGGAAGGAAGGAAGGAAGGAAGGAAGGAAGGAAGGAAGGAAGGAAGGAAGGAAAGGGGGAAGGAAGGAAGGAAGGAAGGAAGACTAAACTGAACTCATCATGTAGCTTGTAATCCCAGATATTATCCCAGATATTCACAAGGCTGGTGATGGATTAGGATGAAGGCTCGCCTAAGCAACAGAATGAGTGCAAGAATACCCAGGCAATTTAGCAATATTCTTTCAAAATTAAAAGTAACAAAAATAAAGACTTATTATAGGTCAGTGGTAGAGCACTTGCCTGGCAACTAGTATGTTCAGGTACTGAGTTCAGGCCCCAGGAGAGTGGGCGAGACCAGGGGTCAGCAGTCTGCGTTCTACTTGAAGATTCCGCTACAGCCAAAGTTAACGCTCGGTCTGTGACAAGTACATATGGCATTTCTCTGGTGTCTAAGTGGACCAGAGTTAGGCGAGTCTGGGATTTGATCCAGGATGGCCCTGGATTCTCTTTGCTCTCCCCGTTTCCCTCTCTCACTTCAGGGGCCAACCCACCTACAGCAAGTAAGTTAAAGAGACTGTGGCTTCAGACTGAGAAAATTTCACAAAAGAAGTGCTTAAAGACTCCCAAGCTCTGGTTATAGCAGGTCCAGCCTGGTAATAAATCTTCCTCCTTTGCTTCCTTCCTTCCTTCTTTTTCTTTTTTCCCTTCCTTTCTTCCTTCTTTACTTCCTTCCTTCCCTTCCTTCCTTCCTTCCTTCCTTCCTTCCTTCCTTCCTTCCTTCCTTCCTTCCTTCCTTCCTTCCTTCCTTCCTTCCTTCCTTCCTTTGCTTCCTTCCTTCCTTCTTTTTCTTTTTTCCCTTCCTTCCTTCCTTTCTCTTTTTTTCCTCACTATTTCAACTGACTAGCCTTCAATAAATTGAAGAGCTTTGGCTCTTCAATCAGGAACTTCCTGGCTTCCTAAGGAAGCAAGGTCCCCACCTCCTTAAAGTTCCATGGTCCTCATAGGACACTCTAAGTCTGTCATACTGTGGTCTGCACCATGGTCATGCAGGGGAACCCCTATCCTGGTAAGTGAGACATGCATTCCCACAGGCTGTATGCTTGCTGGTGTCTTGAAGCCGCAGGTGTCCCTGGCTCAGGGATAGAGAGTGTGGACACACGCAATACTTCGGAAGGGGTGACGGTAGGTATGGTGGACATTTGCCTAGACACACAGCTGGCAGAGCCAGCCGATGCTCAGCTTTGCCTACACACTTTCCCAAGCAATCCTTCCTGGTTCCAGGGATGGGGCGTCAAGCTGGGATTCTATTCCTGGCTCCACTTATATCTGGTGAGGGGGTATAGCACCTCTGCCACCCATGAGACCCTGGTCAGGACAGATGCAAACCTCAAGTCCCTGGATGTTGTATCGGTCATCACCAGCATCCTGTGACTGCATAAGGCTCAGACCACCCAACCATTCAAAACTTGTGTTCCCAGGAAGACCACTTCTAGGATTGTAGGCTTACCCCGCAGCACATAGCTAGAAACCACATTCTAAAAAGAGAAAAAATAGATCTCCATCCATACCGATACGTACAATTGAACTTTACGACTATGAGTTGTTTTTTTTTTTTAAAACAAACATCTGTGGTTCAATGTGTGGATCTTTGTTAACACTGAGCAGCCGGTTCATTCTAATGACATTACCATTTCATTTGCTCGTGCAAAGCGCCTTCCTCCTTCATGTTTGCCTTCCTTGTTGACTGTGGCCAAAGGACACTTTGTTCACTGGATGGCCTTCCGGGGTCAATAACAAAGGTCTTCCCTGGGATTTTTCCAAAGCTGGAGAAAGCGTATTTGGCCTACAAACAAGTATATCCCAGAAATGTCACTAGGTGAGGATATGTGCAAATGAACTGGGGGGTCAATGTCCTTGTGGGTAGCTCAGAATCACTGAGAGAGAAAAGGCAACGAGTAAGGGTGTGTGTGCCTAGAGGGACATTCTGTTATTCATTTATTTAATGCTCTTTGAAACTTCATATGCAGATGGAATGAATTTATGTGTCTTCACCCTTGCTACTTTCCTTCGCCTTCTCCCCCTTTTCTCTCCCCCTCCCTTCTGTTCTCCATTCCAACTGTCACCCTCCTGCTCCCACTTCTCCTTTCATGTGTGTCCCACTGGGCCCTGTCCACCTGCTGGGCACCAATTGTGACTTGAATAACCACGGACGAGTGGAGAAGCTCGCTTTCTCCTGTCTTGTACCAGTCCCACCTGCTTTCTCTGGGAAGTGCGGTATATTCTGAGGTCCTCGCTTGTCTATGGAGAATGCTAATAGGCTAGAAATAGACCTCGCACTGCAGTGAGCTCTTGGGTTCAGCAGCCCTGTTGTGTCCGGAGTAAAGTGACTGGTAGCATTGCTACTCGCTCATAGACTCTTACAATCTTACCGCCCCCTCTTCTGCAAGGTTTGGAGGGACATTCTGAAGTGTGTTTGACACGGTTCCTTAGAGGACCCCCCACAGGACTGGCATCAAGGGGGAGGAGTAGCTCACAACACCCTGCACTACCCTGTTCCCCTCCCCTGTCTGACTGTTTTCCTTCAGAGTCGTGTCTAGCCTGGTGATGCGGGCCTGTAATCCCGGTGGATTCAGGAGGATCATAAATTTTTTTAATTAATTAATTAATTTATTCAATTGTGCGTGTATGCACGTGTGCGTGTGTGTGTGTGTGTGTGTGTGTGTGTGTGTGTGTGTGTGTGTGTGTAGAACCACGGGCGAATTCGGGAACCACCATGGACTGCCTCCACCTCCTCCTTGTTTACTCTGCCCCAGGATTCACAGGCTCCGCCCTACCAGGACCAGAAACGCAGGCCGCCCCCGCTTCCGCCCAGCGGCCCAGTGGGGTCTAGGATCCGAACTCGGGACCTTCCGCCTGCAAGGCAGAGGCTTAACCCCTAAGCCACCTCTCCAGCCCCAAGAGGATCATAAATTTAAGGCCAGTGTGGATTATTTAGGGAGACCTCGTTCAAAAAGTGAAATAAAGGGCTAGGGATGTAACTTAGTGGTGGGGTATTTGCCTAACATGTTGGTGAGATTAGCCTCAAGTTTGTGATGATCTTTCTACCTCTGCCTCCTGATTGCTAAAATGACAGGCAATGTTATCATGGGAGACTATTTGTGTATTAAAACCCTGTATATCTATATCTATATCTATATCTATATCTATAAAATCTATCTCTATCTCTATCTCTATTTCAATCTATACCTATCTATATAGTTCTGTCACCTATCTATATCTATCTATCTATCTGTCTGTCTAGCTATCATCTATCTATCTATCTCCTATCTGTCTGTCTTTCTATCTAATCTATCTATCTATCACCTATCTATCATCTGTTTGTCTGTCTATCTGTCTGTCTACCCATCTATCATCTATCTAGCTAGCTATCATCTATCTCCTATCTGTTTGTCTATCTGTCTTTCTATCTAATCTATCTATCACCTATCTATCATCTATTTGTCTATCTATCTGTCTATCTATCATCTATCTATTATCTATTTGTCTATCTATTATCTGCCTATCTATTTATCATCTATCATCTATTTATCTGTCTATTCCTGTCTATCTAATCTATTACCTATCTATCATCTATCTGTCTGTCTGTCTATCTATCATGTCTGTCTATCTATCTATCTATCTATCTATCTATCTATCTATCTATCTATCTATCTATCTACCTACCTGCATGAAGTCTTTACCTATGACCCAGCTAGGACTCTATCCGACACTGTCAGGAGACCTTGCAGACAGAGCAGGACCTCTGCCACCTCCTGCTTCCCTGGGCTGGTTCACGCAGCATCGATGCCTGAACACAGCCCATCCCCTTCCTTGCCTCCATTCCCTCCCCACTCACACCAACCACTGCTCCTGCATTGGGTACTCCCCTGCACTTAGACCTGGGAACCCCCCCCCAAGACTGCCTCTTTTAGAGTACCTGTGGACAGAGGGCATGCCTTGTGATCCTTTTGACCCCCCTGCTCATCCAGGTTGGAAGAGTAGACAGGGGCTGTTCCTCAGGAATGAGCGGAGAAGCTAATCTCCCCAGGGGTAACTTTCTAAGGCCTCCTTTTTTTTTTTTTTTTTTTTTTTTTTTTTTTTCCCGGAGAAGCCAGGTGGAGACTTTCCCTTTTCAGCCCTAGGGATGGTGAGGGGAAATGCCTGAGGAAGTGGTTGGCACTACGCGGGAACCAAGGGCGTCCCTAGTCTGGGGTAGGCATACTAGGGAACATGTCTGGGCCCACGAACCAGCGTAAACCCAGACTTCCGTGCAAGAAACAGAAGTGGAAGTGGTAGGAATTGATCAGGCATCAGGTCAGAGGGAGCCTAAGATGTCCTCCATCATCCAAGCCAACTTTATTGTAGCATACATGAGGATTTATAGGAGAACAATTAAGGAGCAGGGCCAAATTCTTTATAGGATTATATAAAACGTATACATTCCAGTTAACAAAGAAAAGGCAGGAGTGACATCTACTTGCTGTGGGACCAGACATGGCACCTTGTTGCTAGAAGGGAATGGACAATGTATGTCTCAAAACAGAGTTACTTGGTCTGTGCATTGGCATATCTCAAATCCGGAGGAAGGAATTTTCGGGGGAGGTAACAGCCCAGCCACTTCTGAGAAGAAAGCGATCCAAGAACAGACAGGAGGTAAACTCAACTTCCAAGGGGAGGAATTCACCTGCCATTGTCTTGCAGACAAGAGGCAAACTCAACTTCCGAGGGAAGGAGCCCCTAAGGACAGCCCCTTTCAGATGCTAATGCGTCATTCTCCAGAGAGCAAGCTTTGGGCCTGACACCCCCTCAGGGTCTGGCAATAGCTAGACTGTTACAGGTGTCTCAAGGACGTCTGTCATGGTAATCCCATCCCCTCAGGAGGCTCGCCCTCAGTCAGCCGTGTGGTGTGGAGGGCACACCAGAGACTCATCGATGACCACCCTCACCTGGTCCAGATCCAGGAGCTGAATCCCTTTCAGAAACGCTCATATTCCACGGGGGCAGCATTTAGCTGGAGGCGAGAGGAAGGAGGGGTGGGGAGTGTTGGAAGCAAAGGGTCACATCTTACTCAGATGCCTCAGTTCACCTTGTGGGGTGAGCTACCTCAATACCCTGAACCCTTCTTCAGCTCTCTTCCTGGGGGCCCAGCCACTTAGGCTATATATCCTTGACCTACCCTGCACCCTCCACAATGAAGGTAGGGGACAGATCAGAGCTTAAATACAAATTGACATTTAAATCAGAAGGAAAATTATGAAATTTGAATAAGTATTCAAAATCCAATATTCCTACCTTGGACCCATTATCCAATTCTATTGATAGAGAAGAAACTGGCAGGCAGTGAATATATCTACTCTTTAGACTGGAAGAAGAAAAATGGTTATTTGGTATACTGTAAGTGGACTATAGGTTAGGTGGAAACTGGAGTACCACCTGCACCCCACAGTGATGGTCTGTGAGGGTCTCCATTTGGGAGAAGTCTTTTTGTGGTTAGGATGAGTTTCTTTGTGTGCCGATATGTCATTCACACTATGTAAAGGAGGACGGCCCAGATGGGTTGCTGTACAGCTCTGGGAGACAGCGTGAGCTACTGTGCATGCAACTTCTGGTTGTGCAATCTCCGCCATGCAAATAGAGTCGTGTCAATTTGGACCATGCAAGCAAAGGCATCCCCGGTCACAAGGTCAGGTAACAAGGCACTAGGGTGAGGCTCTGTGGTGTTCGATGAGAGCATTCAAAGGCTGGCAGCTTGGGATTCCTGGGCTGCGTTATGAAGATTCCCTAATGGGGAACTGGCTTCACTTTATATTCTCTTATTAATGACCCTCTCTCCACCCTGAGTACAATGATTATCATCCCTAAGCAGAGAGTGTCCAGAACACCTCAACATCTGAAGACCAGCAGCTCTAATCAAACCTTGCTCAAAGTCCTGCATGCAGTTCCTCGGTTATGCTCCTGATGCTATGAAACAAATTTGCCCACTGCTCACAGTTTCTGTTTCCAAGTTCTTGTGTTACCACAGGACCTCTTGGGATATTCCACTATGGAATGCACAGGTTCTTCATGTCAGAGAATCGAAACAAGACCCACAGTGGCAGTAGAGAAAACATCTATTCATTAAAATGGAGAGTAAAATCATAGAATACACACCACAGAATGGAAGTGGTTTTGAGCAAGCATACAACTTAATAACCCTGGCTTAGGGTCCTGGATGTTTTTATTTCCAAAGGCAGGGAAGAGTTCTACTGAAAAGGTTGGTCTTTCTTTATTTTATTTTATTTTTTTAGGGTTGGTCTTTCTTTGACTGTCATATAATAATCCTGGAGGTAGACCAGGGAGGTCTGGGTTAGGTCCTTTCTTGGTTGCTGGGTCTTGGAGTCTAAGTTTTGTGTGTGTGTGTGTGTGTGTGTGTGTGTGTGTGTGTGTGTGCGCGCATTTGTGTCCATACACTTAGTGTATTACCCCCCCTACTTGACTGAAAGGTTAGCATGGGTAACTCATCTCCTAAATCCCACGAGGTTTGGAGTCAACCATGACGAGCCTGGCATCTCACTCCTAAGCGTCTGGTGCAGGCCCAGGGATCTAAGGAAGTCCAACGACAGGCGGGTTTACACGGGCCTTTGTATCCCTTTCCGCCCCTTATTGCCTGTGTTTTTTCCCAATCTGCGTCCTAACTGAATATGTTCCCACACCTTACTCTCTGTGGCCTGGATCGGCTCGTGGCCTCCATCCGGTCTATTGCCCTGTGAACAATTTTCCATACAAGCATAACTCCACTTAGCCTCCGTGGCTTAGCTGCAGCCACATGTTTGCCTGCCCCTGAAACACAGGCACAGGAAAGAATCCATTCTGAGGGGAGAAAGCTCAAAACCCGGAAAGCTGCTGATGGCCATGTCTATAGCTGAAGTCTATGTATATGCACAGAATCTAAACACCACACACCATATACATGCACCATGCATACTACACACAGGCACACATCACAAATTCTACACTACCTCACAGCACACGTGTGTGTGTGTGTGTGTGTGTGTGTGTGTGTGTGTTACGCCAACCTCAGATTATGTGTGACAATCCCTTAGAGCTGAAAACAGGATCTAATCTTGAATATTCCTGTAGAGGGCACTAGTCATCACTCATTCTTCCCCCCTTTCTTCCTCTTTTCCCTGTCATAGTTGGACACAGATGTCAATTTGACAGTTGAGGGTTTGAGCTCTGAGCACATTTGTGGAGAATTAGTGGTTGAGTTAAGCCCAGACCAGACCTGCAGGAGATTGTTTAGCTGATGGGGAAGGCCCAGTCTATGGTGGGTGGGATTAAGCCCTGGAATAAAATACAGAGAGCTGGTTGAGAGAGTCAGCATCCTTGTGTACACTTGGCCAGACATGCTGGTCTGGCAAGTAAGGATTGTCCCTCTCTTAGCCGTTATGTGGTGATGGTGTGGCCAGTTCTCTTGGCCTTAGTGCTGGTGTGAGCTCTCCAGCTAAGATGGATAAACAACTGTAACCAGGAATCATAAGAGAAAATAAACTCCTTGTTCCCGTAAGCCGTTTGATGGTGATTTATCAGCAGCCATCAGGCCAACTGCTACATTCCCTTTAACATTTCCATTTCAAAATGTAATTCTCTGGAAAGGCATATTTATAATTAGGCGTCTCTGAGGGAAGGCGGATGCCTGGGAATCTCAGCTGGCCACTAGTGTCCATATATGAAGCCCTGGAGGATTTGGGGTGATTTATTTTGCTTTAAAGGACTCTTGAAAGCCATATTATCTTTTCAATGAAATAAAGCAGTGGGCCTGGAGCTGGCTCAGCAGGTAAAGTCTCCTGGTCACAAAACTCACAAACTTGATGACCTGAATTCTGTCCCTACAAGAGTCCACATAGCGGAAGGAGAGAAGGAAGTTCTCTCTCTCATAAATTAAATATTCAGAAAAAAGAGATTGTAAAACATAGCTTTCTGTCTTCACACTTATTCTTTTGCTTTTGATCATTAGTTGTTTTCTTGAAGATTTCAAGAAAGTTACCTAATGAAAAATAAAATGGTCCCAGCTTCTAACTACAGGTTTTGATGGTGAGTGTGAGCTGATGGTGGATGTACTCTGGCGAATTTCCTTCTCTCTCTCTCTCTTTCTTTTTTCTCTCTCTCTCTCTTTCTCTCTCTCTCTCTCTCTCTCTCTCCATGCATGAACTTTCTTGACTGCACGATCTTGGGCTTGAACATATTTAATGGGAAGAAGTCTGCAAGAGGTTAAACGATGTTTAAATCATTAATTATTAAGGTATCATTATTTAGCAGGCTGTAGGGTGTAGTGTTGGGTGGGCTATAAGAAGCCAACAACATTTAGCCGTAGAATTCTAAAAGGCCAGTAACCACAACTTCAGGGAAAGCATACCAGATAATGTTTGGAGTTTTAACGAACATTCAAGACTCCAGCCTCTTTATCAGCTGACTTTACTTTTCCTTTTAAGTTCTCTGTTTCTGTCTCTTTCTCTCTGTGTCTCTGTTTCTCTCTGTCTCTCTCTTTCTCTCTCTGGGGTGGGGTGGATCAATAGACATTGTCCAAGGTGTGGATTTTCTCTTCCCACCACACTGTCTCCTGGGATCAAACTCAGGTTGTCAGACCTGGTGGCAAGTGACTTTACCAATTGAGGCAACAAGCCGATACTTTAATTTTCTTCAGCTAGTTTATTTCTTGATAATCCTAAGTCCTTATATGGACACCGTGGGTGTGGGTGTCTGTTGTTGGGGTCCCAGAAGGGAACGATCAATCCTAAGTGCCTTCTATGTGCAAGTGACTATGACAGACACCAGGAATGCTTGTGGAATTTATAATAAAACCGAAGTTCCGTAACAAAGACCTGAGAAGGACTGCAATGGGCACTACAGCGGTGCTGGGGGAGGGGCGTTCTGAATCAAGCTGACATTGAAGCCAACTTGAGGTCACCCTTGCAGGTGCGCAGTTTGGAGATCTCTGCCTATGTGAGGGACTGGAAGAAAGGTAGAGAATCTGGGGGCCTGGAGTAGCAGAGGGGGCGGAGAAGGTTGTAGGCGTGTGTGTCGGGGACTGGAAGGTGTCATCAGGGTCTTTCTTATGTGTTCTTCAGTGGTCCCAGGAGTTGTCAGCTTTAAGAGTGTCGTGGGAAGTCACGATAGTATTTCAGGCTGGGATGACAGATTTAGAGGCCTTTACAGGCTCTGAACTGAGACTTCCATGGTCTTGCTGCATTTAATTTTCATGATGCCGTAAGATGGACAGTGTGCGCCTCATTTTACAAAACAGGGCGTAGAGCCTCAGAGAGGGCATGATTCTTGCCCAGGGCCACTGTTAGGGTTACATTTGGTGTCAACTTGACAGTTGCAGACTGAGGCGCAGCTGTGGAGGGTTGATGGTTGGAAAGACCCCTGAACAAGTCTGCAAGTACTTGATTGATCACTGTGGAGAACTCAGCCCACAGTGGGTGGTACTTTCCAGCAGTGGAGCTGATAATAGGAAGTACCAAGAGGAGGGACTTGCTCTTCCCTTATCCGGTGTCAACTTGTGCAGTCCACTCTGCGTGCACTTTTAGAGCATCGTCACCTTCTTTGTTGCTTCCGCTGCCTCCTCCGTCCTTGGCTGACACGGAGCTTCATCCTTTCCACGTTGCCGCTCTTCCGCTGCCTTTGGAGCCTGGTCTCTAGGCCTTGCTGATGCTCGCTGTTCTTCACCGACGTCAGAACCTAGCATCTTGGACCCTCCAGTGAAGTAAAGGCTTGAGACCTTCTCGGGATCTTTCAGCTTTGTGGGACATTCTGGTTAAGAGCAGTACAGCTATGGGCGGCTACTTCAAAGGACACTGTATTTTATTAAGTTATTTTAATAAACATATATATATATATAAAACATTCTAGAGATTCTGTTCTTCAGAGAACCCTGACTAATACAGCCACATAGCTTGATAACCGAGGGGATCAGAAATCTGGATACAGGCCTGTGCAGCTCCAAACCCTTGGATTCCGCATAGTCTCCCACCATCTGGCCAACAGTGCTGGGTGGGCAGCAGCTGAGCACAGGTGGCTTCCTTCACCTCCTGGCAGGTGTCAGAGGAGCTCAGTGTGACCATCTGCCAAGTGTGGGAGTCAGGTTGTCCTGACTCCCCCTCCCGAGAGACTTCACTGCTTGGGCCCATCCTGTGTTCTGTGCTTTAAGGTCTTAATCCAGAGGGCGGAGGAAACCCCACTGCTTGGAAAGATGGCCCCACAGAGGCCTGAGTGGCAGGAAGAGTCTCGGGGAGCCCACAAGATTAGGAACTAGCAGCTCAGCAGAGAAGCGAATCCCAGGGGTCCTGAGCCATGGCGTTTGGGAGTCCTACTTGTCAATTCTAAGTCCATTTTCTTCCTTTGGGACCGATTTTGTGCTCTGTCTGTGTGTATGTGTGGGGAATTCGCTCTGTCTGCCCATCAGTCTGTTCTTTCAAGCTGAATTGGTACAGCCGCACATGGGACTGCTGTGTACCATGTGTGCCAGTAGGTGGCAGAAAGGAGCGAGGCTATGTCTACACTCAGTGTTCTGTCTACACTCAGTGAACATTTCAATGATGTGCAGTCTGACATGTCCTAGTGCCTGCCAACACCCCAAAGTCCACCTGGGGGACCCCCCTTCCTAGTTGGCCAAGAATATGCCAGAGTTATTTTATGGCCCTGAACATATGCAACAGAAGAAGGGCCACTGTGCAGACAATTTCAGTAAATTGACTATTTGGTCCTCAAAGCCCTCAAATTAGGATGTGGCAAGGCTCTCTTGCCCCAAGCTATGGGGCCATGGCACTGAGGGAGTTCTAAATGTGCCCCCTGGAGATGAGCAGTGGTGTCAGGCCCTGAGTGCTGTGGGAGATGGGGTGGGCTGGGATCCAAGCGCCCAGACCTCCGCCCTTTGAGCATTTCCATTGTTCAGTGTTCACCGTGCACTGCTCGAGGCTCCCGGAGCTTGGGGGCACCCTGGTGCCTAGGAGTGGTGGGTACTGCCTGACCCTGAACACACCTACAGCCTTCTGATAGTTTCCCCCAACGTAGCAAGTTACCATTTGGGAGTTAGCCAAGTCTCACAATGATCTTGAGGTTTTTCTGGGTAGCGTTGGTCTCCTTTCAGGTTCTTACTTTTGAGATGGGCATGGACATTTTAGGCATTCATTCAATCCAGACAGCCTCAAGACCTGAAAGGTTTAGCTCCCTGTCACACGAGGGCAGTATAGCCATTTCAAGACCTTCTGGTCGCCTCCTTGAGTTTCTATTTTGAGCACAAGGAATCTAATATCTCTGCATAGACTGTCTTCCAGCTCTGCGAACTCACTCTATGCGCACACTTAGCTTCATAGGAGACGGACAAAACTACCATTCTTTAGTTTTATCGTCTGTCCTTAATCATGAGGAGCTGGAATCACAATCAAAACACCCGTCTATACCCTAAAGGCCTTTTCTTACTGGTCATCTATTTTCTTACAGCACAGTCTGTTTTTAAAAATAGGACATGGGCTGGAAAGGTGGCTCAGGGGTTAAGCCTCTGCCTTGCAGGCAGAAGGTCCTGAGTTCGGATCCCAGATCCCACGTATAGACGCCAGGCGGAAGCGGGGCGGCCTGCAATTCTGGTCCTGGTAGGGCGGAGCCTGTGAATCCCGCGGCAGAAGGAGATGGAGGAGTCCGTGGTGGTTCGCGAATTCGTCCGTGGTTCTACACATACACAGACACACGCACACACAGACACACACACACACATGCACATGCACACAGTTGAATAAATAATAATAATAAAAAAATTAAAAAAAAATAAAAATAGGACATGATTGTGGAGGGAGATGAGTTAGGGTGGTTGTTCAGGGAAAGCATGTGTAGATGGGGTAGATACAATAAAAATACATTCTGTACCTGTATGAGATTATCAAAGAATAAACAAAAATATTATTTAAAAAAATGTATCCGTCTAGGAGACTTCCGTGCAAACCCTATGGAAGGCAGCAAATGGGGCTTACCTGTCTCTCTGCTCCAGCCACACGGGCCTTCGTGTCTCCCAATACATGACCCCCAGACCTTTAGATCACAAACATCAGGCTGTAGCCCTGCACCTTAGATATTGCATGGTCCAGTCTCAAGTTCGAAGGTTGTGTTCCAATGTCCCTTCCTCAGAGATGGCTTTCTGGAATTTAACTCTGGCTAAAACTGTCTTTCTCCATCTCTCTTCCTAACTGTATTTCTCCACAGCACCTACTACTACTGCCAGATATTATTCTGGTTGTTTCTTCTTGGTCTCCTTACATTATGTTATTATTATTGGTGGTGGCGATGGTGTTATGTGTGCGTACGTGCCCCTCCAGCACTAGCTGCTCTCTGTTTTGTGGATGTAAGTAAGGCTTCTCTCCTGGAGAATTTTTGCATCTTCCTGTAGGTGAATCAAAATTAACAGGTAAAGACTGGAGAGATGGCTCAGGGTTAAGCTCTGTCTCGCAAGCAGAAGGTCCTGAGTTTGGATACAGGTCACACATTAAAAAAAAAAAAAAAAAAGCCAGGTGTAAACAGCAGCGGCCTGCATTTCCGGCCTGGTGAGTGGACCTGGGAAATCAGAAGGAGGTAGAAGCAATCCAGGATTGCTGAATCCTGAAGTTATCCTTGGTCCTCCACAGGGACACACAGTGCCCTCTGACACACACACACACACACACACACACACACACACAAATAAATAAAAACAATAAAAAATTGACATGTAATTCAGTTTTTACTATTCTGAAAATATAAGCAAAGGAATCAGAGGAATCTTGTAGAACAAAGGTGTGCAAATACTTTTGAACCAAATGCATTTACAAGCCTATGACCATAGATATTTTGCAAAAATTTTAAGTTTTATTTATTCATTTAATGTGTGTGTATACCAGAATCATCCTGGATTACTTCTGCCTCCTTCTTGCTTTGCTCTGGGATTTCCCAGGCTCCACCTACCAGGGCCGAAAGTGTAGCTGTTTCCCCCTGGTGGTTTTGTTTGTTTGTTTGTTTGTTTTATGTGGGACCTGGGATCTGAACACAGGATCTCCTGCTTGCAGAGCAGAGTCTTAACCGCTGAGCCATCTCTCCAGCCCTGCAAAATTTTTAGTACCTGCTTGATTAACAACGTCAATGCGATCAAAATGAGGAAAAAGAAAAAAAAATATCATGCAGTGTCATCATCGGTGATAGCAGAGAGCCTCGAAGGATGGCATTTTTGAGTGTGGATCCTTGATTCTCGGCACAACAGTAAACCACGGCAAGGGTCCGGAATTGTTGACCTGTACCCAGATTGATTCAATCCAACTGCTCATCATGAGGCGAGGCCTGAGATTTGTGTTTCCTGACAGGTGTGCAGGGGAGGTTAAAGGGGGGAATTGCTGTTAACCTAGTTGGCATCCACTGAAGAGCGAATCCCCAAGTGTAGTGAATCCAAGAATGATAGAAAATGAGCATTGGGTACAATCCTCAAGTTACACGGAAAGACTACAGGAGGGAAGGAGAATGGGGGGGGGGGCAGCCCCGACTTGGCTGTCTGCTCAGCCCTTCTAGATGCAGCACCGGTTTTTCCAACAGTCACGGAGCGCTTGGGAGCTGGTGGACCGGCGGCTTGGCCCCAGTCGTGCACGATCCTGATCCGGTAGGTCTCAGCCCCGCTCCCGGCTCACAGGCGGTCAGCGCGCCCCAACTCCTCGTGGTCCGCGATGGGTAACGGGATGCCTGGGGGTGGGGTGGAGTGGGGGTGGGAAGACAGCTCAGCAGGTCTCTTCAGCTCAGCAGAGCCCAGCTTGCTCAGACCCGCCCGCCACCGGTGCCCACCTGCCTTCCAGAACCTTCTGCCGGTGGGCAAAGGTTGGGGATGTGGGAGAAAGGAGTGGCGTGGAATAGTAAACGAGGCGAAGGGCGGGTAGCTGTGAAAGGTGAAAAGATAACATTACTTTTAGGTACCTCTTCAGAGGAGGCGTATTTGATCAGAAATCTTGATGGGGCCAGCAGACTCGCAAGTGATAAAGAGGCTGGGGGGAAGTTAGGATAAGTGGGAAGAAGTTATGTACGTAGGTGAAATGACGGTAATGTAGCGAGAAATAGCGTCGTAGTAGAGTAGAAGACAGATGTTCAAATCATGTTCCTGATGGGTCGTAGGCACCATCTTGCAACAGGTGAATAGTCTGAGACTTTTCATGGCTCAGTTTGGTGGGGTCCCCTATCAATACCAGTGAAATTGTGCTATGAGCGAGCGAATGGGGTGAGGGGGATCAGGTAAGGGGGCAGAAAGAGCAGTTGGCGCGAGTTTCTGTTATGTTAACACTATACCTGATTTTATAGGATTGCCTCTGCAACATGGAGGTAGGATTTGATGTACTTCGAATGGGTAGTATGATAGTCCTAACACATGAGTGTTTGAAAGAGGCCACTGTCCTATAGTGTGGAGATGAGGTAGAGTGGAAATCATAAGAACTGTGGGTGCCATTTACAGTAACAGCTAAGTACATAAATACAGTGAATTTACATATTTTCACCTTTTCTAACCAATCCTATTCCCCCTCCTGTCCCACTTTCCATGGATGCTATTTCTGTGAAAAAATACTTAGCTTCTGCTATGCATCTCAGTCTTGTCTGATTTAAGGGAATCAAAATGATTGTAAGTATACTTATCTATAGTCTGATTTATATAATCCTCATCCAATGTGGAGGTAGCAATCTCTCTCTCTCTCTCCTCTTTCTTTTTTCAGGAGAGAACAAGAACACAGTCTTCAATTATGCAGCAGAGCTCCCCACACTGGAGGAGATTGTAGGGTCAGCACATAAATTTCAGCAGCCTCTATCTGGGATAAAGCAACTTCTCGGATCATGGTTTCTTCTGCCAGGTAAGTATAAGAACCTCTCTTGTTAATGTGGACACTAAATAGCATTACATTGCAACCCAAATGATAACTTGGTCCCTTGTTCAAATATTTGAGGGTCATAAATTGACCCAGTGATGACATTAGATTCATTTGAATCCATGGGCTCAGCCCAACCATTCAATTGTGTGTGTATGCGCATGTGTGTGGTGTGTGTGTGTGTGTGTGTGTAGAACCACGGGAAAATTTGGGAACCACCATGGACCACCTCTACCTCCTGGTTTACTCTGCCCCAGGATTCACAGGCTCCGCCCACCAGGACCAGAAATGCAGGCCGCCCCACTTCCGCCCAGCGTCTATACGTGAGGTCTAGGATCCGAACTCAGGACCTTCTGCTTGCAAGGCAGAGGCTTAACTCCTGAGCCATCTCTCCACCCCCAGTTCTATTTTTTTTTTTAAACCAAAGCAGGAGAATTTATTTTTGTTCATTTCGACTACAACCAGAATTGTTTACATTTTTAACATAAAAGCCCTATTTATACACAGAGGATTTCAATCAAGTGTAATATATTGAGTTGATTCTAATTAGTTAACTTGAATGAAATACAAAAATAACAAACTCATTGAAACAGAAGTCATATTTTTTCACCAAGATATGCTAAACATTTTAAGTCAAATGCTGATTTAAAAGACTGATTGCCTATATCACAGAGCACTACAATTAGTATGCTATCCTCTTATATTTCCCACCACAAGAGGTTCAAGTTCTGACATTAATATTATGTATTCTTAGCTTTTGACAATAGTGTAAAACAATTTATTTTATTTTTCTAGTTTTACAAGCATATCAAGTACTTTATCTCTGCTTCCCTCTGTCCCCCCTCCCTTCCATTTCCTTCCCTTTCCTTCATCAATCCATCCTACTCGCTTCCACTCGCCTGCCTGTCTACCTCTATGGACCCAGGGGCTCCTTCTAGCTTATCTACTCTTGTGGGGGTTCAGGTTTCTTCTGGCATACCAAGTTGTCTGTCTTTCAACCATCCAGCTTTAGTCCCCAAGGTTTCCACTGTGTGTTCTTATCTCTGTTGAGTTCCTTGATAATCTATGGGGGCATTCAACCAGAGTTAATGTATTTTGGAAAATAATAGTTGATAGTGTATTAATAAGTTCAAACTCCATAGTTCTCTTGTCTTATTTTTCTATCTCAGTCTCTACACAAGGATGTCCATTTTACTGATTAGAAATAAGAAGTGTTTGAATTCCCTTTCTTTCCTTTAATGTTCCCTATTTGCGTTGCTATGTTTTCTTAGCAATAGACATTTCATTAGTAATGTCATCAGGAGTTTGATCTGATACACATATATATATGCAGGGAGAATAATTTCTTCTCATTATTGTTAATGGTCTTTTGTCTATTGAGAACAGTCCTCTTCTATGACAGAGGAAGCCAGTGTCGAGATCAGACTAAGACAATATTGTTTCTTGAGTTTGAACACTTTCTTAGTTGTTTTTTTAAGGCCCACTGTGAATGTCCTTGTTGGCTCTGTGTTAAAGGTTGCACCGTGTTCCAAAGAACTTTCTCTCTTATTATGGTTAGCATTTGAATTTATAATGAAATTGAGATTTCTCAAGTAAATTTAAAATTGAGCTGAAGTTCTACTCTGGATAAACAGTCATTACCAGGTTCATTAGGTGATGAATTTCATACCTATACATCTCTACACTACTTTGCTACATAGTTGAGTTCATGCTTTTGGTATTTATATATGTGGTGGTTGGTGGTGCATGACCAAGAACATGTGTGCATACATGCATATGGAAGTCAGAGGACAATTTTTTAGGATTCTTTCTCTCCAATCACTTGGGGTCTGAGGATCCAAATCAAATGGTTGCACTTTGTGGCAAACACTTTGCCCCAGAATCACCTGGGCAGTCCGACATGAGTTCATTCCTGGTCTAGTTTCAGGATACTGTAGTTAGTTCTTCAGACTACACTCAATGCAGTTCATTTGTCATGCAAAATGTAGAAGAGTTCATCTTGGACTTGTATTATTGTTTCTTTCATCTTTGCCCTATGTTAGTGTTGCTGGATTTTAGTTCCATCTCCTAGTCTTTAAACTGGTAATTAACTGTTTCAACGAATGGAGGAAATTAGCATAATGAATGCACCGATAGCTGGCATGTGAAGTCTTGGGTGTGAGCCAGGAGCTTGAGGCTGTTGCTGGCCTGTGACTGGACCAAGCCACTTTCTAGGATGCTTTCCTCGGTAGTGCCGTGGATCCTCTGGTGCTTTAATGCAGTGAATTGTTCTGTGCAAGTGTTTGAGGACGGTGACTTCCGCGTGTACCCGCTTCAGCGCTCTGAAATGCTCTGTTCTTCTGCTAGGAATCCTCCTTGGCCCATAGCGATCCCGAGGTTCTTGTTTACTCCTGTATGCGAGATGCAGTTCATCGCTTTACAGCTCATGGGACACACCCGGGCCTAATGTTCTGATGTCAATACTCGTGTTCACGTTTCTACCTCGTAGGGTTTGCTGAAGATGGCGTTGGGTGTGTTGTGTTAGCATGGTGTGGTGAGTATTTTGAGATTCATTGATTACAGAACCAGGCCAAGTGGGAAATAACACTACTAAGTTCTTTATATTTTAAGCTATAGCTAATATGGTCTGGTAAATTACTTAGTTTTGTAAAGTTTTTGTTCAGTCCGATGTGGTGTGCACGAAATCCCTGCTTGGATCTGGCTGTCATATCTTCAGGCAAGTTAGGACAGTGTTCATAATCTTTTTTTTTTAACTGATCCTGTGGGTTTTTACAGTTAAAATGTCAATTTAATTTATTTTCTTCCTATAGTTCCTGTCAGGTTTTTACTTGTATGAATGAGGCAATTGGCACAAACTTAGCAACCCTAAATTGTACAGTTGGTTGGTCTTTCATGTATTGTGGGTTTTTTTTTTAATTTAGTGTGTGTGTGTGTGTGTGTGTGTGTGTATGTATGTATGTGTGTGTGTGTGTGTGTGTGTGTGTGTGTGTGCACGTGCCCACACACGCACACATTTGTCAGAGAGCACTGTGTGTCCCTGTGGAGGACCAAGGGTGACTTTTGGAATCATCCTGGATTGCTTCTACCTCCTTCTTGCTTTGCTCTGGGATTTCCTAGGCTCCGCCCACCAGGACTGAAAGTGCAGGCTGCTGCCATTTCCTCCTGGAGATTTTAGGTGGGAACTGGGGTCCGAACTCAGGACCCTTTCCTTGCAAGGCAGAGTCTTAACTCCTGAGCCATCTCTTCAGCCCAAGAATGTTTTTAGAAGATCAGTTTATCTCTAACTCAGTAAGTTAAACCATCATTAAATCCACAGTGATAGAAAAAGCCCTCAGTGAAGTCGTCATGGAGACAAGGACCATCACAGTGACATGAGTGAAGGAGGCGACTCTATACTCTGACGCCGATCTTCTAAGGGAAAGCATATCAAATGTCTAGTATCACTTATATTTACCCATCTGTGAGTGTGGCTGTTGCTGGCCTGTGACTGGACCAAGCCACTTTCTAGGATGCTTTCCTCGGTAGTGCCGTGGATCCTCTGGTGCTTTGTGTGTGCAGCAGCTATTGGGTGTCATAGTAGTGACTGTGATCTCATCATGCGACATGCTGCAGCCCTGGTTATGTGATTCTTCACATTTGTGCCTCGGTGCTGAATTTCATTGTAGGTTGGAACCTTTCAGCTTACAGTCGAGAGAGTGGATTGCGGTAGACTTTGTGTGGACTGGGAGAATGGGTTCCTGTTGCTCTTGCAAAGGTCTGATAATACTAACCAGTTAATGTGTTTCTTCTCATGGACTTGTTAATCATTTTTGTAATGCCTTATTTAGATATTTATTTTAGATCATCTATAGTTTTCATGTTTTTTCTCTATATATTATATATTAGATCTTTCTGTCAGTCATTTTACCTTTGTGCTTTTACATATACATAGAAATTCATATATAATACATGCCGGTGCCTCTTATTATTTGCCTTCCTGAAGTTCTTTAATGAATAACTCCTAGTGTAAACATAATACCTTTGTAATACATATTTTGATATTAGGTTGTATTTATTGAAGTGTGCCTGCTTTTACTTTTTCATTCTTATGTACTCTTTTTTGAGAGACAGATACAAAGAGACAGAGACACAGGCTTGAGAAGAGAGCAGGCCTGTGTATGCCACAGTACACAGTGAAGGTCAGAGGACACCTTTTGGAAATGGGCTCTTCCTTTCACCATGGGGGCTTCGGGAACTAAACTCATCCTGCAAGATTTGCACATAGATGCCCTTACCTCCTGAGCCATCGCTCCTGCCCCGTTTGGCTTGTTGTCATTCTGCCACACCATTTATTATGTTTGTGTATTTTTCCATTTCTACATTCTTTTTTAAATTAACTAATTAACTTTTTAGTTTTACAAGCATATTGAGTATTAATCCCTGCTTCCCTCCACTCTCCACTCCTATCTTCCTCCCTTCCCCCATCACCCATTCCACTCCCTCCCACCCTCCTGCCTGGCCACTTCTATGGACCCCAGGGTTCCCTCTGGATTGTCTACACTTGTAGGGGTTCCAGTCTGTGTGGCATACCAAGTTGCCCCTCCTCAGGCCACCCCATTGATAGGGGCATTTCCCTTCACTCATCCAGATCTAGTCCCTAAGGTTTCCACTGTGTTGATATCTCTCTATGGGGCATGTTGGTATGTCAGTCATTATGCAGGTTTGGTAAGGACAAGTCTCATTGCAGTGAGTTCCTGGATGCAGCATCCTTAACCTTGAATGGAGTGTCTTGTCCAACAGTGGATCTTGCCACCTTTAGGTTCTTACAATCTTACCACCCCCTCTTCCTTGAGATTCCCTATTTTGGCTTTTTAAGATACATTTCTTTTCTTCTTTTTCTAAATGTGTATATATTTTTAAGTATAAAACAGTTATGTCTTTTTTTATTTATATGTATGTTCCTGGGTGTCTCAGTTACTCTTTGTACTGCCATGAGACACCTTTCAGGCTCAAGCAACTTAAGGGGAAAAAAGAGATGTATTTGATTTTTGGGTCTAGAGGGAGGATACAGTCCATTATTTCAGGAAAGGCATGGCAGGCGGCAGAAGCTGGAGCTGGCTTAGGTCACTGCAGACATCATGGAGGCTGAGAGAACAAGTTGCGCATCGCTAGACAGACAACTAGCAGAAGCAGGGCAGGACTAACCAATTTCAAGGCCCATTCCCTGTGACATGCCTTCGTCCAGCAAGGCTCTACCTCCTAAAGGTGCCACAGCCTTTCCAAATATTAACAGCAGCTAAGGATCCAAACACATGAGCCTGTGGGGAACAATTTACCTTCAAGCCATGACAGTAGAAATGTATGTTTTCCGTATTCTGTTGAACATCAACAATATTTAGTTTATGGCGGACGGTCGGGAGTTGGGATCCTAGACCCATGTATAGACGTGTGTGGGGGGGTCCTGCGTTTCTGGTCCTGGTAGGGCGGAGCCTGTGAATCCCAGGGCAGAGTAAACAAGGAGGTGGAGGCGTTACATGGTGGTTCCCAAATTCGCCCGTAGTTCTACACACACACACACACACACACACACACACACACGCACACGCACACACACATACACATACACACATGCACACACATGCACAATTGAATAAAAAATAATTTTAATTTATTTTCAAAAAATTTTATTAATAAAAAATTTTAAATTTATTTTCAAAAAATTAAAAAAATTTTATTAAAAATTTTAAAAACACTTTAATTTTATTTTCAAAAAATTAAAAACATTTATTCAATTTGTGCATGTGTGCACACGTGTGTGTGTGTGTGTGTGTGTGTGTGTGTGTGTGTGTGTGTGTGTATGTGTATGTATATGTAGAACCACTGGGCGAATTCCGGAACCACCATGGACGCCTCCACCTCCTCCTTGTTTACTCTGCCCCGGGATTCACAGGCTCCGCCCTACCAGGACCAGAAACGCAGGCCGGCCGCTCCTGCTTCTCCCGGTGTCTATATGTGGGGTCTAGGATCCCAACTCGGGACCTTCTGCCTACAAGGCAGAGGCTTAACCCCTGAGCCACCTCTCCAGCCCCTAAAATTAAATTTTTAAGTAAAAATTCTAAAAATTTCTTAGTTGGAGACAGATGTGGGGGGTGGTAGAATGAGAAAATACTCATGACACAGTGAAAATGTTGAGGAGAGAGGACAAGTTTTAATATTCTCACCTTCCACCATGTGGGCTCTGTAGATCAAACTCTGATGTGTATGTAGGACCTTTTATCCTCTGAGCCATCTTAATAGCCATATGGAAGAACATTTTGCCAACAGCCAGCCTTCCTTGACATTTACACTGCATGTCTTCCATTCATTAAATCACTCCCGGACCTCACAGACTCCTGTCCTTGCTTACTAAGTCCATTCTGAAGGTAGAATCGAAAACACACAGAGATCAGTGGACTCAAGTGTATGTGTTCTTCCCGGAGGATTCACGCTGGGAACCCAGACATGGTCCCTGATACTGAGGCTGGGCTGTAGACCTGTCTCTGGGATCATTAGCCACCATAGAGCAGGATCCTTATGTGTGAATGTGTGACACGCCACAGCCTGTAGAAATTCTATACACTAGTCCAGTCCAGGCTCACAGAGCGAGGGTAGGTATTGTTACTTGAATGTCATTATGCAACTACTCAGAAAGAACATAGAAATCCCCAAGACAGTCAGTCAGTTCATAGACACTGGGGGTGGGCACACTCGTTTGTGAATTCCAGGGCGCTCCTGACACCCGTGTTAAAGTTGAATAATGGGGGAACTCCAGTGATGTTCGTGTCAGCATACCTGCCAGCACAAGAAGTGCTAAGACTGTGTGAGCTGTGTATTCCCCGGGACTTCCAAATGGTCTGATGAAATGAAGGAACTTTGTCCTTTGACCATAAGGTTTATTTCAGTGTTGGTGCAATCAAAGGATTGTCATAAATTGCGTTAGCTCCTCATTCCCTACAAGGTGGAAAGTTTATTCTTCATTTCCTTTCACAACGTGCTTGTTTATCAGTGACACACATGGTGCCCAGCCATCTAGATGAAGTCTAGATCTTGGTCCATACTAGGCATAGAGGGCTAAGTAGTGAAGTAGGGGTGCCATGCACTGACATTTATTTTGTGGTTTCTTAGTGTTACCCAAAGAAGAACCCAAGAAGACAGAGAAGGAGTCTTCAAAATCAGTGTATGTTAAGGTAAGGCGGCCTTTCTTTTTTCTGAGGTACAAAGGAAACTCTCATGATTTTTTTTTTAGCTAGAGATTACATTTGAATACAGTATAGGTATTAGAGTGTTGACTTAAGAGGAGGAGAGGGGGCTGGAGAGATGACTCAGGGGTTAAGACTGCCTCACAAGCAGAAAGTCCTGAGTTTGGATCTCAGGTCCCATGTAAAAATGCCAGGTGGAAGTGGTGGCAGTCTGCACTTCTAGTCTTGGTGGGTGGAGCCTGGGAAATCCCAGAGCAAAGCAAAAAGGAGGTAGCAATCCAGGAACATTCCCGAAGTCACCCTTGGGTCTCCACAGGGGCACACAGTGCCCTCTGATACAGACATGCAAAATAAAAAAAATAAAAAGGAGAAGGGAGAATTGTAAAATCACCAGTCTTTGAGTACAGAATGTCTACATTGATACAGCTTATCAGGTGAGGCTTCTGTTTGTCAAAATTTCCAGCGCCTGTTGTGTAGTGTGTTAAGGTGATTTTTGTTATGAAAACCTTTTTCTTGTTTATAAATGTCTGAAATTTTTTCAAAGGTTGACAGGCATATTACGTACACAAGGGTTGTATATTTCAGGAAATATTTTTCCTTTTTTAAAAAAACTGGAACTTTAGTGGTTTGAGAGTTTAAAGGATGAGAATTTATGTGGCTAGTTGGGACATGAAGGCTGGCTATTAGAAGGGATTCCCACAGAAGTAGACCAAAAATATTGGGTGACTTGACTTGAGATAAATCATCAAAAGTGTGAAAAATATAGTACCAGCTTCATGGTGTTTTGTGACAACATCATAAGCAGATTAACATAGAAGCTTTGACTTGATCCCTCTTTCTCTCCTGTTACCATTACCTCTGGTCACTGGGAGAAAAAGAGACCTGTGCAAAGAGAACTCAACGTGATCTGACAGACTTTCTTTCTCTCTTTCTCTCTTTCTTTCTTTCTTTCTTTCTTTCTTTCTTTCTTTCTTTCTTCTTTCTTTCTTTCTTTCTTTCTTTCTTTCTTTCTTCCTCCCTTCCTTCCTTCTTTCCTTCCTTCCTCCCTCTCTCTCTCTCTTTCTTTCTTTCTTTCTTTTTCTTTCAATTGCAGATTCAGTCAAGGAAGAAGAAATTGGGTATGTATTTTGGAATCCTTTTCTTCTTTTAAAAACAATTTAATTTTTTATTTGTTACTTTATTTTAGTCTGTCTGTGTCCGTGTGAGTCGGAGGCCATTGTGTGTGCCCGTGGTGGTCCAAGGATGATTTTGGTCCCCCTGGATTATTCTACATCCTCTTTGCTTTGAATTGGAGTTTCCCAGATTCAGCCTTCCAGGGCTGGAAATGCAGCCTGCTGTCATTTCCACCTGGTGTTTTGACTTGCAATTGGGGCTCTGAACTCAGGACCTTCTGCTTGCAAAACAGAGGCTTAACTCCTGAGCCATCTTTCCAGTCCCTCTGGAAACCTTTTCTTATGACAATTTTAGATAAGAATTGTGTATAAATAATGGCTGTCTTCTTTTTCTGGTTGCACATATGCATACTTGTGTGTGTGTGCATTTGTGTATCAGGGTATTGTGTGTGCCTGTGGAGGCCCAAGGGTGACTATGACAATCATCCTGGATTGCTTCTACCTCCTCCTTGCTTCACTCTGGGATTTTCCAGGCTCTGTCTTCCAGATTTTTATGTGAAATCTCAGATCTGAACTTAGGTCCTTCTGCTTATAAGGCAGAATTTTAACATCTAACCCATAAACCCAGTCTATTAATGTCTGTCTTTTGTTCCATTTATCACTGTGATAATGATGTCCTGGTCAATAGACTTGACAATTTGGAGCTGTCCCAAGTAACACGTGGTGGACCTATGTACATAGTTCCTTCATTGAACTTGATACCTTACTCGTTTTGAGATTTAGGATTCAGAGTGTCAATCTGTTTTTCCCTAACAGATACACAGTTATCCAACCCAATTTCCAATGGCAATTTTCTTAGTGTAATCAGAGTATATACTTTACAATTAGAAAAATATGCTCCAACCTGCTGAGAACCATGGAAATTTTTATTTCTTTGTGTACACATCTGAATACGTATCTGTGTAGTTAAAGAGATAAAGGAACAACATCTCTAGTTATGAAGATCAAAACCTTAATTGTGTACCCAAACAAGTGGTGGTGTTGATGCTCCGCTGTTTTAACCCATCAAGCAATCACAAGTCACTACGGCAGAGCGCTAGCTTTCGAGGATGTAGCTGGAGCAAGTCAAACCTCCAACAGTCCAGATACTATTAAGACTACTGCAGCAGTAAGAGCCTCAGCGCAGCATGTGTGCTTCAGGCCGCTTCAGGCATTCAAAGTAGAAAGGTAGAAAAGCCCATGTGTCCTGGGTATAGTTCAATTCATAGACTGCCAGGTTGTCCTGAAGGAGGTGCTTGGTTCTATGTTCCATGCTGTGTAACTGGGTTGGTGCTATCAAGTGTGTAATCTTCTCACTGCAGTGGTAGAATCAGGAGGATCAGGAGTTTAGGGACAAGCTCAGCAGGCAGTTGTGGCTTGCCTGGGTTGTTCCAAGAGAAATTTTCTCATGTGATGCTAATAAAGAAATAGGAATTCTTTCTTGTCACCTGAGAGATTCTGACTAAGGAACACATTGCCTAGGGAAACATGATGAATTTCTGTCATAATTGGGATTTTTCTAGACATAACTCATTCCAGTAAGAAACATGGTTCTGTATTTTGGAGTTCGTGACTTGTAAGTACAGTTTCTGATTCAGAATGGGATCTCGGGAAGATCATAGAGATCCGTGCACACTTAGCATACCGTGATGTGTCCGTGTAAGGAGTGTAAATCTAGGGGTTGGACATGCACAGAGAGGAGCAGCCCCGGGTGTAGAAAGTGGTGCCCAATGGCAGCATGCAAACCCTCGTGAATGCAGTGAGCTCCTGCAGTCCCTCTACCCCAGCTCTCTACAGTAGGACACTACAGATTTCATAAAGACACCCTTTCGGAATTAGGAGTGACACCTCAGAACTGGCACTCTATGGTGTCTGTAGACAGAAGAATGAATGAGCTAGAAGTGGTTGGATCTACTGATGGTATTTGCACCACTCAAGGAAAGTGGATAGCAGTCACTTTTCTGTCACCTAAGCATGATGTCCATCTCACGGAGAATATACAGGTAGACACACATGGGCTTATCTCTATCTCCTACTTTTCCACTTGAGGATATGGCTCTGTTGTGAATGCATTCCTAGTGTCATCATTTATTCGCCATCTTTGCTTTTGTTGGAAATCCATCGAGTCAGAAGAGGACATTAACAAGACTACCGCTGTCACTTCTAGGGAAGCAGAGGGCAGCATGTTTATTGAAGGTACTGTGGGAATTTAATGATTAGGTAGTTACAGCATATAGTACATCCCCTATGTAAATGGAGAATTGTAGAATTAGAGCCAAAGATTTTAGCATACTAGGCACCATGATTATGAACTCAGTGAGGTACAATGAGGAGACTTTGGAAGTGATCTCCACTGTTGGGGAAGTGCCAGAACAATCATGAAGACATCAGTGATCAACTCCAGAGAATGGGCTGATGTTTGTCATACTCGATGGAGAATATATAGTACCACCATGGTGGGGTGAGAATGGTAGGGATAGTGTTCATGAAACTTGCTATTCATACTTGGATTGAATCAGGCCTAAACCATTCCATGACAATGAATTTTAAAGGTTATCTAGACTCTGCTCAAAACATACTTGTATCAACTGCTGGTCAGCGTGCATCTTGACTGTTAAGTGCACACCATGAACAGCCAGTGCAGTCCATGGATTTATACTGTCATCATTGAAAGGTTAAGAGCATACCATAATTTCTTAATGCCCCTCGGATCTGGTTGGGTCTGCATGTTTAGACACCAGCGGGGGTCGTTATGATGACCTAGAACTGTGTCTCCTGCTCCTGGAGGGACTGTGGATAAAAGAGAAGTTTGTAGAGTAGAACTGAGGAAGGGATCATCAGGTCAGACCTAGACACACTCAGCCCTGCGGCATCCGTCGCCTTCTCTGAGCCAGGCTTCGTCCAGAATAAGAGTCCCAGGGATAGGAGTTAACTGATGCAGACCCACAGGTAACAGTAGGAGTATAAATAGCCCCTCATCTTTCTCATCCCGTGTTGATGGTACCGTTCATTCTCCATTGACCCGATCCCTGGACCCAGTCTCTGGTGTTTTTTTTCTCCCCTGGCGTCTTGGTGATTGTTCTGGCATCTTCCAAGCAGTGGAGAGTACTTCTGAAGTGTCAGTACATGCCCTGAAAGCTTGCCATCGTTCAGGTATTTACTTTTGGAGCTCTAATGCTGTATGCAAGGTCTTATGAAGATTTCAGTTAAGAGTGCATTGATTTCCCCGTGTGCCTGTGGCTCTTGATGTGAGCTGGACGCTGACCAGCAGGCGCCGCCCTCCCGCACTCAGTCCTGTTGCTCTTTGTCGCTGTCCTCACCCACAGTAGCTATCAGCTATCAGCACCGTAGCTAGCAGCACCATGTAATGCATTTGCAAGTGTCCACTGATCTCTGTGATCCTGGTGAAACAGGCAGAGATGAACTACAGCAAGTAACAAGATCAAATGTTAATCACAAGAACAATGATTATTTCCCCTGAATTTTGTGGCCATTCATCTAGTGTAACTCTTTCTCTTTAACTCTATTCCAAGTGCATTCATTGTTGAAGAGAACAAGGAAGAGGAGAACCGAAGAAGTGGTTTTTGAAAGACCTTTAGTCAGCTCGCCCAGTACAGATCCAGGTACTATGTATGGAACTTGAGTTGTTTTATGAACAGTAGTTGTAGGTTATCCTGAATCCCACATGTAAAAGAACGAGCAGGTTTAGAGGCATTTGTTAGCATGTGAAAAGTGCAGCTTACCTAACTCATCAGTAGTACTGCAACCAGAGAGTTTAAAAAGTGCACGTGGGAGCACACAGGCAACGACCTATGTGGGTGAGGTGAGGTGGGTGAGGGTGCAGTAGTGTCTTTACACTCCCAGCTTGTGAGGAGACTGAAGTAGGAAGAGGCCATTAAACAGACCTGCAAATGTACAGAAGTAATGATGAGACCCACACTTCATTATTGTGCTTAGTGCATGTGTTAAGTATATATTGATTTCTGTGATCTTCCTGAAGCCCCGTTGTGACTCAAGTAAAGAGGTCCTTGGAAGTAAATAAAGAGATCAAATGTTTAAACACACAACATGAGTATTTCGTCTCTACATTCTGTTCCCATTCATCTGACTCAACTCTCTCTGTCGTGACTGCATTCCCAGACAGGTCATTGGGTAAAAGTGGAGCCAAGGACCAAGACTTCTGTTCAAGACCTTCACAAATATCCAGTGATGGTGCAATTCCAGGCCAGTCAGACTCAGGTACTGTGGAAACTGTATGATTCAGTTGACTTGTGAACATAGTGTAGACTCTCTCCTGCATCCCATAGGGAAATAAATGAATAGGTCTGGTAGTATTTTTTAACATGTGAAAATGTAGTTTCTGTAGCTCATTAGTAGCCCTGGATCACAGAAATTAAAAGTGCATTTAAAAGTCAAGTTTACTTCTTTTGGATGGTAAGTGGAGCAGAAGAAAACAGGACATGTTATGTTTGTGAGCCGGTGACTCTTCCATGGTGGAGACAGGAAATCATGGGTCTCTCTTGCTCCCTGTCTGTGTTAATTTCAGGTTCCTGTTTTTAAATGAATGTAGGACCCTAACAGCTTAGGAAACAAAGGGCTTATAGTCTTGTTAGCCTGTCTTGGTTACAGTTTATCAGGAAGGTCAGAGGTCTCCGTTAATATCAGGAGCCAGCAGAATTGGCTCTAGCACAGCCAAGGAGAGAGCTGAGAGGCGCACAAACTTGCTCGCTTGTCAGCATGTGTGCGATGCAGTTTGCCAATATGCTGATTCAGTTCACTCCATCTCATCCACCTGCCCTAGGAATAGGCCCACCCACTCTGGACTGGGTCTTCCCACTTTAATTACATAATTTCCTTCAGACTTCCCAGGTGTTATAGTTAGGCACAGGTGTCAACTTGATGGTTGAGAAATTGAGCTCTGGGCACATTTGTGGAGAATTAATTGTTGAGTTGGGCCCAGAGCAAACCTGCAGGAGATTGTCTAGCTGATGAGGAAGGCCCAGCCCATGGTGGGTGGGACTAGGCCCTAGAATAAAAGACGGAGGGCCGGTTGAAGCAGTTGACATTCTTCTGTATACGTGGCCAGACATGCTGGTCTGGCAAGTAAGGATCGTCCATCTCTCAGCTGTTATGTGGTGATGGTGTGGCCAGTTCCCTCGGCCCCGTCAAGCTGGACTAAGAACTGTAACCAGGAATCGTAAGAGAAAATAAACCCCTTGTTCTCTTAAGCCATTTGATCGTCATTTATCAGCAACCATGCAGACTGACTGCAACACTAGGGTTTCTGTAATTAAATATTTCTCCACAGTTGTGTCTGCAAGTTTATTCAGCAACCTGCCTCAACTATCAACTGTGCGCCAAATTCAGCCTGCAACTGTTAAGTTGACACCTGACTGTAACTATCAGAACTGGCATGGTTCTCGTTTGCTTAATTTCTTTTCTTTTCTTTAATTTTCCCCATGTATATTACTGTGTTTTCTTAGCAATAGAAGCTACATTAGTAAGGTGTATGTAGCGGTGTTAAGGGTCATTAGGAATTTTATCCGATACATTTCTCCTTTATTTTCATCTATTAAGATTAGTTTTTTCTATTATGTCAATGTCAAGATTTGAATTAAGACAATATTGTTTGAGTTTGAACACTTTCTTAGTTGTTTCTTTAAGTTCCATTATGAATGTCTGTGTGTTTTCTCTGTGCTTAAGTTGCACACTGTTCCAAAAATGTTCCCCCCTTATTATATATAATATATAAAATTAACATGGGCTGGAGAGGTGACTCAGGTGTTAATACTCTGCTTGGCAAGCAGAAGGACCTGAATTTGGATTCTGGATCCTATGTAAGTCAGGCAGAAATGGTGGCGGCCTGTATTTCTGGCTCTGGAAGGCAGAACCTGGGAAATCCCAGAGTGAAGCAAAAAGGAGGTAAAAGCAACCCAGAATGATTCCTGAGGTCACCCTTGGGCAGTCCACAGATACACATATAGTGCCCTTTGATACACAGAGACATACGCATAATCACACAGTCACATTAAATACGTAAATAAAATAGAGTTACCATTTAGGTTTGCAATGAAATTGAGATTTCTCAGTTAAATTTAAAATTCAGCTGAAGTTCTGACCCGGATCACCAGCCAGCACCAGGTTCATTACATGGTGAGCTTTACTGTACATCTTAACACTATTTTGCTACATAGTTGAGTTCGTTCTTTTGGCAATATATTTATTCATCAGGGGAGGTGCTTGCCTGGGAGCACGTGTGCCTGCATGCCTATGGAGATCACAGGACAATATTTGGGGTTCTTTCTCTCTTACCACTTAGACTCTGAGGATCCAAATGGTTAGGCTTTGTGGCAAGCACTTTGCACCAGTTATCTGTCAGTCTAAGATGACTGCATGAGGAAGACTGCCGTGGACACACGCTCTGGTGTCAGGATTTACACTTGGTTAAAGTCACTGTAGTTCATTTGTCATGTGAAAGGTAGAAAAATTAATCTTGGTCTCATGGTAGTGTTGCCAGGTTTATTTCCATCTTCTGTTCTTTAAATTGGTAATTAACTATTTCAACGAGTGGAGGAAATTAGTATAATGAATGCACCGATAGCTGGTATGTGAAGTCTTGGGTGTGAGCCAGGAGCTTGAGGCTGTTGCTGGCCTGTGACTGGACCAAGCCACTTTCTAGGATGCTTTCCTCGGTAGGGCTGTGTATCCTCTGGTGCTTTAATGCAGTGAATTGTTCTGTGCAAGTGTTTGAGGACAGTGACTTCCGCGTGTACCCGCTTCAGCGCTCTGAAATGCTCTGTTCTTCTGCCAGGAATCCTCCTTGGCCCATAGCGATCCCGAGGTTCTTGTTTACTCCTGTATGCGAGATGCAGTTCATCGCTTTACAGCTCATGGGACACACCTGGGCCTAATGTTCTGATGTCAATACTTGTGTTCACGTTTCTACCTCATAGGGTTTGCTGAAGATGGCGTTGGGTGTGTTGTGTTAGCGTAGTGTGGTGAGGTGTTTTGAGATTCATTGATTACAGAACCAGGCCAAGTGGGAAATAACACTACTAAGTTCTTTATATTTTAAGCTATAGCTAATATGGTCTGGTAAATTACTTAGTTTTGTAAAGTTTTTGTTCAGTCCGATGTGGTGTGCACGAAATCCCTGCTTGGATCTGGCTGTCTTATCTTCAGGCAAGTTAGGACAGTGTTCATAATCTTTTTTTTTAAACTGATCCTGTGGGTTTTTACAGTTAAAATGTCAATTTAATTTATTTTCTTCCTATAGTTCCTGTCATATTTTTACTTGTGTGACTGAGGCAACTGGCATAAATTTAGCAACTCTAAGTTGTATCACTTGGTCGATCTTTCATGTATTGTGTTTTTTTTAATTTATTTTTTTGTGTGTATTTGTGTGTGTGTATGTGTGTGTGTGTCTGTGTCTGTGTACATGTGTGCGTGAGAGGGCTCTGTGAATCCCTATGAAGGACCAAGAGTGACTTTGGAAATCATCCTGGATTGCTTCTACCTTCTTTTGGCTTCACTCTGGGATTTCATCAGGGCCGCAAGTGTAGGCCGCCACCATTTCCGCCTGTTTTTTTTTTTTCTTTGTGGGACCTGGGATCTGAACTCATGACCTTTAACCCCTGAGCCATCTTTTCAGCCAATGTATTGTTTTTGATAGTCACTGCTGTGTCTAGTTTGGTGTGGTGAGGTAAGGAATTTTTGATATGAGGAAATTCATACCTGTTTGTCATAACATTTGTTGTAAAGATTTTAATTATATTCTCCCTGGAGTAAGAAAACATATCATGTAAGTTACTGAAAAAGGAACGAAAAGGTTGCAAACAAACATTTAACTGCTTATGTGTTTAAAACCAGTCTCAGCATGTTAAATGCTTTTTGGACAATTGTGGAACTTTGAAAATTATTTGTAGCTCAACAGTGCAAAATGGTCTAAGGTCACAAGTAAGCATTAGGGGCCAATTTTGTCACTTTATAAAGAATTGGGGTAGGTTCTTTATCCCTAAACCTAAAAGTTTGGGGTGGCGAAATTTTTTTAAAATTTTTTTTATTCAATTGTGCGTGTGTATATGTATGTGCGTGTGTGTATGTGTGTGTATGTAGATCAAAAGAAAATGTAAAAAGCTGACCAATGATGTAAGAAATGTCTTTCTTGTGCAATGCAAATGAATTGCTATGGACTTCTGTCATATAAGCCTCATGTATGGAACTCATCTTTGTGTTCTAGCATGAAAACAGGAAAGCAAGCGCCTTCTGAGTTTTTCTTTTATGGTTACTTAATTTCCTTTCATGTCAAGCTCTACCATTGCGTCGGTGCACAGAGTTGCTTTAGCTGGGGCAACTTTCTCTTGTTTTCACCGTGGATGTTCTGTCAAGTATCTGTAAAGCAGAGGATCCATGGGCATCACATGGTGGGCAGGGCATCTCCACCGGGCAGTGATCTGGATTGCTGTTTCTGCTCTCCCTCCAGAGTCAAGGATGGATGCAGGTGTAGGTGTGACATCTGTGTCAGCTGAGAGGTAGTTGGCTGGCTCTGCCATCTTCTCTTCTCCCATAAAGGAATTTAGTTGGGCAAAAATATGTAAAAGAGCATCATTTACATGACATTTACTTGTTCTGTATTGCCCAGACAGATTGGGGGCGAGATACGGAGAGCTTGGCAGAATAAGTGCATAATTAATTAACTATGGTACACTTCTGTCACATTCTGCCATCTCATAGGTGCGCTTTTTCTAATGTGTGTAAAATAGTGACAGTAGCTCCAGAAAACGAATTGGGGAATGTTTCTTCCTCTGTGCTTTTGTACAGTAGTAGCCTTTTCAGAATTCTTGCCCTTTCCTTAACCATGGTAGAGTTCTCCAGAGAAAAACTGTTATGTGAAGGATTAAATTAAAAATCCAGTTTTGATAAGATTCATGTTACCCAATTTAAATTCATAAGCTTTGTAATACTGTGAGCTGTTGTGTTGGTTGTTTTAAGGATTTATTTTTTTTGTCCATGTGGCTAAACTAAAGATGGCCGAATAATTCCTAGGTTTCCTTTTCTCATTACTTGAATGTTTGCAATGACTATAGTGGGGTCACCATGGCTTGTATCTTTTCATTATTATATTTTAATTTTTGAGTGTGTATCTGTGTGTGTATCAGAGGACACTGTGTGTCTATGGAGGCCTAAGTTTGCCTTCAGGAATCTCTCTGGATTGTACTCTTCTTTGCTTTGCTCTGGAGTTTCCCAGACTCGCCTTGCAGGGCCAGAAGTGAAGACTGCCTCCATTTCTGTCTCACGTTATTTTACTTCGGATCCAGGTTTTGATTTCAGAACATTCTAGCTTGTGAGGCAGAACTTTAACCCCCAAGTTCTCTCTCCATCCCACCACAACATTCTTGATACAGATTGTTTGTGAAGTCTCACTCAGCCTGTTGGCCACTCGTTGTGAAGAAACAAATCTTTTTCTGTATCAGCTGTGATTGCTATTCTACCTGTGCAAAAGTGTACTTAGGTAACAAAGCTCCATTCTCAGTGAAGCTTGAGACGTGCTTTACAATATCTTTTGGATGAGATACTGGGAATTGAACCCAGGGCCTTGTATGTGAAAGGCTGGTGTTGTTTCAGCAAATCCCATAGTCACTTTCTTGTGAGCTATGCCTGCGACCCCTTTTGTTCTTTATTTACTCTGGTGATGTGGCTGAAAGCGAAAGAAACGTTCATCTCTTCACTCTCACTGCTCTGGAGGAGCCATGTTTCTTTCCTTCGGTAACAGGAGCACGAGTTCCTCAATAGAGTTCCTAATCTTCCTTGTGAATTCTCCTTAGTTTAGGATCTAGATAGGGGAGTGTGTTTCCTGGTTCTGTTTTGTACCTGTACACTTTAAACAAATACATGTATTTATATAGAGAATGTGTAAGTTTATAAACTGTACACATTTGTGCAAACCACAGTCCTGTAATACTATAGAGATAGTCCCCCCCCATTCCGTCCGCAGGTATTGCCTCTGAAGAATCATCTGTAGAGTTATTCTGGTACATCTGTGCTAACGCAGTGCTTAGTCATGGATTTGACTTCTGTCGTGGATTATATAAAAAACTTTGCAAGTTTATTTAAAAATGCATTGGTTTTTGTATGTGTGAGGAAGCATTTGCAGAGGTCAGAGGACACCCTTCTCAGTGTTCTCTTCTGCCACCCTTGCGGACTCTGGTTATCAAACTTGGGTCCCAGGTTTCATGGGGAAACCTTACCCACTGTGCAATCACACTGGTCCTTATGGTCTTCATCGTTAGACTCTATTACAGTTTACTTTTATGCTGAAGATTAAATTCTATATTGAACAGTGCCTAATTTTTCTTTTTGCCCAAGAACTTTACCCCCTGGCATGGTTAAGCACAAGTGTCAACTTGACTGTAGAGGGTTTGAGCTCTGGGAACATATGTAGAGAATTTAGTGGTTGAGTTGCACCCAGAGCGAACCTGCAGGAGATTGTCTAGCTGATGGGGAAGGCCCAGCCCATGGTGGGTGGGATTAGGCCCTGGAATAAAATACAGGCAGCTGATTGAGGAAGTTGGCATCCTTGTGTATACCTGGCTAGACATGCTGGTCTGGCAAGTAAGGATTGTCCCTCTCTCAGCTGTTACGTAATGATGGTGTGGCCAGTTCCCTCAGCCCTGGTGTTGGTGCGTGCTCTCCCGTCAAGCTGGACTGAGAACTGTAACCAGATAACCATGATTCTGCACTTTTGTACCTCAGTGCTGAATTTCAGCATGAGTCGGATGTTTCAGCATGAGTCGGATGTTTCAGCATGAGTCGGATGTTTCAGCATGAGTCGGATGTTTTCAACTTACAGAGAGTCAGAGTGGATTGCTGTAGACTGTGCAGGACTGGGAGAATGGGCTCCTGTTGCTCCTGTAAAGGTCTGATGATAACTCACCATTGAATGTGTGCCTTCATAGGGACTTATTAATAGTTTTTTTGAAATGTCTTATTCAAATATTTATATTATCTATACTTTTCATTATGTTTTATGGTTTTATTCTATGTGTTATATATTGAAACTTCTGCCAATCATTTTATCTTTGTGCTTTTACATATACATAGAAATCCATATATAATATGTGTCAGTGCCTCTTATCATTTGTCTCCCTTAACCTCTTTTTAATGGGTAATCCCTGGTATAAATACCTTTATGATACATATTTTGATATTTGACATATTTTGATATTTAAGTTGTATTTACTGAAATGATCAACCAAAAACATTACAGTGAATTCAGGGCATTGGATGTTTTGTGTGCATGATTTTACGTTTTTATTCTTATTTCTTTTTTTGAGACAGAAACAGAGACAGATAAAGACAGAGTTGAGAAGAGAGCAGGTCTGTGCATGCTACAGTGCACAGTGACTGTCAGAGGACAATTTTTGAAGTGGCTCTTCCTTTCACTTGTGGCTTCAGGAACCAAACATCCTGTAAGATTTGCACATAGATGTCTTTACCCCCGAGCCATGTCTCCTGCCCTGTTTTGGCTTTTAAAAATGCATTTCTTGGGCTGGAGAGGTGGCTCAGAGGTTAAGCCTCTGCCTTGCAGGTGGAAGGTCCTGAGTTCAGATTCCAGATCCCACGTATAGACGCCGGGCAGAAGCGGGGGCGGCCTGCGTTTCCGGTCCTGGTAGGGTGGAGCCTGTGAATCCCGGGCAGAGTAAATGAGGAGGTGGTGGAGGCGTCCATGGTGGTTCCCGAATTCATTCGTGGTTCTACACACATGCACACACACGCACATATACCACAATTGAATAAATAATAAAAACAATTTTTAAAAATGCATTTCTTGTCTTCTCTCTAAAACATTTAGACCTGTGTTGTGGGCTAACTGGACTCCCAGAGATATCAGAATAGGTATTTTCCAACACATTCTCATTGCAGATCTGTCATTGTCATATGTAGCAATTGCTTTTTCAATTAGTCACTGTTTTACTACATAAAAGTAGAGAATTAGGACCAATTGTAGCATCTGATAAAAAGAATATGGAGATTTAATGTTGATTTCCATTCATCTGTGAGCATAGAATATATATGAATTTAGGTATACATGTATGTATGTACATATATCTATACATATATAATGATGACAAATAGGAATTACACTGACTTGTGTATATTCGCATTTGTTTAAAATGTTAGCTGCTAGAAACATTATCATGTGTTTTTTGGCTTAGTTCTGCCAACTCTTCATTTTAGGTTTTTTCCTAAAAGTTGAGCTAAAGGCTTCCAATGCTGGGGTCTATAACTAAATGTAGAGGCCTTCCTATTTGTATCCTATTTGTGACGCATTGATAATACAAGCTGTTTGCTTTGGGATGTTCTGTTAAAGCTAGATACTTTCGTATATAATGTCAACCTACCCATTGTTCTGGGGTTGATCCCAGTTGATTCAGACAAGTATCCAGTACCCTTCTTCAGCAGCTGGAACATTCTGGCCTTTAATGCTGACTTTATGTTAAGAATGGATACTGAGTATGTATTGAAGCCTTGGCAGTCATCATTTGTAATCTCTCATTCCACTCTGTCCAACCTGACAGAGACGTTGGAATGTATTCAGGACTTTCTCCCAAGTCTCAATAATCTGTGAGAACTAAAAGAATACTTTAAAAAATTTATTTTTGAGACAGAGATGGGGGGATGGAGAGAGATATATCCATGCCACAGTGACCGTGTTGAAATCAGGGAGTAAATTTTAGCACATGGGCTCTGTGGACTAAACTCTGGTTTCTTAATTTATGTATTGGACCTTTTACCCCCTGAGCCATTGTCATGGTTTGAATGTGAGTTGTCCCTGCTTTAGTTATTTGGGAAGGCCTTGGCAACTTTAAGAGGTGGAGCCTTGCTGGAGGAAGGCAGTCATTGGCTGGCCGGGGGACCTTGAGGTTGGTTAGCCACTACCCCGTTTGAGTGGTCTGTTTTTGAGCTTGCAGTAGTTCTCAGCCTCCGGATGTCTGCAGTGACTTAAACCACTCTAGCTTCTGCCCACCAGGCATGCTTTTTTTGTCCATGAAGGACTGTATCTCCCCTCTGGAACAATAAACAGAATAAATCTCCTTTTCTCCCTTAAGTTGCTTGACTTTGAGTGGTGTCTTGCAGCAATACAGAAGAATAACTGCTACAGCCACCTTGCCAGCCAAGACCATTTTGCCAATAACCGGCCTTCCTTGAGATTTATACCGCATGTCTTCCATTCATTAAATCACTTCTGAACTGCAGACTCTTATCCTTCTTTTCTTTTTTTTTAAATTTTTTTTATTATTTATTCAATTGTGCATGTGTGTGTATGTCTGTGCGTGCGCATGTGTGTATGTGAGTGTGTAGAACCACAGACGAATCGGGAACCACCATGGACGCCTCCACCACCTCCTGCCCCGGGATTCACAGGCTCCGCCCTACCAGGACCAGAAGCGCAGGCCACCCCCCCGCTTCCGCCTGGCGTCTATACGTGGGATCTGGGATCCAACTATACGTGGGATCTGGGATCCGAACTCAGGACCTTCTGCCTGCAAGGCAGAGGTTTAACCCCTGAGCCACCTCTCCAGCCCAGTTGTCCTTATTTTCTAGGCACATTCTGAAGGTAGAATCAAAGACACACAGAGGACTGGAGAGATGGCTCAGGGGTTAAGACTCTGTCTTCCAAGCAGAAGGTCCTGAGTTCAGATCCCAGGTCCCATGTCAAAACGCCAGGTGAAAATGGCAGTGGGCTGCACTTCTGGCTCTAGTGGGCAAAGTTTGGAAAATCCCAGAGCAAAGCAAGAAAGGAGGTAGAAGCAATCCAGGATGATTCTTGAAGTCATTTTGGTCCTCCACAGAGATACACAGTGCCCACTGATACACACACACACCAGAATTAATAAATAAATAAATATATATATTTAAATAAATAAATATATATATTTAAAAAAACACACAGAGCCCGCAGGTGAGGTGGAAGCGGAGCAGGTGGCTGCTGAGCCGTGGTGTGGCCGTGCAGCCGTCAGCCCATAGCCGCCTACTCTTACCGTCCGGGCCCCGGGGCGGGTCCCGGGCCTGCTGCGGGCGCCGCGCTGCCAGACCAGAGCTTCCTGTGGAACGTCTTCCAGCGGGTTGATAAAGACAGGAGTGGGGTGATACCAGATAATGAGCTTCAGCAAGCCCTGTCCAATGGTCCATGGACCCCGTTTAACCCAGTGACTGTCAGGTCAATCATTTGTGCTGAACCTTCGCACTAGGAAGATGTTGACAACATGGGAGCAGCTGTGCCTGGAAGCTGCGTGTCTGCTTGTCTGTGCCTAGGAACGTTCAGCCTTCCCTTACACGTGCATTGTTGCCAGCACCAAGCCTTCCTGCAGTCCATGCCTCAGAATGGTGATATAAAAAACAGTCCGTGATTGTAGACATGATTCCGTACTGCTCAGAGGAACATTGAGGCACTTACTACACCAGTCTTAGACTAGCCCATGTGCTTGAAGAGACCAAATGATTTCATCATAGTAATAGTAATTCAGACTAGATTTTTATGGTTTTAGCCATATATAACTATATAAGTGCAATTATGAGTTCTTATGCATTTGAACCTAGAACTAAACTGAGATTTTTAATTTGAAAACAAAATCTAAAGCCAAGAGGACAATAGGCTGGGGTATCTTCTAATTAATATACTCTCTTAGGCCAGCAAGAGAGACCTCAGCAGGTAAAGGTGCCTACTCACAAACCTAGCAACCGGAACCAACTTTCAAAGGTTGTCCTCTGACCTCCACATGTACACTTTGCACTTGCTCGTGATCTCTCTCTCTTTTTCTCCTCCTTCCCCAAATAAAATTAAGATAGAAATAAAACATTTAGAGGCTTAAAAAAAAAAGACACACAGAGATCAATGAATTCAAGTGTAAGTGCTCTTCATGGAGGATTCACAATGAGAACCCAGACTTGGTCACTGATACTGAGGCTGGGCTGTGAACCTGTGCTTAGCACTAGGCTTTGGGATCATTAACCACCATAAAAGGGGGGGGGGGAGAGGGTCCATCTTGTGTAAATGTCTGAGATTCCACAAGCCTGTAGAATTCCTTAACAATACAGACTTTGTAGGGCTCATACAGGGTATTGCAGCTTGACTATCTGGTGTCATTATGCTAATTACTCAAAAAGAACATAGAAATCCCCAAGACATTCAGTCAGTTAATGGACTCTGAGGGTGGGCACACTCTTGTGAATTCCAGGGTGCTCCTGACACCCGGGTTAAAGTTGAGTAAAGGGGAGCTCATGAGTAAGACTCCATGAGCTGTGTATTCCCCAGGGCTTCCAAATGGTCTGATGAGATGATGGAACTCTGTCCTTTAACCATAAGATTTATTTCAGTGTTGATGCAATCAAAGGATTGTCACAAATTGCTTTAGCTCCTTATTTCCTAGAAGGGAGAAAATTTATTCATTTCCCTTCAGATCTTTCCTTTTTCCTTTCTCTGGTAAGGTGAATGATTCTTAACCATCACAATATGCTTGTTCATCAGTGACACACATGATTTCTAGCCATAGAGATGAAATTTGTAGATCTTGGTCCATACAGACATAGAGGTACCGGGTAGTGCATAGGGGCACCATGTGCTGACATTTATTTCGTGATTTCCTAGTGTTTCCCAAGGAGGAACCCAAGAAAACCTCTGGGAAGAAGTCTTCAAAACCAGTGTATGTTAAGGTAAAGTGGCCTTTCTTTTTTTCTAAGAACAAAGGAAATTCTCATAATTCCTTTGTTTCTTACTGAATATTACACTCGAGTACAGTATAGGTATTCGAGTGTTGACTTAAGAAGAGGAGTAGGGGGAATGGTAAAACTCCTGGTCTTGGAATACCAAGTGCCCGCATTAGGCTGGTGAGATCGCTCAGTGAATAATGCTTCTGCTCGCCAAATTTTCCAGTGTCTGGCTATGAGTGTGTGTTAAGGTGACTTTTGTTATGGAAAAAAACATTTTATTGTTTATTATTAAATGTCTGCAATTTTCTCAAAGGTTGACAGCATATTATCTATACAAAGGTTGTATATTTTAGGAAATATTCTGCCCTTTTTTTGTAGTGGGACTTCAGTGGTTTGAGAGTTTAAATTCATTTCCCAAATATTGATGTGGGAAGAGTTTTTTATGTCCAGTGTTACAGGTGTTAAAGTAATGAACATTTTAAAACACGAGGATTTCGGGCTGCAGAGATGGCTCAGAGGTTAAGACTCTGTCTTGTAAGCAGAAGGTAGTGAGTTCAGATCCCAGGTCTCATGTAAAAATGCCAAGTGGAAAGGGCAACGGCCTGCATTTCAGGCCCTGGTGGGCGGAGTCTGGGAAATCCCAGAGCCAAGCACGAAGGAGGTAGAAGCAATCTAGGATGATTCCCAAGATCACTCTTAGTCCTCCACAGGAACACACAGTGCCCTCTGATACACACACACACACACACACACACACACACACACACACACATTAAAAAAAAGACCATGAGGGCTTGTGTGGCTAATTGGGACATGAAGATTATCTGTTAGAAGGGATTCAACTCAACAGGAGCAGATCAAAAATATGGGGTGAAGTGATTTGAGCTAAATCACCCAAAATGTGAAAAATATAGTACTCAGTTTCATGGTGTTTTTTTGACAACATCATAAACTAACACAGAAGCTTTGACTTGGTCCCTTTTTCTCATCCCGGTTACCATTTCCTCTGGTCACTGGTAGAAAAAGAGACCTGTGCAAAGAGAACTCGACATGATCTGGAAGAGTGTTTTTTTCCTTTTCTAAATTTCAGATCCAGTCGAGGAGGAGGAGATGGGGTAAGTATTCCAGAGTCCTTTTCTCAGGTCAACTTTAGAACAGAATTGTGTAAATAATGGCTATCATTTGTACCATTTAGCACTGATCTGAGCAAAGTCCTGGCAAATGGAGTTGACAATTTGGAGCTGTCCAAGTAACACGTGGTGGACCGATGTATATAGTCCCTTCACTGAACTTGATACCTTACTCGTTTTGAGATTTAGGATTCAGGGTGTCTATCTGTTTTTCCCTAACAGATACACAGTTATCCAACCCAATTTCCAATGGCAATTTTCTTAGTGTAATCAGAGTATATACTTTACAATTAGAAAAATATGCTCCAACCTGCTGAGAACCATGGAAATTTTTATTTCTTTGTGTACACATCTGAATACGTATCTGTGTACTTAAAGAGATATAGGAACAACATCTCTAGTTATGAAGATCAAAACCTTAATTGTGTACCCAAACAAGTGGTGGTGTTGATGCTCCGCTGTTTTAACCCATCAAGCAATCACAAGTCACTACGGCACAGTGCTAGCTTTCGAGGATGTAGCTGGAGCAAGTCAAACCTCCAACAGTCCAGATACTATTAAGACTACTGCAGCAGTAAGAGCCTCAGCGCAGCACGTGTGCTTCAGGCCGCTTCAGGCATTCAAAGTAGAAAGGTAGAAAAGCCCATGTGTCCTGGGTATAGTTCAATTCATAGACTGCCAGGTTGTCCTGAAAGAGGTGCTTGGTTCTATGTTCCATGCTGTGTAACTGGGTTGGTGCTATCAAGTGTGTAATCTTCTCACTGCAGTGGTAGAATCAGGAGGATCAGGAGTTTAGGGACAAGCTCAGCAGGCAGTTGTGGCTTGCCTGGGTTGTTCCAAGAGAAATTTTCTCATGTGATGCTAATAAAGAAATAGGAATTCTTTCTTGTCACCTGAGAGATTCTGATTAAGGAACACACTGCCCAGGAAAACATGGTGGATTTGTGTCATAATTGGGATTTTTCTAGACATAACTCATTCCAGTAAGAATAGTGAAATGCTTTAGCAAATTAGGCACTATGATTATGAACATGATGAAGTACTGATTAGAGGGATAGTGTTCATAAAATTTGCTATCCACACTTGGATTGCCATCTGGCTTATATAACAATGCAGTTTAAAGGTTATTTAGACTCTGCTCAAAACATATTTGCATCAACTGCTGGTCAGCGTGCATCTTGACTATTAAGTGCACATCATGAACAGCCAGTACAGTCCGTGGATTTATAGTGTCACCATTGAAAGGATAAGCGCATACCATAATTTCTTAATGCCCCCGGATCTGGATGGGTCTGCATGTTTAGACACCAGCGGGGGTCGTTATGATGACCTAGAACTGTGTCTCCTGCACCTGGAGGGACTGTGGATAAAGGAGAAGTTCGTAGAGTGAACTGAGGAAGGGATCATCAGGTCAGACCTAGACACACTCAGCCCTGCTGCATCCGTTGCCTTCTCTGAGCCAGGCTTAGTTCAGAGTAAGAGTCCCAGGGATAGGAGTTAACTGATACAGACCCACAGATAACAGTAGGAGTATAAATAGCCCCTCATCTTTCTCATCCCGTGTTGATGGTACCGTTCATTCCTCCGTTGACCCGATCCCTGGACCCAGTCTCTGGAGTCTTTTTTTTTTTTTTTTCCTGGTGTCTTCATGATTGTTCTGGCATCTCCCAAACTTTCCATTGTTTAGGCATTTATTTTTGGAGCTCTAATGCTGTATGCAAGGCCTATGAAGATTTCAGTTCTGCAGAGAGAAAAATCTGAAAGCCAAGAGTGCATTGATTTCCCCGTTGCCTGTGGCTCTTGATGTGAGCTGGACGCTGACCAGCAGGCGCCGCCCTCCTGCGCTCAGTCCTGTTGCTCTTTGTCGCTGTCCTCACCCACAGTAGCTATCAGCTATCAGCACCATAGCTAGCAGCACCATGTAATGCATTTGCAAGTGTCCACTGATCTCTGTGATCCTGGTGAAACAGGCAGAGATGAACTACAGCAAGTAACAAGATCAATTGTTAATCACAAGAACAATGATTATTTCCCCTGAATTTTGTGCCATTCATCTGGTGTAACTCTTTCTCTTTAACTCTATTCCAAGTGCATTCATTGTTGAAGAGAACAAGGAAGAGGAAACCCAGGGTTTCTGAAAGACCTTTAGTCAGTACTGACAGACCCAGTACAGATCCAGGTACTGTGGACTTGAGTAATCAGGTTGTATTATGATGTATGTAATTATGTATGTATTATGTAGTTGTAGGTTATCCTGAATCCCACATGTAAAAGAATGAGCAGGTTTAGAGGCATTTGTTAGCATGTGAAAAGTGCAGCTTACCTAACCCACCAGTAGTACTGCAATCAGAGAGTTTAAAAAGTGCACGTGGGAGCACACAGGCAACGATCTATGTGGGTGAGGTGAGGTGGGTGAGGGTGCAGGAGTAGTGTCTTTACACTCCCAGCTTGTGAGGAGACGAAGTAGGAAGAGGCCATTAAACAGACCTGCAAATGTACAGAAGTAATGATGAGACCCACACTTCATTATTATGCTTAGTGCATGTGTTAAGTATATATTGATTTCTGTGATCTTCCTGAAGCCCCATTGTGACTCAAGTAAAGAGGTCCTTGGAAGTAAAGAGGGCTGGACAGATGGCTCCAGATTTAAGACTCTGCCTCGCAAGCAGAAGGTTCTGAGTTCCCATCCCAGATCTCACGTAAAAATGCCAGGCAGCCTGTACTTCTGGCCCTGGCAGGTGAAGCTGGGAAATCATAGAATGAAACAAAAAGGAGATAGAAGCAATCCAGGATGATTCCCGAAGTCACCCTTAGTTCTCTACAGGAATACACAATTTCTCTCTCTCTCTATCTCTCTCTCTCTCTCTCTCTCTCTCTCTCTCTCTCTCTCTCACACACACACACACACACACACACACGAAGGTAAAGAGATCAAAGTTTAAACACAGAACATTGATTATTTTGCCTCTACATTCTGTTCCCATTCATCTGACTCAACTCTCTCTGTTTTGAATGCATTCCCAGAGGGGTCATCAAGTACAGAATCAGCTAAAAGTGGAGCCAAGGACCAAGCCTTCTGTTCAAAATCTTCAGACATATCCAGTGATGGTGCAATTCCAGGCCAGTCAGACTCAGGTACTGTGGAATTGTATGAGTAGACTGATTTGTGAACGTAGTATAGACTCTCTCCTGCTTCCCATAGGGAAATAAATGAATAGGTCTAGTAGTTTTTAACATGTGAAAATGTAGTTTCTGTAGTTTATTAGTAGCACTGTGACCACAGAAATTAAAAATGCATTTAAAAGTCATTTGCTTTTCCTGAATGTTAAGTGGAGCAGAGGAAAACGGGACATGTTCTGTTTGTGAGCTGGTGACTCTTCCCACCGTGGAGACAGGAAATCATGGGTCTTTCTTGTTCCCTCTCTGTGTTAATTTCAACTTCCTGTTTGTAAATGAATATAGGATGCAAACAGCTTAGGGAACAAAGGTTTAATCTTGCTCATGCTTCTTGATTATAATTTATCAGTAAAGCACAGTAACAGTAGGAACTCAAGGAATTGACCCCAGTGTAGCCTCTGAAAGAGCTGAGAGGCACAATCTTTCTTGTTTGCCATCATGCACGTTATGCTGAAGTTTTCCAGTGTACTGACTGACTCAGTTCTCTCCATATTATCCATCTGTCCTGGGATTGGACCCACTCAGTATGGACTTGGGTCTTCCCAAAGGTGGCCAGGGATTTACCTTGCTTGCCTTTGTTAACTATTTCTTCATAGCTGTACCTATAAAAGCTCAACCCTCAATTGTCATTTTTGACAAGTCAAACTGGAACACACTGCTGACTTTCTTTCATATTTCAACATTGTCAAAGAATCGAAGGATGATGACCATATTGCAAAGTTGCAGGGCAATTCCACCAAGAGTTTGAAGAGCTCATGTGGTACTACAAGTCGATAACAGCATCCCTAGTGGGATCTACTGAGTGCCGGTCCAGATGAAGCAGTCCCTTTGTGCCTTCTGTGGGGGACGTGGAAGTAGTGAGAAGCCATCACAAGACTTTCAAGTGCACAGAAGCAAGGATGAGATCCTGTCTCTAAATTATTGTGCTTTCAGTGGATCATTCCTCGTTCCATTAATAAGAGGAAGAAACGAGAGCAGAAAGGTAGACTTCGTGACAGGAACAGGGTCCCAGATGGTTGTGTTGCTTCTGCTTTCAAGAAGCAGGGAGCAGACAGGAAGGGTGGCAAGTATATGAGGCCTCATGTCCTGCCCCGGTGACATACTTCCTCCAGTGACGCTCCGAGTTCTAAAGGCCATACAATCTTTCTAGACACGGGGGACCAGTGTCTAAACATGTGAACTTACAGGAGACATACCACATTCAAACCTCAACATATGATATATAGTGGAGGGCTTTGTATATATTGACCATTTTTTTACCTCTTGCTCTTTGTCATCCTACAAACATTAATAGTATATGGAAATAAATGACCATTTCATCTATCAAAGATTCATGGTTGTCTCTTAGTGATTCAATCAAATCTCTTAGCTGACTCCTTTGCTGTGTTTACATTTGTACACACTTTGATTGCATTCTGTGTCCTACCGTCTGGGGAATCACTATATGACATAGAGAATCTTTTATGGCTATGGATTAGTCAGAAAAAGGGAACATATATGACAGGAACAAAAGTCAATGAATATTTAAATTTCATTTTATGCATCTGAAGGTGTGGCTATTGAGTAGAAAACTTTATTGGTTAAGAAAACGAAACTTCCACAAACACACAATTATCCTTGTATGTCTTGTATCCTTTTTGAAAGCTGGATGAATAAGTTGGTTGATGAAGTGCTTGTCTTGTGACAAGGAAAACTTTCCTATGATTAGACAGTGGCTAAATATAAAGAAGTTTATATTCATGAGGTATTAGTAATATAAGATAGTGTATAGAGGGAAAAATGGTAAGATAAGCTATTATTTTTGGCCTCCTAGAATTTCCTGAAAGTAATGAAGAACAGGCACCAGGAAATAAGGAAACAACACCCAAATTTAGAAAAGTAAGATGGCTTCTTCTTTTTCTAAGATCTTTCAGATATTTTTCTTTTTTAATGCCTATTACATGGGAGTAATAAAACTCATCACTTAGAGTACATTTATTCAGTGCTTACTAAGAGAAGGGAAGAAGGGGAATTATAATAACTCCTTTCTGGGTGTATGAAATTACAGTGTCAGCTTGTACATTACGAGGCATTTAGTTAATGAGAATGTTTTCCCTGTTTAAAGTTAAGTGATTTAATTCAAAAATCGACAGACATGTTGTCCATTTTTTCAAGTAATATTTTGTTTTCTTTCTTCTGGGACATAAGTGTTTTGATAGTTTATTTGAGTTTCCCAAATGTTGATGTGGTAAAAACTTCCTATGTTCTTGTATGGATATTAAAGTTGTGAAAGCTTTGAAATGTGAGGATTTGTGTGGATAATTGGGGCATGAAAGTTTTCCTTAGAAGGGATTCCTCTCATACAATATTAGATGGCTTGAGCCGAATCACCAAAAATATGAAAATAGTTCCAATCTTCTAAGTATTCAGCTTCAGGATTTAAAAAAATTATTTGTTTAGCATGTGTATGTGGTGTGTGTGTGTGTGTGTGTGTGTGTGTGTGTGTGTAAGAGGGCACTATGTGTCCCTGTGGAAGACCCACAAGGGTGACTTTAAGAATTATCCTAGATTGCTTCTACCTCCTTTTTGCTTGACTCAGATTTCCCAGGCTCTGTCCACCAGGGCCAGAAGTGTAGGCTGCCATTTCTGCCTGGTGTTTTTACATGGGACCTGGAATTTGAACTCAGGACCTTCTGCTTGAGAAGCAGAATCTTAACCCCTGAACCATATCTCCAACTCAGACTCAGGATTTTGTGACAACATCACATCCCTGGCTAACACAGAATCTTTGACTTGGCCACTTGTTCCCATCCTGGTTATCAGGATATACTCAGGCCAACACAGAATCATTTCTAAACAAGAACAACAAAGACCTGTGCAGAGAAACTCACCATGATGTGGACCTAAAGAATGTTTTATTTTCTCTAAATTGCAGGCTAAATCAAAGAAGAAGCATTGCAGTATGTATCCTGAAATCATTTTCTTAGGAAACAATTTTGATTAGAATTGTGTAAATAATATTTGTCTGTTGTATAGTTCACCACCATGAGGAGACCCAGCTACTGGCAAAGAGGCTCAGGAGTTTAGTTTATAAAACCACAAAACTATGCTCCATGCCACAAATGATGTATATTGTCCCTGCATTGACTCCAATAGTCTAAACTGACCTGAGATTGGGAACTTGAGAGTGTTCTCTATGTTTCCCTGGAACCATAACTAAATTCCCCAACCCATTCAACCGTGGTAATTTTCTCAGTGAAATCAGAGTGCATCTTTGCCACCATTAATTAGTCTTAACCTTACCATAGCAAATCATGATGGATTAATTTCCTTATGTGCTATTCCAAATAAGAATCAGCAAGACACAGAGGTGTGTGAACTAAACACTTTAGCTATAGGTGACAAAAGCCAAATCCTGTTTCCCATCATGTGATCCAGGTACCTTGAATTTCATCTCATCAAGCAAAATCACTAGTCACTGTAGGAGAGTGCCAACTTCATAGCATATACCTGGAAAAAATAAGAAAATCCAGTGGTCCTAACAACTGTTTTGACTACTGCAGTGGCATGAGTGCAGAGGACTGCAGACATTCACAAGTGAGAAGTTGGTAAAAAAACGCATGTCCTGGGGAAGTGCCTCAGTTCATAGAGTGCCAGCCCATCCCGCAGCAAGCCTGGGTCCTATGTCCAGAAGTGTGTCAAGTGGGCTGTTGGCACAAAGGCTTTTCATGTTAGCACTATGTGGTGGAATCAGGGGATCAGAAGTTTAGTTCAACTTCAGCTGCCAATTCTGGCTGCCATGGATGGTAAATGAGAACTTTGAACAATAAAGACAAGACAGCCTATGTGTCATGACAGGATTTCTTCTAGACGTAATTCATGCCAGTAAGAATTAGTGAATTGTTTTAGCATTTTAGACATCCTTATCATGAGCCCAGAGAGTGACACAATCCCACAAGAATCACAATCAACACTTGGTTTTCAGTTGTGTTACAACCATTCTATGACAATACAGCTTTCAAATGACCTCGATTCTAATGTTCTCAAAAGGTCCTGCACTAATTGCTGGTCAGTTTTCATATCAAATGCTAAGTGCAATAAGTGAGAACCTCTGGCAGCAGTGGACTAATACAGTCAGCACTGAAAGCATGGCTCCATCTGATAAAGGTGTAAAATGTTTTATGTATCTGGATGCATTTGTCTGTTCTGGTCTTGGCGAAGGTGGGTTTCTGCAGCAGAGCTACATCTGGTCCAGTAGCAGCTGTGGATGGAAGAGGAGTTTGTAGAGTAGAAACTGGACTTTGCTGAGGAAGGAATGAGCAGGAAAAGCAAATACTCAGAGCTAGTGCATCTCCTGCCTCCTCTGAGCGAGGCTTAGTCTAGAGTGAGTCCCAGCGACAGAAAGTTCATTGATTAGGCCCACAGAGAAGCAGGAGGGATACACAGCCCCATACCATTCACACCCCATGATGGTGGGACCATATACTCTCCCTAAGCTAAACACATATATTGCTACCCTGTCTGGACCCAGTCACTGGTGTCTCACTGATTGTTCTGGCATTTCGCATTCATCAGAGAGCACTTCTGAAGTACCAGTGCTTGCCTTAAAGGCTTGCTTTTATTTACATAGTTTTAGACTTATGCTACTTTTCATGGAGTCCTTAGGAAACTACTAGTGTTGCGGGATCCCAAACTGAGGCCTCAGGCGCTGCATTCATTTCACCCATGTGCCAGCCTCCACATCAGGTGTGCCGCTGTTCTGTGAATACTGTCTAATCCACAGAATTTTAGACCTTAACCATTCTATTATATGTTACGCATATACTTTTTCCTGTGATCTAAATGAAGTCCTGTTGTAAATCAAGTGATCCATGAAATAGAAATCAAATATTTAAACAGAACATGATTATTTTGCCTCTACATTCTGTTCCCATTCATCTGACTCAACTCTCTCTGTTGTGACTGCATTCCAGACAGGTCATTGGGTAAAAGTGGAGCCAAGGACCAAGACTTCTGTCCAAGACCTTCAGACATCTCCAGTGATGGTGCAATTCCAGGCCAGTCAGACTCAGGTACTGTGGAAATTGTATGATTCGGTTGACTTGTGAACGTAGTGTAGACTCTCTCCTGCATCCCACAGGGAAATAAATGAATAGGTCTAGTAGTAGTTTTTAACATGTGAAAATGTAGTTTCTGTAGTTTATTAGTAGCACTGTGACCACAGAAATTAAAAATGCATTTAAAAGTCATTTGCTTTTCCTGAATGTTAAGTGGAGCAGAGGAAAATGGGACATGTTCTGTCTCTTCCCATGGTGAAGACAGGAAATTATGAGTCTCTCTTGCTCCCTGTGTTAGTTTCAACTTCCTGTTTGTAAATGAGTATAGGACCCCGATAGCTTAGGGAACAAATGGCTTCATCTTCCTCATGCTTCTTGATTACAATTTATCAGCCAGGCAGGAGATTCCACAGCAACTTCAGGAGTCAACAAAATTGGCCCTAACATAGCCATCAAAAGAACTGAAAAGCACAAACTTTCTTGCCATCATGCGTGTGTGCTGGAGTTTGCCAATACACTGACTCACTTCTCTCCATCTTATCCACCTGCCCTGAGAATGGACTGGTTTCAATTACATAACCTTACATAACTTTACATAGGTTTCCAGAGGTGTGCCTTAAACATTTCTCCATAGTTGTGCTTAAAATCTCAGTCCTCAATTGTCATGTTGAGACGCCTAACTAGCACACTCTTCATACTGATTTTCTTTCATATTTCAACGTTGTTAAAGAAGTGAGTGGTGATGACCGTATTGCAAGGTTGCAGAACGAGTTCACCAAGAGTTCAAAGGTGCACAGGGTCCTCTATTTAGGTAATAGTATTTCTGGTGGGATCTATTAAGTATGGGTCCCAGATGTATTTCCTTTGTATCTTCTGTGGATAGGAGATGCTGAGGTACAAGACCATTTGCAAGACTTCAAATATGGAGAAACAAGGATGAGACTGTTACTGAATTCCTTATCTTAGTTTTCTCATTGCAATTTCAGGGAGAAATAGTTTATTCAGGCTTCCAGTGAGAGGAATCTTCCTTTATTCCATCATGATGGGGAAGAAATGACAGTAGGCAGGGACTGTGTTGTCAGGAACAGGGCCCCAGCTGGCCACGTTGCACCTGCACCTAGGAATACGCTAACCAAAAAGGTTATGGCAGAACATTTGCCAACAATAACTTTGAGTGTTGCAGTCAGCCTGCATGGTTCCTGATAAATGACCATCAAATGGCTTAAGGGAGCAAGGGTTTATTCTCTTACAATTCCTGGTTACAGTTCACAGTCCAGCTTGACGGGAGAGCACGTACCAACACTAGGGCCGAGGGAACTGGCCACACCATTACTGCATAACGGCTGAGAGATGGACAATCCTTGCATGCCAGACCAGCATGTCTGGCCAAGTGAACAGAAGGATGCCAACTCTCTCAACCAGCTCTCTGTGATTTATCCAGGGCCTAATCCCACCCACCATGGGCTGTGTCTTCTCCATCAGCTAGACAATCTCCTTCAGGTTTGCTCTGGGTTTAACTCAACTAATTCTCTACAACTGTGCCCAGAGCTCCAACCCTCAACAGTCAAGTTGACACCTGTGCTTAAGTATGATAGTGAGCAGGACCAATGTTCAGAGAATCACTCAACAGTCTAGACAGTCCTTGATTACAAACCATGCGCATCCTCTGAATGAACACAGAGATGGTTGTTTTCGTGCTCTCAAGTTCTTAGAGACAAACCCAGGTCCTGCCTGTTCCCATTTAGAGGCTCTAAACTGTTAACCTGTGTTCATCATTCTGCTGCATGGTCATTATCCACGTACAAGATAGTCCATCCTCTGCATAAGTTCTAGATTTCACAAGGCCTATATACATCTTCAATAGGAGACAGATTCCATGTTCATGATGCCCGGGGTAAGTATTGCTTCAGGAATGCTGGATTCGTCCTAGTCATTATGTGTAATGCACAGGGAAAGAATCAGTGTTGATAGACTACTGCCAATCTGTTGAGGCATGTTATTAAGTATGTACAGTCTGTGACTCATTCCTCTCACCTGCTTTAAGGCTATTTATCGATGGGAGATATTTTATATAATGTTGTAGAGCCTTATAAGTGTTTCCCAGAAGTTTTTAGACTGGTAAGCTACACCCTCTGGGACAGTGACATATAAGATCTCAATGTAACACTCGTGTGTTTTTGTTTTCTCCATTTAAAATTTCATGCATTGAAAATGCATTTTGATATTATCTCCTCTTTCCAGCATCCCCTGGATATCACACCAACATATCCCTTTCCCATGTCATATCCTCTTATCCATCCAGACTGTAACTACATGAGCAGTAAGAGAAAAGACACTTAGGATGTAGGTATTATAATTGCGCTTCCAGAAACCTAGTTAAGAACCCATGATAAAGCAAAGGACTGGGCCAAGTACTTCCATGGTGTGTACACAGTTAAGCTTATGTATCCTGACTAGTGTAAACGCAGAGAGCTGCATTAGGGGGAGGCCACACACAGTGTGAACCCGTGGAGCGCAGCCCACAAAAGGTTGCCATTGTCATGAGCACATGGATGTTGGAATTCAGGGAGTTGACACTGTGGTTTTTTAAACTACTGAAGTTCACAGTTCAGAACACTGAGCATAGACACATCCTCTTTCATGTCTGCCACCCGCCGACGCACGTGCAGTGCAGCAGTCACATGGGTAATGCCTCCAGGGACAAAGCATAGACATTAATTCGTTTCACCTTGGTGGTAATTCTCATACAGATCTGGAGAGAGACCCTCAGTGTTCATCAGAGACCAGATCCCCATCTTTCTCCACCTCATACTGTGGATTGGCGGATCTGAACCTGGACAGATACTTACACCATGACCACAGTTGGATGTCAAAGTAAAAGAATGCCAGATGGAGAAATAAGTGATCTCTAGTCATTATTTTAAACAGGCCAATCTATCCATACACTCTACTCTTTAGTGAAATGTTCTTGTATATCATGGGATATAAGGAACAGTTGAATGACATCTTATGCCTTCATCTTGTTCGCTACAAGAATGTGTACCTGGTCAAGATTGAAATTCTGCCATCAAGAAGGGCCATCTGGAAACTGTGCAATCAATGCTTGTTAATCAACTAGCCTCATGGACTAAGTGTATAGATCTGTAGCAAGAAAGAGCCCTATGTAGCGAAGAAGGGATAACATGAACTGACTAGCATTTTGTTGTTTCTTGAAGTGTATCCAGAGGGTGAATGTAACATGCCATCACAAGACAAGGCATCAGAGCCAGTCTTAGCCAAGGTAAGATATCCTGATCTTTTTGTAAGTTAGAACGGTTACTTTTACAATTCCTTGGTAATTACCAGATGTTACATTTGAATATTAAAATTCTTTACATAGTAGTTTACATGGTAGTGTGTTCATTGGAAAGAGAAGAAATTAAAATTATAAAAATAGAAAATGCCAGTATTAAATTACACAGTGTAGGTTAGAGTGCACGGTATAATGGAAAGTGTTCCTGGGCAGGTTAAATGTGGTATAATTTTCAAACGCTGACATACATATTGCCTATGGAGCATGTATATTTCTACTGGCATTTTCTTGCTGTTCCTTGAGAACTTGGATAGTTTTGGATAGTTTGAGTATGTTCCCAAACGTTGATGTGGCAAAGGCTTCCTGTGAGTCAAGAGACCAAGAACCACGAGGCTTGTATAGATAAGGTGTCAAAGCGCCCCTCTGAGGGATTCGTCCAACAAAGGCAGCTTATTATCAAGTTTCCGTGTCATGTTGCAGTGCAACTTTGAGAACCTTTAGCAGAGGCCAGATGTGGATGCCTGACAGATGCCGAATGGGCAACAGTGTGAAAAACACTGATTCTCTTCACGATGTTACTAGCCTTGTGTTTTGTGAGATCACGTAGCAGAGTGACAGAGAATCTGGATGTGACCGCTCTTCTCATATTGACGCTACTGTATACCCTGGAGAACCAAAGACCTGTGTAAAGAGAACTCAGTATCATGTGGACCTAAGAGCATTTTCTTTTCTCTCAATTGCAGGGCCAATCTAAGAAGAGGTGTCTGGGTATGTATTCTGGATTCAGTTTCTTAGAATACATTTAAATCAGGAATGGGGAAAATCATGGTTGGCCTTTGTCCAGTTCAATATGATCCCAGCCACCTGCTGACAGTGAGGCTTGTGTTTTTAGTGGGGCAGGAGAGATGGCTCAGGGGTTAAGACTCTGTCTGGCAAAGAAGGTGGTCCTGAGTTCGGATTCCAGATCCACATAAGGGTGGAGCCTGGGAAATCGCAGAGTGAAGTCACCTTTGGCCCTCCATGAACATACAGTGCCCTCATACACACACACACACACACACACACACACACACAGAAATAGTTTTTTTTTTTTTTTTTTTAAAAAGTGAAGGTGGCTATATGCATTCAGTCCCTACGTTGAACATAGTAGCCTTAAATGACCTGGGATTTAGAGCTCGAGGGTATATATTCAAACCTCAACACAGCCATGTTGATTGCAACATCCCCTTCTACATGCCTTTGAACAAGAATCAAACGAGACAACCAGGTAAGGGAGTGAACTCTCTAGCTATGAAGGGTAAAATCCACACTGTCCTCAACATGTGGTCCAGTGTTGTTGACCTGGTACATGAACTCCTCTTTTAACCCATCAAACAACACGTCACTATGGGAGAGTGCCCAAGAGATCCCTGAAACTAGTCAAACTTCCCACAATCCCAAAAGCTATCGCAACTCCTACAACGGTTAGAGCCAGAGCCAACCTCTACTCATCAGGGCGCAGATATCCTGGGCATGCATTTCTGTTCAGAGCAGCTGTTCTTTATGCACAAGAGCTGGGCTGGGTTTTCAGCACCCCTATAAATGACATTGGGAGCACATAGGCCAGTCATCTTTGCATTGTAGCTGTAGAATCAGAGTCAAGAGTTCAAGATTACCTCAGCTTGCAGTTCTTGGCCTGCCTGGGTTGTCGCTTGAGATCCTTTCCAGAAACAGTAGTCACATAGTGACAGCAACCATAAAGATCAGGAAAGGAAAAGCCCATCTTTTTCTTGTCGGTTCATCCATTCCCACCCAATGGGAAACAGTCGTTAGGAGAGGATTTTGGCTTTGTGTCATAATTGCAATTCTCCTAGGCATAACTCATTCCAGTTAAGAGCAAGTGAAATGTTATGAGCTCAACACACTGAGTTTAGTGACATTTTCCACCAGCAACTCTAGTCAATAGTTGGTTGTTTTTGTGTCAGCCATTCCATGTCATGTGCCTGTGGAATCCCAAGGGTGACTTCGGGAATCACCCTGGATTGCTCTACCTCCTCTTTTCTGGAATTTCCCAGGCTCCACCTTCCAGAGCCAGAAGTACAGATTACCATCATTTCCAAGCCTGGCAGCCTTTTTCCTGCGTGGCATCTGGAATCTGAACTCAGGACCTTCTGCTTGCAAGGCAGGGGCTTAATCCCTGAACCATCTGTCTAGCACCCATATTCTTTCTATTTTGCATGTGTGTATCAGAGGGCACTTCAGTGTGTGCTTCCGGAGGCCCAAGGATGACACTGGGAATCATTCTGGATTGTTCTCCTTACTGGTTTGTTCCTTCCAGGGTTGGAGTTGTAGGACACCATCATTTTTTACATGGGATCTGGAAATTTGAACTAAATACTTTTTACTTGTGAGGCGAAGACTTCTATAGTATATACGTTTAAAGATAAACTATATTCTGTGCTCAGGAAATACTTCAAATAATTGATATCACCATGTTGACTGACAGGTACAAGTATAAGGAGCAAATGGACTCAGTGAATTTTCCATTATCAGCACTGAAAAGTTTGGCCACATGTCATTATTCCTAAAAACTTGTGGATTAAGTTATGTCTGTATGTCAGACACTAGCTAAGGAGGGTTTTGCAGGTCTGTGTTCTAGGCACTAGGAAGTTCTGTGAATTGAAGTTCTCAGAGTATAAACTGGGCTTTGCAAAGGAAAGGGCTCATCTAGAACTGGAGCAGCCCCTGCCCTTCTTCGGGAGGCCAGGCTTCCTTTAGACAGCAACACCAAGAAAGTGGTGTCACATGGTTTATTTAGTCACCAAAATACTAAACTGTGATGCTGAGGCCTTATCCATGGCCAAGTGAAGAGAACATGCAGCTGTGGACTTCTCAGTGTGGTTACCTGCTCTTTGGAACCTTGGAAGCAGCTGCTGGCTAAGATAGTGGGGGAGGAAGGCCACACGTGTCATGACTAAGGTCCCACAGATGACTTCTGTTAGCAGAAATCTTTTCTATGCATGAATTTAAACAGAACATCCCTTCCGCTTTTCCATTCAGATATTTGGTCATATAACTTCAAGGTAACTAATGCCATATCCTCAAGTGGAAAAGTAGGAGATAGAGATAAGCCCATGTGTGTCTACCTGTATATTCTCCATGAGATGGACATCATGCTTAGGTGACAGAAAAGTGACTGCTATCCACTTTCCTTGAGTGGTGCAAATACCATCAGTAGATCCAACCACTTCTAGCTCATTCATTCTTCTGTCTACAGACACCATAGAGTGCCAGTTCTGAGGTGTCACTCCTAATTCCGAAAGGGTGTCTTTATGAAATCTGTAGTGTCCTACTGTAGAGAGCTGGGGTAGAGGGACTGCAGGAGCTCACTGCATTCACGAGGGTTTGCATGCTGCCATCGGGCACCACTTTCTACACCCGGGGCTGCTCCTCTCTGTGCACATCCAACCCCTAGATTTACACTCCTTACACGGACACATCACGGTATGCTAAGTGTGCACGGATCTCTGTGATCTTCCTGAGATCCCATTCTGAATCAGAAACTGTACTTACAAGTCACGAACTCCAAAATACAGAACCATGTTTAGTTTCCTCTGCTGTTGCTTGACATGGCTCTGTTGTGAATGCATTCCTAGTGTCGTCATTTATTCGCCATCTTTGCTTTTGTTGGAAATCCATCGAGTCAGAAGAGGACATTAACAAGACTACCGCTGTCACTTCTAGGGAAGCAGAGGGCAGCATGTTTATTGAAGGTACTGTGGGAATTTAATGATTAGGTAGTTACAGCGTATATAGTACATCCCCTATGTAAATGGAGAATTGTAGAATTAGAGCCAAAGATTTTTAAAAATGGCCCTGGAATTCGCTTCCATCCCATTGACAAGAACTAGAGGAGTCTGAGGTTGATCTCGTAAGATCCATCTGGCTTCCCCTAGTATGTACAGAAATGTGTATGTCACACTGTCTTCTGACTTACTGCAGATGTGGACAGTGAGGAGGATCCGTGCAGTACCACAAGTATTAAGAACAATCTTGCCTCCATTAGAAGCTAGAAGAGTGAGTGTGGAGGATCAGGTAGGTTAACAGCACTCCTAGTGAGATCCAGTGGGAGACAGCCCGGAAAATACAAGTCCACCTTCTTGATATTCTCAGGAGTGGGAAAGCAACTTGACAGAAAACAGAAGTGTTGATGAGACACTGACACTAGTCATAGCATGTGACTTCGTACCCTTTGTCGATGGCCATCCATGTCATTAACATGGACCCAGGAACCCATGAAGGGGCTGTTTCTCTTATTGCCTGTTCCTCTCGTCACTTTTTTCCACAAGGGAATATGGTGTACTTCGGATAGAAACAGATGATCATGTTTGGTCTGCCCAAGATATTAACAGTTTGATGTCATCTTTGTCATCAAGTCAGAGCCAGTCTGCTTCCCTGCCACCTTGTCCTCCCTGTATGTAAGTGTTTATACTGTGTGGAGCCTTTTGCAGAAAGCACATATATGTTACATTTGTTAATTCTGATAGCATAGAAGTCAGACAGAATGAACATCACACAAAAATCTGTGCAGACTTACGAAGTCTCGTGCATGTCTGATGGCATAAACTGCATACAGACTCCATTATGAAGGAGGAAGACCAGGTACACAACCATTTGTGTACCTTTTTTTAAACTTTGTGTGTGGGGCGAGTGTGTGTGTATGTGTATGTGTATCAGGGGGCACTGTGTGTCCCTGTGGACCAAGGGTAACTTCGGGAATCATCCTGGATGGTTTCTACTCCTTTTTGCTTTACTCTGGGATTTCTCAGGCTCTGTCCACCAGGGTTGGCCATTTCTGCCTGGCATTTTTACATGGGACCTGGAATCCGAACTCAGGACCTTCTGCTTGTGAGGCAGAGTCTTAACACCTTAGCCATCTCTCCAGCCCAGTCATGTACCTCTTACTGTCATTTCTGAGAGCCATGAGATGGCTCTGTTGGTAAAATGCTTTGCTTTGCACTAGCCACTCGAGTTTGATCCCCAGAACCCAGGGGTGAAAGCTGGACTTAGAGGTAGCATCTTATATCCCAACAGTAGGAAAGCTAACAGCTAACAAGGTCCTGTAAGCAATACACTTGTTACAACAAGGTCCCTCATGAGTGATGGTGCCTAAATAAAAATGGCATATGGCACCTGAGAAATGACAGACACCAGTGATGTTCTGGCCTCCCACTACATGCATGTACGCCTCATCAGGTGCACATTTGCAACTGTGTACATGCAGATTTATGGATCCTTCTGCATGTTTGCTCCTTTCTAAGATGAGCTGAACTGTAAAACACAAGTCTTACTCCTCTGCAGACAGCATTGTGGGTCAGTTCTCTTAGCTTTACTACTAGTATAAGGACCAGAAGGCTCTGTCAGCTTGATCTCTGTGAATGAAGCCAGTTCTCCAGGGCAGAGAGTACAACAAAGCCTCTGGATTCTCTTTACCATGGGGAAACACAAGGTGTGTACAATAATGATATGCGAAGGACAGGTAGTAGGTGTGCTTGACAGGATTGAATTGTATTTAGAATATGTTTATATTTGGTCATTATGAGGCAAAAACTAGTGACAGGTCCTTTTCTGTCTCTGGTAAACATGGGCTTTGTGCCAACTTAGAAATACTCTCATGATGTCATGTAGTTGTGATGATAACGCCAAGACGATACTAGCAGTTTAGATGAGCTGCCAAACTTACGAAGGACAGTGCCCCGCATGATGGTAGAGTGCCCTAGGTACATGTTCCACCTCATCTATATTTATTTGGCACAGGGTATACTGATACACTCACTGGCTTCCAACTTACCTTTCAGGTAAGCATGGCCTTGCATCTGGTCCTCCTGCATCCAGCTCCTAAATGCTACTATATAGGTCAGTTCATCCACATTGTCGTCTTGTTTAAAATGTCTTTACTCATATTGTCCTGATCTTTATGTCCACTTTGTTCCTGTTCCTCCTTCCTTCCATAGAGAAGGGCTGTGTGTTCTGAAATCACTGGCTTGTAGAGGAACTGTTCTTTTGTTCCAGTCCTGAGACTGTGACTCTGGGTTCATGGTAGGTTGAAGATAACAACAGAGGAAATGATTCTGCCATGAAGGCCTCATGTATGGGTGAGGGCACATATATTCTGGCTGCTCCCCAGACCTCAGGACCCTGAGCTTGTGTAATAGGGCAGAATCACATACTAATGGCTAGGTAGTGCTCTACATGAGACCAAAATCCCTGGTGAGGGTTCGATGACCCTTTCTGAGGGAACTTCAACAATCAACAGATGCAGTCATTGGTCTTAGGCAAAATGGTGACTGTATGTTGGAGGAATATGCCATGCAACAGATGTTTTCTCGCTATTTAGACTGGGCTGACCGACCTCAAATTTGTGATCCTCCTGATTCTGCCTCCCAAGAGTTAGGAGTACAGTGCCTAGTTTCTGGGATGCTCCTGCTTTTCCCACCGTGGCTGGCAGTCCTTCAGCATCTTCAGTTGCAACCCAGGCAGGATTCAAGGATGCTGGAGGAACAGAAGAGGACCCAGTATCCCGTAGCCTGGTAGCCTTCTCTGATGAAATGCAGCCATCAGAAACTAGATCTTCCTGGGCCTAAGCGTGTTGGGTGGAATGAGAAGTGAACCTGCCAGTCTTGCTCCTCATAGGACACAGTGTCTCCAGGGTCATCAGGGAAGACAAGGCCGTCTAAGGGAGACAAGTGAAGGAAGCACCTATTAGTGGAACCCTGTCTTAAAATGAAAATGACCACACTGGGTATAGCTATTTGCTGGTAGGGCACTTTCATGTAGATTATTTATATTCATATAAAATTGCTGATATATTTTATATATCATATAAAATATATCTTCATTATTACTTCATCTGCTTTCTTTCTGAACAGGTCCTGGTCCTGGGATTTGAAGAATCTTACTGGTAAAAGCCTTCACGAAGAGTTGAGACCTGGTCCTCTTATGTGCATGCTATTCCTCCAGTACACACTTATGTACATGCTATTCCTTATGTACACACTTTCTCCAGTTTCTACTGCTCGTGTAGGGATATAGCTGGGGCTTCAACTTGGAGGCCCTCATTTGACACTGAATCAGATGAGCAAGCTCTACAAACTCTGGAGATACAGGAAGTCTCGCAGTCTTGGGAGCTGGGCCTGACAGGACAGGCTGCATGACAGCTTGCTACAAGATGCTGTGTGGACATTGGACTAGGGATCCTGGTACTGTCTGAGGTTATCAGTCGTGCTGGCTTTGGGCCATGTTGATGAGCTTGGACCTGGCAAGCTGGTTGGTTTTTGATAAATCTATGGCTTCTGGCCTTCCTATTAAACTAATTTTTGGTTTTTGGAACTGAGCTAAGCAATGTGTTCTAGAGGTTGTGGGTTCGAAGTTTTATCTCTGTAGGTTGTGCCCTTTGCCACCTGGCCGTCCTCCTACTCCTGACTCAGAAAGTTATATTTGGTGATGATGATCTTGTTGGCAGAGTAAAAGGACCACATGGTTGGAGACAGAGCCCATTCATGTTTCTTCAGTTTCCACAGATATCCCGCCCAGGAGTACAGGGCCTTCATTTGCCACTCATTAGAGGGCAAACCTCAAGCCTAGCTACTCTCAGCAACTAGGCTTGAATTATAAACTTGCGGCTGCGCCCAGCACTCTAAGAAAGTAAGTGGGACAGATGTGACCACCCTTATCATATTCCTGTGCCCAGGGAGCAGGTGCTATGCCTGTTCACAGGTGAGCCAATTCAACAGCTGGTGCTGGTTCTTAAGGGTAGCAGGTTCCAAAGCACAGGTAAGAAGTGTTCTGGTTACCCTGGATCATAAAGGTCTGTGATTGGGTCCTGGGATAGAGGAAGCCGAGTCCCACAAAGGAAGCGGAGTACTAGATGGGTTCTGTGTGAAACTAGAACAGGGAAAGAACTGCAGGAGGAGCTGTGCATGGGCACTGGATTGGTAAGTACTCTGGCCAAGGATGGTCTGTCCATGCAGAGTGGCTGAATCAGGACTATCAGGTTGAGTTACTGAGAACGCTCAGACACGGAAGAGTCAAGAGAGTTTCTTTCTGGCTTCAGTAGTAACATGAAACTGGGGTAACAGTCTTGGGAAGATGATGGGAATGAGAACAGGTGATATGATGAGATGAAAACAGACAATACTGGCAATGGTGGTGGGAAGGATGAAGATGAGGACAGGTATGAAATAGAAAGATATTCTGGATGTGGGTCCCAGACCAAAAGCTGCAACGTTTTTGGGTAATCCTGAATCCATTGGGAAGCCCCAGGTCATGCTGACCATTGATTTGTCTGAGAATATAGGGACCAGGAACACTGTGGCTGCCAGTGTATTAGGCATCGCCATACACATAGGGCATCCTTTTCTGTGACACAGAGGGATCATAGGTTGGAGAGGCTCATCCTCTATGCAGGTCAGGTGTGGCGGTCCAAATATGTATGTAGGAAAGATGAGGGGCAAGTGAAGCTCCAGTTGTGGCTACATTGGTCCATGAGTGACCGCTGTCTTAAGATGGAAAAGGCAGAAGATGCAGGGTGAGAGAGACTTCAGATGACATGGGCCTTAGCCTTGCCTAAGACTGCAGCATGGGGCAAGGATCTGATTCCACTCAACTGGTACTGTGCTCCTTTTCTGTTGAACAAATGAGGAAGGGACAAGGCAGAAGATGAAAAGCAGTCTGGTGGGCAGAATTGGCACTGACCCTCTCAGACCTTACCCTGGCATACTTATCTCATTTTAGGCCCATGTTTCATCCTAACTAGGCTCCCAAAACTGATCTTACCCCATGCAAGTCACCTCCCTCATTCAGGCATAAACACTGAGGGCAAAGGGACCGGCATTAACACTGTCTGCCTGCATCCCAACAACCCACATGACAGGCTCCATGCGCTCTCTGGGAGCTGAGCTCCTTGACTGGTCTGGTCAAACTACTTGTAGTGCCTAGGCCAGCACAAGGAGGACTGTCCAATCCTCCACCGCGAGCAATACTCTCTGCTCCCGGCACACAGGGCATTTCCTGAGGACTGGCATATGTGGGTCACTTTTACAGACTCTGTCTGAGATTGATGCTGTACCTACCTACAAGCACACAGAACTCCAATAAGTGATCTTAAGTGTTTTCAGGGAGTGTCAGGCTCTATTGGAGTAAATGCCCTTGGTCCTCTCCAATGCTAGATTCACATGAGGACAAGGAAGGTCAGTTTTGATGAGGGAGCTATTGGATTCGCTGAGGAAGAGGACCTGTTGGGTAAGAAGGGAGGGGATGGGGTTGGGGCTCTTTGGGATAGAACACTTCAATTGTTCTAGCCCAGGTAGACAGCGGCCTGCGTGGGAGGCAGGGCTGCACTGCTGCCACTGGGCCTGGGCTTTATAGAAGCCTGGCACTCGAGTGCTGCACTGCCTTAAGGCTGAGTAAGCAGCAGACGAAGCTCTAGGGGCTCTGGTACGAGTGCTTCTTTTCCTTATTACACATCGCCAACCCACCAAAGTCAGCCTCAGTTGTGTCATCAGAGAAGGGAGCCCAGGAGGTCACTTGCTCCTCGAATCTACGCAGGCTGCAGCCTAGAGGAGACCCTGATGAGCTTGGGCAGTGCTAGTCTGACTGTCACCATGAAAATGCACTGGATTAAAAACTGTATATTATAATCAATGATTTAAAAATTGAACTAGAAATAAAAGCATATAAACCCAAGTATATTGGTGGAAACCTCAAAAGACTTAAATGACACCGAAAATATTAAAAGTAAAAAAATGTATACTAAAATAAGAAATTGTGAGAATCATTTGGTAAGTCACTCATATCGCAGTGAATTGGTCCTGTAGAATATTATTTGGTCTTCTACACACTCACTCATATTTTCTCAAATATCCTGTCAAAACTGTAATGAACCTCCTTTTCTCCCCCTTGCATTGTCCTGTATTGAATAGTTAACTCTCATAAGAATGTGAGGCCCTCTCTGATAAGCAGAGTAGGCTGCAGGGTCCTGGGTAAGGGATAAAGGCCCGTTTCTCATGCCTTGTGCTTGCTTGACCGAACTCCTTACAGCTCCGCAACCCTCCTGGAGAAGTCAAATTTTGCCTTGTCCATATACTTTGGGTTTGGCAGCCATTCCTGAGACCCGAAACTCATTTCTAACAGTCAGATGGGCTTGCTGTCCCCAGGCCAGGATGTGGGCCTTCAGTTAGCATTTTGACCAGGCCGATGCCCAGATGTTCACCTGAAGTCACGTCTTATGTGGGGCACTGTCCTCCCATGCAGGGCGTGGTGTTCCAACAGGAGCCGACACCAGCATAGATACATCTGGAGGCAGAGTGAAGATAAGGTCAGGAAAAGCAACAGAATTTTCATGAAATTATCACACTGTGAAGTGTTTCCTACAAGGACCAAGCTGAACACTTCAAGACTCCTCCCCCTTCTTCCTTGTCAGCCCCATTTTGTAATGATTCGCTGCCAGCTTGTTTTCTCTGCTCTCACTTGGGCACAGACTTCTGGCTGAGCTCTTTCCTCTAGGCTTTGCTGCCTGACTCAGCTGTTCACCATAGCCCTTCACCTCTATCTCCTGACCCAGATGACCTGTGAGCATCCAGATGTCTCTTTCTGGCAGCGGCTCCTATAAACTGTACAGCTCTGACCACTCGCCTAGGGCTTAACTTTTCATCTGACAAGCTTTGTGAGGGAGAAAGTAGGCCGGTACTTCATGGGATACAGGGCAAGTGGTGAAAACAGGCACAAAGACACTTAGGGGAGCCAAACAACTGAAAACTAGGACCGGTGGTATGGGTTACGTAATTATGAAAGGTCAGGAGCATGATAGTGGGTGGAAAGGAGGTTGAAGCCGCCTTGGACTCTCAGACAAGTTCAGGTCAACATGGCGTTTAGGTAACAGGACGAAGAAGGGAAGGATCTTGGTAAAATAGGCAGAAGAAAGGTGATTCAAGTATGTAGTCAGGGAGGTGAGCTCCATCTCTCAGCATACACTTGCAAATGCAGCTGTTAGGGTACACAGGGAAACAGTATCCGAGCAATGAGAGAATGCAGGCCAGACAGATTTTGTAATGAGTGAAGGCCAGGACATTTTTGCAGAGTTGGAAAGATGTTGGCAGCAGTAGATATCTGAAGTTATGATTAGCACCCACGGAACAGAAGATGCGCGTCTGCACATCAGAACCATCCCAAGAGTGGCACACGCAGAACTCTTCAGCTGAAGGACAAACAGACCGCAGACAGACCTGACAGGTCATAGGAATACACAGGAGCGTGACTAAAGGCAAGAGGGGTTATAGAACAGATGTCTTTATAAAGGTGCACTAGTTTGCATGAACTGCCAAGTCAAACTCTGTTATGGATGCTCGAGCAAGAGTGTCTGAGAAGGAAGTCCATGCTTGGCCTCGGAGGCAAGCCTCTCATGTGCTCTGCTGGTCCCGGATGCCTTGCTGGAAGGGAGCTCAATGTCAGGTTTTCGATGTTCACTTCTTAGGATGCTGCAGTTGTTGCAGGGGCCCAGACGAAAGAGTTGTGACAGTTAATCCTGGGTGTCAACTTGACACACCTACCATTAACTAAGATCACCTGAGACCACCTGAAGAGGTTATCTGGATAACACAAAGATCAGCCCTAGATTCCACCAGAACCTCCATAAATTCCACTGGAATCTCGCAGTAGCAGACCAGATAAAAAAGAACCATAGAACAGAAGACTGAGAAGACTCTCTGAAGCTGTGTGCTTTCCTCCTGCCACCCAGTTTCTTCATTTCTTCGACCCTCCAGCTCTCCAACCTTCCAAGTCTTCAACTCGACTAGAGACCCTCTAGAAATCCTTCAGCCTTCAGCTCTGGACTACTGGACTGAGCAGCTACTGGCAGCCATCATTGGACTACCTCAGCCATATCTCAAAAGCCAACTCAATACATTCCCTTTTTATATATTCATTCTGTTGATTCTGTGACTCTAGAGAACCCTAATACAAGAGTCAATCTGTCCTTACTCTACAGGTGTCCTTATAGCAGAACAAAACCAGGTACTACAAATACTGAGAGTTGTGTCCCACCAAGTAGATTCCCATCAAGGGTCAAACCAAAAGCCACATAACACTTCATGGGTTCATTGGCTATCCAATTCTATTAATCTAAACCAAAGGCTTGGAGGGTTAGCATCCTGATATTTTAAATGACAGAGCCAGAAGCAAATCACACTAAACTCAAACACTGCACTTGCTTACCATACACACTTGAAAAAGGAAAGTGCACAAATTCCATACATATTCTGTCCTTGTTGATTCCTTGACTCAACCTCATGCTAGAAGGTACAAGGCGACTGACCTTTCCTGCAGCCCTGTCCCTCTGGATGCCACCAAGAATGCCCTTATGTACCTGCAAGTTCCTCCGTGCTCTTTAGGTTATAAATCACTGAGGAAGGGTCGGTCTCCAAGGATGGACGAATCTCTGAAGATGGTTCAATCTCCGAGGATAGGCGAATCTCTGAATATGGGTCAATCTCCGAGGATAGGCGAATCTCTGAATATGGGTCAATCTCCGAGGATAGGTGAATCTCTGAATATGGGTCAATCTCCGAGGATGGGTAAATCTCTGAAGATGGGTCGATCGCAATACCTCAGAAATGACAGTAAAGTGGGACATAAAAGGCCTGGACCACATGAGTAAAGACATTTTAAACAAGACAACAACGTGGATGAACTGGTACCTATATAATAGTATTTAAGAGCTGGACGCAAGAGAACCAGAGGTTCAAAGCTATGCTCACTGACAAGGTGTGTAAGCCAGCCAGGTAACAAGCTACTTTGTGTGATAGATATAGGTGTGAACTTGACAACTGAGGGCTGAGCTTCGGGTGCACCTGTGAAGAATTGCAGGGGACTGACTCATTGATGTAGGAAGACTCATCCCATAGTGAGTGGGGCCTTCCCTGGGCAGGGGGCTGAGAACTGGTAAGGCCAGTGAATCGCACGGGCATGAAACCATGACCATATTTTAGCTGGGGATGTGGTGTCGCCAGTTCCCTTGGTTCCTGGTGTTGGTGTGAACTTTTTTGCCAAACTGGATTAACAACTAAGTAGATAATAATATTTAGAAACTCATCTAAACCCCCACCCTCTTCATAGAGTCTCCAAGAACCTACAATGCACAAATACCAGATCATATTACCACTGACATGACATCATTCTCTACAGGATTTCTAACTAAGTTGGCTCAAAGTCCAATGTTTAGATCCCCTTCTAGTAGAAAAGGCCTTATATTGGACCTCAGATGACTAATTATGGAAATTTTGTTAATTCCAAATACAATTCAACCTGGCAAGCACACCTACTACCTGTCCTTCGCATATCATTATTGTACACACCTTGTGTTTCCCCATGGTAAAGAGAATCCAGAGGCTTTGTTGTACTCTCTGCCCTGGAGAACTGACTTCATTCACAGAGATCAAGCTGACAGAGCCTTCTGGTCCTTATACTAGTAGTAAAGCTAAAAGAACTGACCCACAATGCTGTCTGCAGAGGAATAAGACTTGTGCTTTACAGTTCAGCTCATCAGAAAGGAAACCTACAGAAGGCTCTGCATGTATAACTTGTGTTATGTGCTGGTAAGTAGAGTAATTTCTATGCACAAATACATGTGATAGTCACATGCAAATAGGTAAAGGCCAAGGCATTACCTCAGATGATGTCATGTGTGTGTGTGTTCCTCAAAAGACACACAGTAACTAACACATTTATTAATAAAAGCATAAGAGGAAGAACAGGGAAGGAATCAGGCTATGATTTGATAATAAACTATGTTAAAATCTTAGGCAATGAAGGCGGAAGTGGGGGCGGCCTGCGCTTCTGGTCCTGGTAGGGCGGAGCCTGTGAATCCCGGGGCAGAAGGAGGTGGAGGTGTCCATGGTGGTTCACGAATTCGTCCGTGGTTCTACACATACACGGGCACATACACACACAGACACACACACGCGCGGGCACATACACATGCACATGCGCACAGTTGAATAAATAATAATAAAAAAAAAATCTTAGGCAATGAATAAGGTCATTGTTTCTACATGAAAGATGCCATATTCCTTTATGGAAGAAAGGTGACAAGAGGAACAGGCAATAAATGAAAAACTGAGTCCTTGCATGTGTATCTGGATCACATTAATGACACAAGATGGTATCCTATCACGAACACTAGATCAAATGCTATGATTCAGTGAGTCTTATCAGCGCTACTGTGTATTTTCTGTTAAGCTGCCTTTCCTACTAGTGAGAATATCAAGAACAACGGAAGTGCATATCTCTGGACTCTGTTTCCCACTGGATCTCACAAGCAGCGCTGTTACCTACCTGCGGCTTTGGTTTCACTCTTCAGGGTATTAACGGAGATGAGGTCATAACTCATTATGGAACTGCTTTCACCCAACTCCTCCTTATTGCTCACATCTGGAAGAAGTCAAAGACAGTATGACTTACACATTCTTGCCTATGCCAGGCAACCTCAGTCTTTTCATTCAATGAGAAACAAAGGTTTTTTTTATTATTGTTGTTTTGTGTGTGTGTGTGTGTGTGTGTGTGCGCGTGTGTGTGTACAAGAGGACACTTGAGTGTGTGTACCTGTGGAGGCCCAAGGGTGGCATCAGGAATCATCCATCCTGGATTGCTCTTCCATCTACTTGCTTTGCTCTAGGATTCCCAGGATCTGCCTTCCATGACTGGAATTACAGGCTACTGTCATATGCACTTGGCATTTTTTTTAAGTGTGGGATATTAACTCAGGTCCTCTTCCTTGCAAGGCAAAGGCTTTACCCAGAGTCATCTCCCCAGCCCAAAACAAATGGACTTTCAAGGCATTTACAAACAGTGGTTGTAATGCCATAACTCGCCCTTCACTTTCATAGAAGATGCATTATAATCTGTAACTACTGTTCACAATTACCTAATTGTTAAATTTCGCAGTACCTTCCATTGTGCTGTGCTCTTTTGATGCACTAGAAGCAATGGTTGTAGTCTTATCAACAGCCGCCTGCGACCCGATGCATTTAGAACAAAAGCACTTCACAAATGCTGACACTGGAATGCATTCACAACAGAGGCATGTCACATCAATGGCAGCGAGGAAACCAAACATTGTTCATGTTTAAATTTTTAAATCTCATGACATGCTTAGAACAGTCACCTGATTCAGAATGAGGCCTCATGAAGATCAGAGATCAGTGTATACTTAGCATACCATTATGTGGTCTGTGTACGGAAAGTCTGAATTGGGGTGGGTGGTTGAGAGACAGAGAAGAGCAGCAGGGTTAAGCATGGGGTGCATGACCACCAGGATACAAACATCTCAGAGCACACAGTGAGCCCTGCAATCCCTGTGCCCCAGTTCTCTGCAGCAGGACACTACACATTTCATAAAGACACACTTTTCAGTATTGGAAATCTAAAATGGAACAAAACAAAACTAAGACTTCAGAAGAAGGACTGGCACTGTAGAAGTCATCTATGGTGTTTGTTGAATGTCAGATGAATAAGAGACAAGAAATGGTTAGATCTGCAGACAATGTTTACAGAGTTTAATGAAAATAGGTAATGGTCACTTTTCCTTCTTCACCTAAGCATAATGTTTTCCATCTCATGGAGAATATACAGATAGGCACATACAGGTTTTTACTATATCTCTTACTTTCTACTTGAGGATATAACATTATTTTGAAGTTATGCTGACCAAATATCTGAATGGAAAAGTTTAAATGTTCTACATTTAAATTCACACACAGAAAGTAAGAATTTCCTCCAAAAGAAGTCATCCGTGGGTCTCAGTACACATGTGTGGCCTTCCTCCATCACCGACTTAACTATAAGCTGCCTCACAGTATTTCTGATGGACAGATAACCACACAAGTCCATAGTAGCATGTGACCCCACTGATACAAACTCCAAGTCAGTTTAAACTAGTTGCTACAGGATGGAAAGAAGGTATTTCCCTTTAGTTGATCAACTCTGGATAATCCCTTAGCATAAATTGATAGAGGGATTGGAACTTTGGGACTTAACTGTGAAATCACTTTCTTCTTGACGTGGCCCTCAGCAACTGCCTCCGCTGTCTGAATGACGTCTGGCCTCTGTGAGAAGGGTAGTGGCTGCTCTAGCTCTTGGTGAGCACCTTACCTACTCACCCCTCCCTCTGCAAAGTCTAGTTTGTACTCTGGGAACTCTTCAATCACAGACCTTTCTAATGTACAAGTCATAGACCTAACTTTTCTTAACCAAAACTTTCCTTAGCCAGTGTCCTAATATACAGACAGCCTCATGTACAGGTTTTTAGGACTAATGATATGTGTTCGGACTTTTCAGCGCTGATGACAGAAATCCACTGAATGCATTTGTTCCCTGTTTTTTTTAAATTATTACTTTATTTTTCAGTTTTATAAGCATATTGAGTACTTATCTCTGCTTCCTCTATCCCCCTCCCTCCCATTCTCTCTCTTCCCTTTGTTAATCCATTCTATTTCCTCCCGCCCTCCTGCCCGTCTGCTTCTATGGACCCCAGGGTTCCCTCTGGCTTGTCTACTCTTGTGATGGTAGCAGGGCTCTTGTGGCACACCACGTTGCCTCTCTTCAGACCACCCCACTGATAGGGGCATTTCCCTTCACTCATCCAGCTTTAGCCCCTAAGGTTTCCATTGTATGTTCTTATCTCTTTTGAGTTCTTTGATAATCTATGGGGGGCATGTTGGTATGAGATTCCCTGTTTGTCATATTTGCTAATCGACAGTGACAGACCATCAGTTATTGGAAGTACTTCCCAAGCATAGAACGTAGCTTGCTTTTAAAAACTATAAATCATAGAGTGTCTGAGATAATGTTAATAAAAAGCGGTAAATGGAATTGTTGGTGACAGTATTGCTGAACTGTGGAGCTTGTGGAGCTCACAATGACGGAATATAATATGTTACAGCATCTCACTTGATCTGACTGGAATAAATCATATCTAGAGGATCACGATTACGACACAAAGCCGCTACCCTCTCATAAGGACTGTTTCCCATGAGATGGGAATGGATGAACTGACAAGAAACAAGTGGGCTTTTCTTTCCTGTTCTTTTTGATGCATGATGGCTATTTTTGGGTAGGATCTCAAGGGACAATCTCGGCCGGCCAGGAACTGCAAGCTAAGGTGATCTTGAACTCTCAGTTCCCTGCAGTGCCAGCCTATGTGCTGTATTTATCCGGTGCTGAAGGTCCAACCCAGCCCTGTGCATGACAAGCTGATGGTCTATGGGCTGAACTACATCCCCAAGCCTTGTGGCTATTTCTGCTTTTCATACATATGAATATCTGCGGTCTGACACACAGATGCTACCTTGGGTTCCTGACACTGTAGGAGTAACAAGCTTCTGGGGTCATGGGAGGTTTGACTAGTTCCAGGTATATCCTGGGAAAGTGGCACTCTTCCGTAGTGACGAGTGTTGCTTCATGGATTAGAAGAGAAGATGTATTTAGACCGACACTGGATCATGCTTGGTAAACAATATGAATTTTAGTCTCCTAAGCTAGAGTTCACTCACTCATCTAGGTACCTGGGTTGATTTTTGTTTGGAGACATATACAAGGGGATATATCAACCAACATGGCTGTGTCAAGGATTGAAATCATACACAGAACCTTAAGCCCTAATCTCAAGCCATTTGAATATCAAGTTCAAGGCAGGATCTACATGTACAAATCCAGAATTTCTTACTTCAGACATCACTTGTGTGTGTTTGTTTTTAAGCAAAACATACCAGCTTCAATGTCAGCAAGTGATTCAGATCATACTGAACTGGACAAAGGCCAACCATGATTTTCCCCATTCCTGATTTAAATGTATTCTAAGAAACTGAATCCAGGATACATACCCAGACACCTCTTCTTAGATTGGCCCTGCAATTGAGAGAAAAGAAAATGCTCTTAGGTCCACATGATACTGAGTTCTCTTTACACAGGTCTTTGGTTCTCCAGGGTGTACAGTAGCGTCAATATGAGAAGAGCGGTCACATCCAGATTCTCTGTCACTCTGCTACGTGATCTCACAAAACACAAGGCTAGTAACATCGTGAAGAGAATCAGTGTTTTTCACACTGTTGCCCATTCGGCATCTGTCAGGCATCCACATCTGGCCTCTGCTAAAGGTTCTCAAAGTTGCACTGCAACATGACACGGAAACTTGATAATAAGCTGCCTTTGTTGGACGAATCCCTCAGAGGAGCGCTTTGACACCTTATCTACACGAGCCTCATGGTTCTTGGTCTCTTGACTCACAGGAAGCCTTTGCCACATCAACGTTTGGGAACATACTCAAACTATCCAAAACTATCCAAGTTCTCAGGGAACAGCGAGAAGACGCCAGTAGAAATATACATATACATACTCCATAGGCAATATGCCTATCAGCTTTTGCGTGAAGATTATACCACATTTAACCTACCCAGGAACACTGTTTCATAATGAAGTGTGTACATTGTACAACTAGATATTGGCAATTTCTACATTTTTTTACAATTCCATCCCCACCTCATTCTAAGCAAACACACTAGCACCTATACTACAAGGATTTTGATATTCAAATATAGGATCTGTTAAGTGTCAAGGAATCATGAAAGTGACCTTTCTAACTAACAAGGTCAAGCCATCTTACCTTTGTTAAGACAGGTTTTGACTCCTCCTTTCGTGATAGTGGGTCAGGTTCCTCTTCTGGAAACGGTTCTAGGAAACCATAAAATACCAGTCAGTTCATGCTCTCCATTCTTTGCCTACACAGTCCTCTTTTCTTGGTGTGGACTGACACACTTAATCTATGAGACTAGATTTCGTGGATTAGTGATTAATGAGCATAGTTGCACAGCTTCCAGATGGATCCTTCTTTATGCAGAAGAATTTTAATCTTCATAGTGTCATTCAACTGCTCCATCCATCCCATTATATATAACATTTCACTAAAGAGTGGAAAACATGAGTAAAATGACCTGTTTAAAATAATGACCAGATCATTTCTTGGCCTTTTGGCTAAGATCAGATGTAAAGGGAAATCCCAGAGCAAACCAAAAAAAAGGAGGTAGAAGCAATTCAGCATGACTTCCAAAGTCACCCTTGGACCTCCACAAGCATACACCATGCCCTCTGATACACACACACACACACACACACACACACACACACACACGCACACACACATGCACGCACTGACACGCAAAACCTGTCTTAAAAAATTTAAAAGGGCTTCACGTCAACAAAAATGTTCAGAGATCGCTTATTTCTACATCTGTCATTTAATTTGCCATACATTCGTGTTCATGGTATCTTTCTAGGTTCAGATCAGCCGAGACACAGTGAGATGGGGAAAAGTGAGATGATGGCAACTAAGATTCTCTGCTCAGGTCTGTGTGAGAGTTACACCAAGAAGACACATTATGTTAATACTGGAGTGTTTTGTGTGTCAGGCTCCACGTGCTCACACTGTGGGTGGCCTCCCTTGAATGGGGCTCTATGAATTCATATTGTGGTTGGGATCCAGGAGTTCAATCATGGATGACTTAAGACAGGCTGGGCTGTGTATGCTCACACCATGGACTTAAACCCCACAAGATGCTGATAAAACTGCTGTTTCCTTTATCATGGTTTCTTAACCATGAGGTGCTGGAGGGTCAGTCAAACAACTATATACATCCTAAAGGTATTTTCTCTTATTGTTCATATATTATTTTGCTATACCCTGGTTTTTCTTGGGGGGGGTGAAAGTAGAAGGAAGGCATATTGGTGTGATATCCAGGGGATGTGAGGAGAAGATAATATCAAAATGCATTATAAATATATGAAATTTCAAATAAAAAAATTTTACAAGTACAGGACTGCTGCTCTGAGATCTTATATGTCGCTGTACCAGAGAGTATATAGCTCACCAGTCTAAGAATTTCTGAGACACATTTAGATTTAAGGCTCTGCACTATTACAAAACACCTCCCATCAATAAATAGCCTTAGGGCAGGTGAGAAAAATGAGTCACACTCATAGACTGTGTATCCCAAATGATGTGTCTCAACACATCATCAGCACCCTATTAACACTGGTTCTTTCCATGTTTACTCTACATGATGACTAGGATGAAATCTGACATTCTTGATCCAGTGAGATAACTCAGCATGCAAGTTGTCTTCTAGCAAACCTGGAGACCTGAGTTCAATTCCCAAAAGACATTATGATGAAAGGCTAGAAATGACTTCCCAAGATGTACATCTGACCTCTGTGCATCATGACATGCATGTCCACAGCTCCCTCCTTTTGTCCCCCACAAGTACTGTCCCCCCACGATAAATACATTTTTAAAAGACATCTGACATTCCTGAAGAAATACCTGCCTGGGCTTCGTGAGCATGGAGTCTCTCTCCTACTGCAGATCTATATAGGCCTCGTGAAATCTAGAACTTATGCAGAGGATGGACTATCTTGTACATGGCTAATGACCATGCAGCAGAATGATGAACACAGGTTAACAGTTTAGAGCCTCTAAATGGGAACACGCAGGACCTGGGTTTGGCTCTAAGAACTTGAGAGCCTGAAAACATCCATCTCTGTGTCTCCAATTTTCACTCAGGGGATGTGCATGGTTTGTAGTCAAGTACTGTCTAGACTGTTGGCGAATGATTCTCTGAGCATTGGTCTTGAAATTCACAGGTTCAATGTTCTTGTGTGGGACTAACTACCTAGTAGTAGAACAAGACTCCTAAATTTCTCCATAATGTTCTTGGAGTCTGTGATAAAAATATCCCATTTCAATGAGATAAGCCACAGAGTACTGGGTAATTAATATTATGCATATATAAAACACCTCATGCTATGATACCTGTGAGAATCTACCATCTTGCATTACTATGCTTCAAATATGATGGCCTGTAACTTCAACAATTGGCTAAGTCATGGGAAAGTCCTTGGGCTTACAACAAACCAGTTAACCAACTGACTTACCTGTTCAGCCCTCAAAAATCATAGTAAGAGGAACAGAACCAATAGTATGGTGGTGAAAATTAAGATTTTTCTTACTTAAAAAATAAAAATTTTTATCTTTAATTTCCACACCATCAAACATACAAAGTATTTTTAAAGTATTCACAAATTTTTGTTTATATGTTCAGTTTGACTTGCCCACTGTCAAAAGAGTCCTCTATATCATTTGTGTGATTCTTCAAAGAAATTAGGAAGCAATATATAACTAATGTACTTACTAATATAAGCATAGAGAGGATGATCAGAATTTGATTTACCTTGATAACAACCTACATTAAAGTCTTGGGTCATTTCAAACTAAGGTCATTTCTTTCTATTTGCAGTATACTGCAATTCTTAGCAAAGGCTGACAAAAAGAACAAGCCACAAATGAGAAAACTGAGTCTTTGTAATTATACCTCCAGCCCACATCATGTGACATGAGGTGGAAAATTGTTACAAAGTCCTAAATCCCTATTGTGATTTGAAGGTGATATATCTCTATTGAATGGAATGCTTGGTCTCCAACCTGTGGTAGAGTTTGTGTGGTTGTGGAAGCTTTAGAGGGTAGGGGAAAGATCTTGGAGCTTGATATCCATCTCATTTCCTGTGTACTCTCTGCTTCTTGAGGGCAAATACATGGGCCCTGTTCCTGCCTGCCATCATTTATTCCCCACCATGAGAAAATGAGGGAATATCTCTCTTAATATAAGGCTGAATAAGCCATTCTTCTGTGAAATTGCTTCTTGGTGGATACTTGGACACAGCAATGGGAAAGCTAACAAAGCACAGTAATTCAGTGATAGAGTCTCATCACTGCTTCTGCCCATTTCAAAATCTGTTAAATGGCCATCGTTCACTATCTGAACATCAAAAGCAAGGTGTAAAAAGACTACCACTGGGACCCACACATATTAAATCCCACCATGAATGCTGTTACCTACCTAAAACCCCGCATGCACTTCTGAGAGTCTTCGTGGAGTCAGTGCACAACTTCATAACACAGTCGTCATCACTGGACTCTTTCACAATGTTGAAATATGAAAGAGAATCACGTTTGTCAGTTAGATATAGGTATCATGAGAACTGAGGACTAAGCCTTTAGGCAAACCCATGAATAAATATTTAAGGGGATCTCTGGGCAAGTCTGTGTGAGATTACCTCACTGACGTGGAAAATCCAGCCCAAAGTGAGTAAGGCCTTTCCCTAGCCAGACAGATTAAGATGGAGAGAGCTGACCAGTATTTTGGAGCACTTTGGCACATTGTATGCTGACAAGGAAGAAAGTATGTCTGTCTCTATACCAGCTCTTTCTGTGGGTATGCCAAGGCCAGTTCTTTTGGCTCTTGATGTTGGTGTGAACCCTCCACCCTTGCTGACAAAGTACAGCCAAGAATAGTATGCTAGAATAAACCCCACATCCCTCAACTGATCCTGCATCCGGTCCTGCATTTGTTCAGCTATAGGAAGATGAAACTAACAGAAAGAACAAGGAATTTATGCTTTCTGTCTATACCATGGAAAGAGTCACTAGCTCACAAGCAGAACAAATCCAGTTTTCCTCTAGTCCATGTATCATCCAGGAGAATTAAACATGACTTCTAAATGCATTTTAATTTCCATGGTCAAAGTGCTATTAGTAAGCTACGTAACTTCAGAGTTTTCACATGTTAACAAATGGTACTAGACCTATTCATTTATTTACATATGGGATGCAGGATACTCTACACTAATCATACAATTACAACATATAATACAAATACAAATAGTACATATGAATATAATAAGTCAACCTAATCATACAATTTCCACAGTACCTGCATTTCACTGGCATGAAACTTACCAGCACTGGATGTCATATCTGAAAGTCTTTGACAGAAAGCTCTGTCCTTGATATCACTGTTATCTGACTCCTTACTTGATGACCCCACTGGGAATGTAGTCACAACTAGAAAGAATTGTGCCAAATGAATGGTGGCAGATTTCAGAGGCAAAATAATTATTGTTCTGTGTTTACACATTTGATCTCTTTACTTTCTTTCAACAATCTCTTAACTTATAACTAGGCTTCAAACATTTGATCTCTTTACTTTCTTTCATGGATCTCTTTACTTAATTCACAACTGGGCTTCAGGAATATCGTGGAAACCAATACATATTTAACACATGTATTACATGGTGGGATTGCTAAGGTCTACATTTATGTGGACTAGACAATATCAAGTGAATAGCAATGTCACCAAGTAAGGGAGGGACATCCAGTAAAGTGAAGACAATCAGTCAGGTCTCAGACTGGGGCACTACAACAGTAATAGTTTTCCTAAAAAGCTCTGTAAATCCAAAAAGAGGAGAGGAAGAAGAGAGGATAGGACAGGAGGAGAGAAAAAAGAGAAAAAAGTAAATAGATCTAGTGGTATTTGTTAACAAGCAAAAAATGTAATTTATGTAGCTCATCAGTATTACTTCAGCCACAGAAATTAAATAATTAACTAATTAATGATAAGCCTTTACATTAAGCACTGATGCTTTGGAACTGCTCTGCAATGAATGTGAAATGCCAGAACAATCAGCGAGACACCAGTGACTGGGTCCAGACAGAGTAGCAATATATGTGTTTAGCTTAAGGAGAGTATATGGTCCCACCATCATGGGGTGTGAATGGTATGGGGCTGTGTATCCCTCCTGCTTCTCTGTGGGCCTAATCAATGAACTTTCTGTCGCTGGGACTCACTCTAGACTAAGCCTCGCTCAGAGGAGGCAGGAGATGCACTAGCTCTGAGTATTTGCTTTTCCTGCTCATTCCTTCCTCAGCAAAGTCCAGTTTCTACTCTACAAACTCCTCTTCCATCCACAGCTGCTACTGGACCAGATGTAGCTCTGCTGCAGAAACCCACCTTCGCCAAGACCAGAACAGACAGACGCATTCAGATGCATAAAACATTTTCACCTTTATCAGATGGAGCCATGCTTTCAGTGCTGACTGTATTAGTCCACTGCTGCCAGATGTTCTCATTGTTTGCACTTAATAGTTGATACGAACACTGATCATCAGTTAGTATTAAAAACCTTCTTCAGAGCAGAGTCTGATCCTTTGAAAAGTCAATTGTTCTAGAACGACTGAGACCAGATGGAAAGTCAAGTGTTGATTGTGATCCTCAAAGAACACTCTCCCTAAATTATGTTGCTATGGTAAGGACGTTTAACACACTAAAGCAATGCACTAATTCTTACTCTAATGAGTCATGTCTAGAAGAAATCCTATCATAATACACAGGCTGTTTTGTTTCCCATTCTTTTTTTTTTTTTATGGTCAACCCACTCATATCAAGGCTTGTGATAGACTGAAACTTTTAAATATCACCAAAAGCTCAGTAAAAAAAACTGACCCAAAGTAAAAAAGAAAAGAAAAGAAGGAAAAAGGAAGGGAAAGGAAAGGAAAGGAAAGGAAAGGAAAGGAAAGGAAAGGAAAGGAAAGGAAAGGAAAGGAAAGGAAAGGAAAGGAAAGGAAAGGAAAGGAAAGGAAAGGAAAAGAAAGGGAAAAGACCTAAATAAAAAGCTAGGCAAAAGATCTGTATAGATACAACGAATGATACAGAGATGACAGTAAGTCGAAGGAAAGGTGTGCCACATGTCACTGAACCAGAGATTACAGCTTGAACACCACACAACTAACAAAGTAACCAAACAATGAGAACCTGGAGCCATGTTATCACCACTGGTAGGAATACAAAATGCACAGCTGCTTAAGACAGCGTAGCAGGTTCACACAAAAGTAAACGTACTCTTGACTATCACAAATACCCACGTCAGCTCTACTGAAGAGTTCCCATGGAAGCCTGGATGTAACTTCTCCAGCAGCTTTTCTGACAGTATTTTCCAATTGACTGGATTGGGACACAGGCGGGGTTTCTACATTAGAGCTGGCAAGACTTCTGAACTCTACTTCAAAATGAGACATACCATCTACTTCAGTCCTACCCTTTTACTGAACCTTTTACCTTTCCAAGAATTCTCAGAATGGAGTGTTTTAAGCTACAAAACACACAGGATAGAACCAAGCAGAAAAACAATCTCCAGATAAAATACAATGTGGTTTGTTGAGGGCAGAGTACCACATGCATACACACGAGTGCGCGCGTGCATGCACACACACCCCCCTCACACACACACACAGGGCCCTGCAGCTTCTCCTTGGTGCTCACACACAGCCTGGCTCCCTCACAGCCCTATCCGCAGCCCAAGCAAAGGACAGGCTCCTTGGCCCTATCTTCCAACCTATGCTTTGTCCTAATTTCACTTTTGTTTTTAATTTAGGTTTTGTGAGACAGGCAGGCCACTGACTCATGATCCCCCTGCTCAGTCTACTGAATGCTGGAGTTACAGGCATGACCAGCATGCCTAGCTTCATGAGTCTTTGTGACAGCTTTGATACAAACACAAAGACATAAGAATCTAGAACTGATGAAAGAAATTAATCATCCCTGCCTCTATCAATGGCAAACTGATATGTCAGACTGATCACTGGGGGCTGAGAAATGGAGTGTCTTTTACTAGACGGCAATAGAAATGACTTTATTTGGTTGTGTAGTTCTCTGCCAGCGATGGCACTTTCCTGCCAGCGCTCACTCACCTAAGCTACAAGCAAGCCTTCAAGTGAAATGAGCTCCTGGCTCCCACTAAGCCTTGTATTGCAGCGAGCACCAGCCAGGTGGCAAGACCCACCCTGTACTCATCCTTTGCTGACACCTTGATGCTTGGCTCCCATTCTGTCCCCAGTTGCGTGCAAGGTAGTTCACAACTGAAAGTAAAGGAATCACAAACGAACTGACACCACCAATCCAGTTGTTCCCATTCTTGTCCTTGTCACCGTGTACTTGCTCTTTCAGTAAAGTTCTCATTAACCATCTGTGGCAGCCAAAATTGCCAGCTGAGGTTGACACTGAACTCCTGATCTCCTGATTCCACCACACAGTGCTAAGATGAAAATCCTGTGTGCCACCAGCCCACTTCTGAATGTAGGACCCAGCCCTGCTGTGGGATGGGCTGGCACGCTCTGAACTGAAGCCCTTCCCCAGCACAGGTGGGTTTACTAACTTCCCTCTGTGAATGTCTGCAGTCCTCTGCACTCATGACACCTTGGAGTGCTGCCACTGCAGTAGTCACATAGTGACTGGGACCACTGGATTTTTTACTTTTTCCAGGTATACGATGTGAAGCTGGCACTCTCCTACAGTGACTAGTGGTTGGCTGATGAGATAAAAAAGGAGGAGGTGTATTAATGCATCAACTTTGGACCATATGTTGGGGAACATGATTTGGCTTCTGGCTTCTGCACCTAGACAGCTCAGTCACATACCTTTGTGCCTTGTTTGATTTTTATTTGGAAGAGCACACAAGGAAATAAATCCACTGTAAATGGCTGTGATGAGGTTATACTAATTAATGTTTAAAAAAGAATGTACTCAAGAGTTTACTGAGAAAATTCCCTCTGAAATTAGGTTGGGAAATTTGGTTATTCATCTAGAGAAAACACCTATACAAATACACCCTCAAGCCCCCAAAAGCAAATCAACTTGGGGTGTTGAGGTCAATGCAGGGACAATATGCACAGTCTACCATTTGTGACATGGGACATAACTTTGTGATTTTATAAATGAAATTCCCGAGCCTCTTTGCCAACAGCTGGGTCAGACCATGGTGGTGAATTAGAGAACAGATAACCATTATTTACATGATTCTGATCTAAAATGTTTCCTAAGAAAACGATTCCACAATACATACCGCAATGCCTCTTTTTCGATGTAACCTGCAAGCAGAGAAAAGAAAATACTCTTAAGTCCACATCATGGTGAATTTCTCTGTATAGGTCTTTGGTTTTTCCTGTTTAAAAAATGTTTCTGTGTTTCCTGAGTTCCATCCTGGTAACCAGGATGGGAACAAGTGGCAGAGTCAAAGGTTCAGTATTAGTCAGTCACGTGATATTGTAAAAAAAATCCTGAGGATACTTGTGAAGAAGGGAAATATTTTCACGTTGGTGGTTCAGCGCAGATCAAGCCACTCAACATTATGTGAGGAGTCCCTTCTAAGGGATACCTCCATGTCCCAATAACCTACGTGAATCCTTACATTTTAAAGACTTCACAACTTCAATAGGAAGGTTCCCCCATATCAATTATTTGGAAAATGCATTTAAACTATCAAAACCACTCAAATCCCGGAACAAAGAAGACTGTAACACCAGGGAAACAGGCAATATGCCTCCGAACTTTTAAATGAAATTGTTTTGCTTTTATCTAAACAGAGAAATCATTCTCATTAACTGAACTCCCCCTGATGTACAAGCTGACACAGTCATTTTTTATACTCAGGAAGGAGTTATTGTAATTCTCCTCCTTGTCCTTCCTTATAATAAGTACACAGTGTGACACAGGTATCAAGTTGTCAATTGCAGGTCGAGCTTTGGACGCGTTTATTAAGAACTGATAATTAAGGCAAGCCCTAAGCAAACCTGAAAGATTGTCTAGTTGGTGAAGGAAACCAGCCAATGGTGAACACAACTATTCCCTGGGCAAATGGCTGAAGACAGCCAGATCAGGAAGATGGGTCTTCAGCAGAGTTGCAAGTGTCTCGCTGTGTGGCAAGTGAAGTTTGCCCCTCACAGCAAGCCTGTGGATGTTATGTAGCCAATTCCCTCGGTTCCTGGTGTTGGTATGAGCTCTCCTGACAAGCTGGATTAAGAACTATAACTGGGACAATCACAAGCCAGAACAAAATCCCTTATTCTCATAAGCCATTTTATAGTGAATTTAACCAGCAACATGTAATCTATCATAAGGTTTATCATTCCAATGTAATATCCACTAAAAAAAAGGAATCATGAAGGGTCTTAGGAAAAAAGAGAACTCATCTTACTTTTTTAAATTTGGACTTTTGCTCTTGGTGTCCTGACACCTGTTCTTGGTTGGCTTCGGAAAATTCTAGGAGACCAAAATAACTGTCAGTTCATCGTACCTTTTTCCTCCTGTATATATTATCTAACATTATTAATGACACACAAATATGAGTTCTCATTTTGCCACTGTCTAATCATGAGAAAATCTTCCTTGTTACAAGGCAAGCGCTTTACCAATTGATCTATCTATATAGCCTTCAAAAAGAAAAAAATAATTAGAAGTACAGGGGCAATTTTGTGTTTGAGAAAGTCTTATTTTCTTAATAAATGAAGTTCTTTCACTCCATGCCTTCAGCCACACAAAATGAAATTTAAATATTCACATTTTTTACATGATGCATGTACCTTTTTTCTGACTAGTCCATTGTTATAATAGGTTCTCTTTATGTCATATATGTAGTTCCCCAAAATCAAAGGGCACAGAATGAAACTAAAGTATATAAAAATATTGTAAGCAGAGAAGATAAGGAAACATGATTTGATCAAATTACCAAGACAATAACACACTAATCTTAGATAAATCAAATAATCATTTCTTTCCTTTGGAATATACTATTAATCTTTAAAGAAGGATGATAAATACTAATAAGCAAAAAAATGGAAATTGGGTCACTGCACTTAAATCTAGAGTCTACATCATGTGATATGAGTTGGTCAATAAATTAATAAGTTAAATTGCCTAATTTTACTTCCTTGGCCTCACAAGCCACAGTATAAAGGTGCTGCTGGATCTTCACTCACCAACTGAACTCCTACATTCGCTTTTGAGACTCTTTGTGGAGTCATTCTTTACTTTTATTGCTTGATCTTCACTCAATCTTTCTAGGTCCAACTCTGAAAGAAAGACAGTAGAAAAAGAGACTCACAGTATCCTATATACACCATGGGAAGACAATGTAGCTGACACAAGATTGAATGCCATTCTCCTCACATATAATTCAGTGAAAAAAAATTGACTTTCAAATGCATTTTTAAATTCTCTGGTTGCAGTGCCACTGAGGAGTTAGGTAACACTTTTCACATGTTAGCAAACACTGGTGAACCTATTCATTTGTTTACATATAGGATGCAGGATACTCTCTCTCTCTCTCTCTCTCTCTCTCTCTCCATATATATATATATATATTTCATAATCCAACCTAATTATACAATTTCCACAGTATACTTTTATTTGACTCACATAAAACTGTACCTTTTTTCGATGTCATGACTTAAGTTCATTCGGAGACCACTCAGTCCTCTGTTCAATTTTCATGCAATTCTTAAATGATGACCCCACTGGGAAAGCATTCCAACAGAAACAGTTGTGTCAGATGAGTAGCAAGAAAAAAAAAGAAAAAACAATCCTTTTTATGTCTTTAGACATGAGATCTCTTTACTTTCTTCACAATTGGGGTTTCAGGAAGATCATGATTAGCATACACAAGCTCAGTTTCAAGGTGGGGAGTAGCTAACATCTAAATTCATATAGATGAGACAACACAGAGAGAAGTACAGCATAACTTAGTCGGGAACTGGAACCTGATGGCAAGAATCCACATCACTTCAAGAACATGTTTAACCTAAACACGAATGATTTTCATGACAAAACTTTAATATGTACTATGCACAGACATTCTGCGAACAGGGGCCTCACCTGCTTAGATATCTTACCAGCCCAACATGGGCATTTTATATTCCAAGACTAGAGATTTTATGATCTGTCTCCCTCCTTTTTAAGTCAACCCTCTAATATCTATAATGTATATAGTGGGTTTTATATATATGTACTGTCCACTGAAAAATGAAGGAATCATGAAAGTAGCCTTTCTATCTTAGAAAAAGGAACGATCATCTTACCTTTATGTACACTGGTTTTGAAGCGTCTTCCTTGAGGTCTTCTTGTGTTCCTCTTTGGGAAACACTAGGGAACCACAAAATATTGCATGGTACTCCTACTTTACTACCTAGCCCTCTATGTCTGGTATGGACCAAGATCTACAGATTTCATCTAAATGGCTGGACATCATGTGTGTTACTGATAAACAAGCACGGACCATCCTCCTTGATAGGAAAAGGAAAAAAGGAAGATCTGAAGGGAAATGAAGAATTAGATTTTTCCACCTTCTAGGGAATGGTGAGCTAAAGCAACTTTTGACAATCCTCCTTTGATTATGTAATCACTGAAATAAATCTTATGGTCAAAGGACAGAATTCCATCATTTCATCAGACCATTTGGAAGCTCTGGGCAATACACAGCTCACACACTCTCAGCACTTCTTTTTTTTTTTTTCATTCTTGCATTTGCCAATTTATTGAGTACAATGTTTTGAAAATAGCCAACTCAAGATAAACAAAAATGATCACATATTTTCTTTATAGTGAGTTTACTGTCTACATTAATGAAAAATAAAACTCATGTATTTTACCTCTCATTTTAGTAAGCACCATGGTGGCTGTCATATTAAGATGATCCATGGCATAGTTGCTTTCTTTTTCATACATTGAATACAAGTGCATCAAGAGGAGATCTTACATGTTTGCCTATGGCATTATATTATAACAATCATACAATGCCATCAATGAGTACGCAGTGAAAGAATATCTCACCTAAGGACCAATGAAAAACTGTTCTAACATTGCTTGGGGAAGAAGGATGTGTGAGTCTTTAAGTAAATATATTTTTTTTTAAAATGAAATATCGGAGTGTGTTTGCACATGTTCATTATCAGACAAAAACAAGTGGATGCACTAAGTTCAGGAGTTCAAGTGCAGTCTCAGCAACAATTGATGTATGAAGACAACTTGAGATGAATAGCATGCTATCTTCAAATCCCCAAATACAAAATGAGCAAGGTTTAGAAAGGGATGGAAGTTTTCACAAACAAAGAAAACATCATTCCACAAGATATCAAAGAGAATGCAAAAATCAAAGGTGATCAACAGAACAGCCTATCCTAAAAAAGCAAAACTCAACTTTCAGGTCTACAATAAAAGCCACAATCCCAACTATCTTAGGAAGAAACCTCATAAAAACAATTCAGCATCACTATTGACTGATGAGATTTTTTTTGCTGAATTTTCTTGCTCAAATGCATTCACTGATCTGGGAGGAACAACACTGAGTCTTCTGCTGTAGTACATAGTACAAGTCCATTTTCTATCTTGAAGATCAAGTCAGGTTTGGTCATGCTGTTTCCCTAGGAGGCATGTTGACATTGTCCCTGGTCACAATGATGCTCCTGTCAAGATGGTTTCCATTTTAGTAGCACTCCAGCCCAAAGCAAGCATAACTTTTATATTGCCCTATCAGGCAGAAGTAATTGGACTTCAAGTTTTCACAGGAAGAGTGAGACTCAGCTGAAAAAAGGTTGTTGTAGGTCTCCAGCATCACATCCCTGTAGATAGCGTCCTCTGAGCAGCATCCAGGTACTGCCACTCCTCCCAGGTGAAGTGGACAGCTATGTTCTCAAAGGACATTGGTCCCTCTACTGGCGGCGGGGGCAGCCCGTGGCTTCCTGCGCTTCTCCGGCAGCTTCGTGGCCCGGGGCCGAGGAGCCTGAGGATCCCGACAGCACCACCAAGACCACGTGCGCAGGAGACTCTCAGCACTTCTTGTGCTGGCAGGTATGCTGGCACGAACATCACTGAAGGAGTTCCCCTATTACTCAACTTTAACACGGGTGTCAGGAGTGCCCAGGAATTCACAAAATGAGTGTGCCCACCCCCAGTGTCTACTAACTGATGGAATGCCTTGCTGATTTCTATGTACTTTCTAAATAAACAGCATAATGACATCTAATATTCAAGCAGAAATATCTACCCTGAGTGTGGAAGCCTGGACTGGACTAGTGTATAGCATTTCTACAGACTGTGGAATCTCATACATTTATACAGGACGGATCCTTTTGTATGGTGATAATGATCCCAGAGCTGAGTACTGAGCACAGTCCATAGGCAATGTCTGGGTTACCATTGTGATCCTCCATGAAGAACACATACATTTGAGTTTATTGACTTCTGTGTATCTTTGATTCTACCTTTATAATACCCACAGGAACTAAGGAAGGAATCTGTGCTACTGGGGAATGATTCAATGAATGGAATATGTATAGTGTGATTTGTTGCATGAGTAAATGGGTCTGACCTTATGTCTAAACATGCATCCTCTGAGTGCCGATGCATTTTGTTGGAAATAACACCTTGATAATCAAAGCTTCTTCCATAGTATACTGAAGTCACTGTAAAAGCTTGGGTTTATTTTTGTAGGACTTCATGACAGAATAGACTTACTACTGGGGCTACTTTGTTGGGTAAGCTAAAAAAAACATGCAAACCTTTAAAAAAAATAGGCAGTGCAAATGTCAAGGAAGGTGGGCAAACAGAGATTAACTCTCAGAGCCACACAGTGAAAGGAGAGAATGCTGAAACTTGTCCCCTGACCTCAATGTGTTCCCTGTGTTATGAGCATTCTCTCTTTCCACACCTCATCTTTATGTAGATATAAAAGCTCAAGGGTAAAAGATTGGTAGAAGTATCATATATGTATCATAGGGCTGGAGAGATGGCACAGGGGTTAACATCTGCCTCACAATCAGAAGGTCCCAAGTTCAGATCCTGGATCCCACATAAAAATTCCTGAAGTCACCCTTGGTCCTCTACAGGCACACATAGTGCCCTCTAATACAAACACACACACACACACACACACACACACACACACACACACACACAAATCATAAAACATAATTAAATCTGTAGACAACATAAAGTAAGTAATATTTAAACATGATATTTCAAGAACTATTAACAAGTCCACATGAAGGGACACAATCAATAGCTAGTTGTGTTTTTTTTGTTAGAGTAACTCAGCAAAATAAAATTCTGGTTTATTGGTGGACATTGTTTCATACATACATCAAACAGGCCAAAAAAAAAAAAATAAACAGCAACTTCATAGACCAAAAAAAAAAAAAGGAAAAAAAAAAACCCTTTTATCTTTGGCCTTTTAAACCATCTCATACAAACCAACTACTTTATAGTACAGCTAGGTACATACACAAAATGGAATCCTCGGATAAGATTTTTTGTTGTTGTTTTTTTTTTCTCCTTTCAGATTATAATGAACATGGTCACACCACAAGTAAAGTCAGAAGCAGGACAGAGAACGCTCCAAAGGCTGGTTTGATCACCCGTTATCATTAAAAATGTCTGGCCCCTAACAATATATACAAAAATATAAAATGTAAATAAAAAATACAAACAAATTTTCCTTTTAAAGTACTTTTAAGAAAAAAAGCAGGGCCTTGGAAGTTTTGGTTCTTTTTTCTCCCCTGTTGCAAATTCACGTTGTGGTTTTGGTGGGGTGGTGGAGAGCACATATCATCTGGGTGGCACTGCCCGCGGTGGGCGGGCGGGCGGCCGGGCAGGGCTGCCTCTCTACTCGAAGGTGACCACGTTTAGATTCTGAGACAGGAAGTGGGGGGTGAATAGGTCACGGTGGCCTCTTTCAATTTGTCCTTTTCTGCCGTCTATTGGTCCTCATCAGTCTTCTGCTTCTTGGTGTTGACATCATCATCCTCATCATCTTCAGCTGCCCGCTTGGCCGTAGCTACCTCAGCCTCTTCATCTTTATCTCCATCCTCCTCCTCACCCATCACCTTCTTCCTCCTCCTCCTCTTCCTCCCCACTTTCTTCCTCTTCTTCATCTACCTCATTGTCAGCCTCCTGGTCCCCATTTTCCTCATTAGAATTACCATTGGCAGGGGCTTTTCTTCCGTTCTCGGGCTCCTCCACAACTTCCTTCTTCAGATCCTTGGTGGTGATCTCGGAGCTGGTATCCATGGCCGCGTCTGACATGGTGGGGCACGCCGGCGATCCGATGCAGCGAAAGAACAGACTCGAGTGCAAGGACTCTGGCCAGAAAGCTGCCGGAGTCCATGGCGGAGGCAGCGGGAGGCAAAGGCCTCTGCAGCGAGCGAGGAGCTGGACCCGGGTACAATGCAAAGATGGCTTTCCGGAGCAGCCAGTGGGCAATAGCTAGTTATTACCAGACATTTGGAAGAGCAACAGAAGCCCATTGTCAGACCTACACAAAGTCTGCTACAATCCAACTTATGATTCCCTGTGAGTTGGAAAGTTCCAGTCCACGCTGAAATTCAGCAATGAAGCACAAATGTGCAGAATTACATAACCATAAAGGAATTATGTTACATAGTAAGATCACAGCCTCTACTACACAGACAAGTATGCTTATACAAGCTTAAGATCATACTCAGGGATATATAAGTGATACTAGATATCTGATGCACTTTCCCTGAGCTTATCATTACCAAAGTATACAGTCAGCTTCATCTGTTCATGTCACATGTGACTGACTTCACTGATGCCTTTTTCTATCACGGTGGATTTAGATGATGGTTTGCTTACTGAGTTATAAGATAAAAATAACTTTCAACATAAAATTAAATGTACAATCTAATCATAAAAGACAAAAAGGCCAGGGAGATGGCACAGGAGGTAAATAAACATTCCCCTGCGCAAACCAGGTGACAATGGAAGAAGAAAACAGACCAAAAAAGTGTCCTCTAACCTCTACACACACTGTCTCACACATATAAAAATAAGTATTTTTAAAGTTAAGTTAAAAAAGATGTTTTAGAAAAAAAACCACTGCAGAAATCAAACACATAACTGTAACAGTGCATTAGTACAGATGTGCTATAATAACTCCAGTGGTGACTCTATAGTGGCATTAACTGAATAGGTACATAATGGGACAAGTGATTTTTTTCCCTACGCTGTTACAAGACTGAGATTTGAAAAACGTGCATAGTTTGTGAATATATGTGCTTTAAAATATAAATATCATAGTATTTTATATACATACCTTTTTCTAAGTGTGTAAGTTTAAAACACGACACTGGCCTACCATGTAGAAGGCCCTGGGTTCAATTCCCAGTACTTCCTAGAAAAAGATATTGTAGAATATGCCAAACCATCACTGAAAATGAACTTTATTACCCTAAGTGCCAGCACTACCCAAAAGAAATACACATCAAATAAATAAGGCTGCCAAATATGGTGATCTAAACCCAGAAAGTTCAGAAAGATAAATACTGCATGTTTTCTCCCATGTGCGGATTCCAACTTCTAAGTTTTATATATGTATATTTATGTGAGAGTATGAATAGAAGTCAAGGAATGAAAATGGGATTATGAAAAGGGAAAAAAATTTAGAGGGGTAGAGAGGTAACAGAACACACATGCCATAAAAATGGAAAGGGGAATACTATGGGCATGGGGCAGGGAGATAAGGGAAGAATCAATTATAACTAAAGTACATATGAGAATGCCACAAATCTATGTCCTTTTATGTCCCATAAAGATATTTATCAGTCCTGTGCTTTAGAATCCTAAATGACTTGAAGTTTGTAAAAAGGACTGGAAGCCTTCAGTGTAATGATGCTGACAGGAGAGAAGATAGTCTAGAGATATTTTGTGCTATCGGACTATCTAAACCATTTTCCCCAAAAACGCCATGCTGTTGGCGGAAGACCTGAAGCCCTGGGCACTCGGAGGAAGAATTTGTCTCCCAGGAAGAGATCTCACGGTGCTCTGATAACTTCTCAGCCCACCTTACCAGGCGCCAAGACAATGATGGGTCAACAACAGGTCAGGCTATAGACCCTAACTAGAATTGCTTCCTCACACACACCTCTTACTCTGTGTCCTAGTTAAGCACAGGTGTCAACTTGACTCTTGAGGGTTTGAGCTCTGGGCACAGGTGTAGAGAGTTGATGGTTGAGTTAAGCCCACAGCAAACCTGACGGAGATTGTCTGGCTGCTGGGAAAGGCCCAGCCCATGGTGGGTGGGATTAGGCCCTGGATAAATCACAGAGAGCTGGTTGAGAGAGTTGGCATCCTTCTGTATACTTGGCCAGACATGCTGGTCTGGCAAGTAAGGATTGTCCATCTCTCAGCTGTTATGGTGGCCAGTTCCCTCAGCCCTGGTGTTGGTGCATGCTCTCCTATGAATTGTAACCAGACTATTGTAAGAAAGTAAACTCCTTGTTCCCTTAAGCTGTGTTTTGGTCATTTATCAACAACCATGCAGGCGGACTGCAACACTCTGTTTAAACCAAACTTCTGTGTATACTATGAAGACGGGATTGAGATCACTGGATCCCTGTATTTGTTCCCTTCTCAATAGGCACACAGAATAAAATGCTTTCCTCTGCTTTGGCTAGTATCTGTCTTTTAAATTGCTGTATGGGGGCCAGTGGCCAAGTCTACCTAGCTTCCCAGATTTTTAACTCCAAAATCTCCTGTAGCCTTAGGAGCCTTCAGGAGGACTGGAACACAACATTGTAAAGGTGACAGAAAGGTGCTTAAAGGTGATAGACCCAAAATGAAGACAGAGAAGCCAGGCTTCTATCTTGCTTGTAAAAGCACATTTTTACATTTCTATTACAGTCTTGTCCCAAAAAATGTTCCACTTTTTTTTGTTTCTTTGTTTTTTAGAGTGGTCTTATGTAGCCCAGGCTGGCCTTAAACTTTCAGAAATTTTCCTACCAATCCCCAAATGCTGGGATTACAGGCATACAAACACCAAGTCTGGCTGTACTTTATTTCTCTGGGCCAGGTTAAATATTCTCCCGTAAGCAAATACCACAGCAGTGCTTTGGGGGCTTACTCGTCCAAATCCCAGAGATGACGTGATGCTGACCCAAGATGCTGCTGGTCGGGCGGGACCCATGAGAGGGATGAGGATGGGGTTGGGCATGTTAGCGGGTGCCTCTTGTGTCGCTCGGCTTCTCCTTTTTACCCAGTGTTTAATCACCTCGGACTTTTACTGTAGGCCATCAAATATAGTGACAAGACCCAAATTTCCATTAGAGGGGTGCTGCATAAAGTCTGTTGAGAGCCTAGGACCCTGCCCCAGGTAGTTCCAGCTCAAATCTTTCATCAGATATTCAAGTAACCTAAGGGCTGGCCTAACAGTGGTCTTTAGCTAGGTATCTAGGAAGAAACACAGAAAGTCTCTGCTACCACTCGGGGACTGCAGGGATAACACCTGCTGGTCAAAAGGCAAATCTGTGTTTTTGAGGGGAGCTGAGGAGCCAGCAAGAGAGAGAGACTGAGCTCATTCTTTCATAATGAACCTACACTCAGGAAAGGAAGATGCTTCACACTTTTCAATTATTCTAACTTGGTATAGCTGCTACATGCACACCTGCTTTCTGGTTTTTTTGTTTGTTTGTTTACATGCAATGTTTACATGAATCAAAGGCCTTGCTATATAGCTCAAGCCAGATGAGAACAAACTGCAATCCTCCTGTCTCAGTCTCCTGAGTTCTGGGACTACAGGTGCCAACAGCACCACCACATCCAACTTCTAACATCTTTCCACTGGCCACCTAACATCATTCTACAACTTTAAAAAAACAAACAAACAAAGAGTCTCATTATAGTCCAGACTGTCCTTGAACTCCTTAGTTGACCTTGAACTTCTCATCCACTTGGCTTTACCTCCAGGGGTATTGCAGTTACAAGCATGTGCTACTGCATCCAGTTTATTCAGTGCTGGGGACCAAATTCAAGGCCTTTATGCAAGCCAGAAAAGCTCGCAACCAACTGAGCTACTTTTTAACCCCTACTTTATTCTTTTCCAAACATCACTGTCTTGTCTAGACAGTTTCTTGACAGCACCTCTACTAGCATTTTGGTTACTGCCCCCCTCAATTCCTTGTTATTGGGGGCTGTCTGTGTACTGCATGAGAACAGCATCCTGGGCCTGACCCACCAGTGCCAATAATCCTTCCCATTTTGACGAAAGTATCTCAAGACATTGCCGAATATACCCCAGGAGACTAAATGACCACTCAGTCAAGAACCGCTGACCTAAAACTCTCTAGAACTGTGTTAAACCACAGTCATGGTCCCACATGACTGCTCCTGCCTATTGTTGAAGCAGCTACTAAATCAGAGGTTACCCACAGCTGTGGATGCTGCCTAGTGCCATTACATTAGTAGGTTGCTTCAAAGTATAATTTCACACAAATACTGAAGTGATATGTGTCTCTCTCTTTTTTTAATTCAGGAGGGAATCAGGAATATGGTACAGCTAATTTGAAGAGCATTTTGAGAGGAAGTATCTACAACACAGCAGAAGAGGTACCCTAAATCATTAATGCCGCAGAGCAAAAAAGCTATAATCCGAAGGGGTATTTTTTTCTACTGAACAGAAATCTATAATATATGACATTTATTTATCTGTCTATTTAGTTATTCAGATAAGGGTCTTGCCATGTAGCCTAGGTTAACTTGAACTATGTAGCAGAGGTCGGCATTAAACCTCAATTTTCCTACCTCAGTCTCTCAAGTATAGGGTTTACAGCCACGTGCTATCATATTTTGTTTTATTTTTACCTTTTCAAGTCAACGTTGGAAACTTAGTTTTCCTAGCCCATTTCTTGCTCAGTCACCAGTAAGCAGTCTCCTGCACTTTAGAATACCTGATTTTCCTTCTGTGAAATTGGCAGGAAGACAGCTGCACGTCTCAGGCCAACTGTCTATGTGAATTTCAGCCAGCCAGGACTACAAAGACTCTAAAGGGAAAAAAAGGTAGAAATTTAATTAATGTGTGGCATTGAAGAAGATGTAGAGAAGGGGTTTTCCTGAGCATGTAAGTTGTTGCAGCTCTTTGTTGGGCACTAAGGGTACTTACGACCAGAATGAAGCAAAACACCCAGTCAGGAGTGAAGGAAGTATGGGGGGGGGGTGCTGGCATGGTGTTTCCTCTTCTGGGTGCTGGTTAAGGGGAACCATTTATGAAAATTCTTTGGCCTCCATCCTTATGTTCAGTTTCTTGTGTTTTCTATTTTGATAAGGTCTTACTCATTTTTAAGGTTTCTCTGTGCAGTGTGTTGTGTTGTGTATTGTGTGTTGGCCAGAGATCAACATCTGGTGTCTTCCTCGATGATTCTCCACGTCTTCATTTTATTTTATCTTTTTGGACAGGGTCTCTTTGCTGAACCTCAAGTTTCTCGACTACCTGGCCAGTGAAGGGCTGGGGGAGGGTTCCCCAAGTCTCTGCTCCCCTCTTGCGCTTTTCAGGGGTCCCTTCTCACTCAGGCTGGTCTTACACTTCGGATCGTCCCGCCCCCGTCTCCCCAGTATGTGCCATTACACACGACATTCAGACAGGCTCTAAATCGCTTGCTTTAAACACGTTTTCATCTGTATTTTGTTTCTTGCTCTGTGTAACGCTAGTGCTAACGGACACACGTGAAAGCGACCGGGACGCCCTGCGCTGCTGCCTCCGAGGTAGGCAGGCGAAAGGACCTTCCCTCCCTCCTCGCCGCTACCTGGTTTGTCCTGGGGAAAAGCGGGCGGCGCCGGGGCTGGCAAGGCAGGGAGGCGCCTCGGAGCCCGGGCGGCTCTTCTGGTTGGAGCCGCGGCACGTCCGGCGGGCGGCGGTTGGCTGGCTCCGCCCCTCGCGGCGCCCCGCCCCGCCCCGTCACGTGACCGCCGGGTCAGCTGATCGGAAGCGCGTGGAGGAAGCCAGTGTCCACTCCGTGTCCCGGCGCGATGGTGAGGTTCCGCTACCCCGGGGTGCGACGCTGCGGGGCGGGGAGAGACCATGGGTCTCAGAAGCGGGGAGAGACCACCCCGATGCGCTGGCGATTCAGAAACAGCGGGCTCGCTCCGCACCGTCGCGGTGCAGAGAAGCCGCGTCCCCGCCCGCTCCCCCATATTACTAGTCCTCCTTGGAGGATGGGTAGAAGCTCCCCACTTCTCCGGGCTCGGCTCCCACGACCCCTCAAGAGGATCCCCCTCCACGGGAAGTCACTTCCCCGGCTCTCGGAACCGGTTGCTGGTCCACAGTTAGTTCTCTTCTCCCTTTCAGAGCGTGGTGCTGGGAGGGGATTGGACCTTCTGCCTCTCAGGAGTCCATTCATTCAGTAGATCACTGCCCAGGAACTTGAGTGGGGGTAGAGAAGGAGGAGTTGGGAGGGTAGGTCAGAAAAGCAAGAATTGGCGATCCTAATCATGGTTCGTTCTCTAGTGGCAGGGACTGACTTAACTGCGCCTTGTGTGATGTGCAGTTTGTGGATTACATCTGGAGGGGAGGGGTGGGGGAAGGGTGTCTTCTGTGACAGCTGCGCAGCTCTCTTCTTTGCCTCTGGAAGATTACGACCTGCAATTCGGTGAAGATGATGGAGACCAAGCAGGCAACCCCCCCCCCCAAATGTTGCTAGAGCTCTAATCGCCATCATTCAGTATAGTGTACATATACTCTCTGGCCACCCAAGATGCCTTGTGCACGGTGCTATCAGGATCAGAGCTGGTGTCATTAGAGGGGACAGCAAGGATGCAGGCAGGAGTGAGGCTAAGAGCTGCTGCAGGGGAAGTATGGCTGAAGCACTGTGTGTGTGTGTGTGTGTGTGTGTGTGTGTGTGTGTGTGTGTGTGTTGGGGGTGGTTAACCCTTAGGACTGCTTCTAATTGATGCTAGTTGACTGATGAGGTAGGTCTGGTAGCCACGTGAAGGAGAGAGTTCTATAAACAGCTTGACGATAGAGGAGAACAGGCGGCCACCGGTGACCATCCTGGATATGGACATGCCTCAACCCCTCTCTGGAGTATGACTGTGTGCCTCATTTCTTTGCAGAGGTTCCGGTTCTGTGGTGATCTGGACTGTCCCGACTGGGTCCTGGCAGAGATCAGCACACTGGCAAAGATTGTTGAGTGCATGGGTTTATTAAGGGCCGAGGGGGGGGAAGGAAGGGTTTAAGGGAGGGCGACCAGCTCATACTGGGATTACAGCCCTAGTGCTGTCAGCCTGTGTTTGTGCTACTTACCAAGATGTTACCTATTTTGGTAGGTAGCTATGTTGTGTTACCTTGGTCACGTGGCTGACCATGGCTGGGACAGTTTCCAGCAATGAGGGGTAGAGTATGGCAGTCTGGCTGATGCAGGACATCCTTTCCAGTCCTCCGTGAAGCTGCGGCTGCTGTGTAGCCAGGTGCTGAAGGAGCTTCTGGGGCAGGGGATTGACGTAAGTACAAGATCCAGGACATCCTTGTCCCTTGACCTCATGAGCCCTGGGAGGTCAGTTCTGCAGCCTCCTGGCCCCCTGGATACCGCCTTCCTTCTCTCCAGCCCTAGCCCATTCCTTACCACAGCATCCAGACCGGGGGGGGGGGGGGCTGGGAACAGGCCTCTGGCTCTCCATGAAGACCTCCTTTCCCTCTAGTATGAGAAGATCCTGAAGCTCACTGCAGATGCCAGATTTGGTGAGTGTGCCACCATGCTTAGGTCGGGACTACTGCCCTCCTAGGCCTCGTTGCCTCAGTAGAGAAGAGGGAGGGGAAGGCCCCGGTGGACAGTCCTGCCCCAGCTGTCCACTCCTGCTAGAGTGGTAGCCGTGCCCAGGGCTCAAGGAGGCCTGGGGTCCAGAGGGGAAGACAACAGGGCAGCAGGGAGGCATATGAGGGTCTCTGTGGAACCTGCCCTGCCTTACCCACTCATGCAGAGTCTGGTGATGTGAAGGCCACAGTTGCAGTGCTGAGTTTCATCCTGTCCAGTGCAGCCAAGCATAGTGTGGACGGCGAGTCCTTGTCCAGTGAGCTACAGCAGCTGGGGCTGCCAAGAGGTACAGGACACCGGCAGGTGGGGGAGGCGGAGCCTGCAGGAGAGGCTCCCCCAGGTACACTGAGGTGTACCCTATCCTCGCTGGGCCTGCAGCCTGAGACCTACCCCCTGGTCACCCAGTCCCTGATCCCCACCTGCCACCTCAGCACAGCCCCACCTTCCCACAGAGCATGCTGTCAGTCTGTGTCGCTGCTATGAGGAGAAGCAGAGCCCCTTACAGGAGCACCTTCGGGCATGCAGCCTGCGTGGTGAGTATGGACCTGGGCTGTATTCTGGAAGATGCGTACAGCACGCCAATGCCATTGCTCCAAGAGAATCCTTAGCCTGGTCACACACAGCACAGTTGCAGAGCCATGAACTGGCCCAGTGTCTCCTGACCATAGCCCAGGTTTCTTTTCTCTCAGGTCTGTGGTAGATAATCATGTCGTTAGTGATTTGAGTAGCTGTCCTGGGTCAAGCTGTTTGCAGGGTGAGGATTTAAGACTTTCAGATCACAGCCTTAAAGGGTTGAAGACTGAGCCCTGTTGCGGACAGAGCTAGGACCACTGTCTGGCTCTTCTGCTTGAGAGATGCCAACTCCTGTCTGCAGTGAACCAGCTTGCCAGCGTGGGCTGGCGAGTGGACTACACCATGACCTCCAGCCTGCTGCGCTCCGTGGAGGAGCCGATGGTACATCTCCGGCTGGAGGTGGCTCCTGCCCCTGGCTCCCCAGCCCAGCCCGTGGCCATGTCCCTTTCAACAGACAAGTTTCAAGTTCTCCTGGCAGGTGAGGCTCAGCTGGACCTGCTGGGGCTGGGGGACTTCCAGGGTCTGGCTGGCACAGCTGCTCCCTCCCCACCCCTTTTCTCCTGTAGAACTAAAGCAGGCCCAGGCCCTGATGAGCTCCTTGGGCTGAGGAGACGGCGATCCTGGACTATGTGGAACTGCCCTGTCTGCATCAAGTCTCCACTGCACCTCTCTTCTGGGGATGCCCTGGCTGAAGAAGGCCACTGGGGGTCTTGCCCTGGTCCCAGCTTCCTGGATCTCTGGCTGTCTGACTTCCTACTGGAGACTTCATGGGGATGTCTTCCAAAATTGCCTTCCTTTCTTTGAAAGAAGGAAATCATCAGCTGTTTTCACTGGTGGAAGAATAAACAAGTGTGCAGGAATATGTGGGATTCTTTCTCTTCCTTTCTCTTTCTCCTTTCCTCTCTTCTTTCCTCTCTCTTTGCTTGTAAGAGAGAGAGTGAAAACGCTCATGTATGTCAGCACAGGTGGCGGTCTGCACAACTTTCAGAAATCAGCTCTGTGTTCCACCACGTGGGCTTCTGGGGATTAACTCCAGCCCACTCGGCTTGTGAACAGATGCCTTACTACTGGGTGGTCTTGCTAAAACCCTCCCCCCAGATCTGCCCTCTTTCTTTTCTTCCTTACTTTTACTTAATTTTTTTAAACTTTGTGTGTGTGTATGTGTGTGTCTGTCTGTCTGTCTGTCTGTCTGAGGGCACTATGTGTCCTGTGGAGAACCAAGAGTGACTTTGTGAATCATCCTGGATTGCTTTACATTTTTTCTTCATTCTGGGATTCCCAGACTCCAGCCAGGCTACCACTGGCTATATCCTCTGTTTTTTTTTTTTTTAATGTGGGACCTGGGATCTGAACTCAAGACTTCTGTTTGTGAGGAAGAGTCTTAACCCTTAAGCCATCTCCAGCCCAAGTTTTTCTTTCTTTGACACAGGATCTAACACAGGTGGTCTTGAACTCAGTGTCCTATGTACACCAGAAGAGAGGTGTAGTGGTGACTTGATACAAACAGGCCATTGTGTGTGTGTGTGTGTGTGTGTGTGTTTATTTCCAATCAGATGTTTTGTTTGTTTTTTAGGAGAGACCAAGTGGGCCTGGGGAGATGGCTTAAGGATTTAAAACCTTTCCCTTCCAAGCAAAAGGACCTAAGTTCCTATTCTCAGATCCCACATAAAAATGCTGGAAAGAAATGGTGGTGGTGGCCTGCACTTACAGCCCTGGAAGACAGAGAGCTGGGAAACAATTAAGGAGATAGAGGAATTCAGGATGATTGAAGACGTCACCTTGGGCCCACACAGGCACATCCAGTTAAGTGCCTTCTGGTACAAACATACATGCACAAGTACAGAGAGAGAGAGAGAGAGCGCAAATGACATTTTGACTTCTCTAGCCCATTGCTTTCTCTAAACACTGAGGACCAGAGGAACAGTGTGTCAGCAGATAACTGACTGCATAGAGTCAGTTAAAGGCTAGCTTGGGCAACTTAGCGAGATCATGTCTCAAGTAATTGGGAGGAAGAAAGGTTGATATTAAACTTACAACTGCTGAGATGGCTTAGTGAGTAGATGTGCTCCATATGCAAGCGTGAGAACTTGGGATGGGATCCCCAAACTCCATGTAAAAGTCATGTATGCAGTGGCATGAGGATGTGAAACCCAGTGGAAGATGGGAGGCAAAACAGGAGGACCTTGAGATGCTCATGAGCCAGTTAGCTTGGCACATGCAGTGAAAAACAACAGAGACCCCGTTTTGGGCAAGGTAGAAGGCGAGAAATGACATCTGATGTTGTCCTCTGACCATATGTGCTGTGGTGCACATGCACCTGCATTCACACACATGAATGAGTGCACACACACACACACACACACACAGATACTTGATTGTGGCAAAACATTAAGGTTGCTAAAACTGCTAGATGAAATGATGATATGAAACTAGATATTTGCATGGTGCTGAAAAATCACCCACATAAACGTAAAATTGCTAAATATATAAGCAAAATGGCTTGTGTGCTTTAACTTGCAAAGAGTTAACTGGTAAATAGAACCATATGAATGAATGTCATACATTGTGCTAAGAAGAAAAAAGACTGAAGGGTATGCAATATGTGGTGATGGCCAGCAAGATGGCTCAGTGGGTAAAAACACCTTGTGCAAGCTTGATGGCCTGCGTTCAGTCTCCAAAACTCACAAGAAATCAGATACAGTGGCTTACATGTGCAATACCAGCAGCCCTTAGAGTGATAGAGAAGGTGAATCCCCTGGAAGGTTGTGGACCAGCTAACCCGAATGTGTAGAATGGCAGAAACGAGAGACCCTACCTCCACAAGGTAGAAGGAGAGAACCCACTCCTGAAAGTTGTCTTCTTTAACCTCTAAACACATGTACTATGGCCATGCATACACACACACAGACCAAAAAAGAATGGGAAACATGATCAAATCTGAGACGAGCAGGATGAAAAATACTCTAAATTGTAAGAACACAGCATGTGAAGCCTCCCTTAAGATTTTCACAGGTGTAACATTGTGCTATAGCTCTTTGGAAGTTAATCATCTTACACAGCTGACACTTTATACCCACCAACCAGAAACTGCTTCCTGTCTACACTATCTCCTAAAACCAGCATTTTGTTTTATTTTAGACTCCTCATATAAATGGAATCATGTGGAATTTGACCTGAGACTGACTCATGTCAGTCCAAGTCCTGAAGATTATGTAGTTTTCTATGGCAGGGTCTCTTATTTCTCTAAGATTGAATAATATTCCACTGTGCTGTTTAAGGCTACATTTTTAAGCCCCGTTTATCCACTGATGGTCTTTGAGGTGTTTCCTCACTCTGGCTGCATGAACATGCTTTCACAACTATTGACTCCTGTTTGGGGACGTGGAGCGTTTGCATGTAACTACATATATTTACACTTAAGCTGGATGTGGTAGCACATGCCTGAAATCCCAGCGCACACTAGGGAGACAGATCAGAGGATCTCAGTAAGCTGAAGGTCGGTTTGTGTTCCAGGCCAGTCAGGGTTATCTCAAGACCCTCTCCTCACCTCCCCCACATGCACAAAACTAAACTATGACAACTAGAACAGTACGAAGAAAGGCAAATCATGGCTAAAAGATGCCTGTTCTCTTACAACGAAGTGCAAAACTCCCTACAGGGACAGGTTTTTTTTCCCCCCTCCATTATTTTGTTGTTTTGTATTGTTTTTGATCTTACCTCTGTCTCCCAAGTGTGGGGTTTCCTGCTGAGGTCTTCTGAGACCAATCCATGTACTTCTATCTTCACCACTTAACCTCCTCACCCTCCACCCCCCTGCAGTCACAAAGACCTTTCTCTGAGTCTTACCTTTCTCTCTTATCAGAGAGAAAAGCATTTCAGCCACACTTTTGGTGCATTCATTTCTTCTGACTTTGCCTAAGTGCTACCACAGAAAAACCCTCCCTATAGAACCAGCTGGATTCAACTTCAGAGTTCTTGCGTTTTGTGACTTGCAACACTTTCCACTCCAAAGGCAGTATGTATGTGTGTGATGTTTGCCTGCGCTTTAACATGCCCCTAGGGATTGTGTTTACCACGCACCTGTGCGCACACACCTGCAGGTGACTTTGCATTGCTGGGGGTGTAGACTGCTTAGAACTAGCCAGTGACGCCCCCAACTCTAGACACAGCTACCACATCAGGTACCAGATCTGATACGGGCTTCGCTGAGAAGGAAGACAGGTTCATCGGCTGCCATCCAGTTAGGTGACTACCCCCAAATTTTCCCCATGCCCTGGAGCCAGTCCCTATCCCAAATTCTCCATGCTGCGTCCCTGAGGAACTACACTTCCCAGCAGGCGCCGGGGCGGCGACTTTGGCTCCCAGCGTGCTCTGGCCCTCGGCTCTTAGTGGCCGTGGCCTCCACTTGCAGGCACCGAGCTCCAGAAATCCTCCGGCGGTGGGGTGCCGTGCGGGATGCGCCGAATTACTAAGCATTTTAAGGGATCTGGGAGCCCGGGGGAAAGAAAAGAACCAGAAGTAGCTAAGCTCAAGGGCCCAGAGGGCCTGGAGAAAGGCGGGCTGTAGAGCGCCGTCCCCTTGCAAAACTAGGAATCTGAAAATTTCCCGCAAAATGAACCGTATCTGGTGCCAGGTTCCGAAGGCGAGGTAGAGGCGTTTGCTTCCAGACACTTTCACCTTAGATCCCACAAGTGGCAAAGAGGAAGGGGAAAGGTAAGGAGACAGATCGAAGGTCCCTCTGTAGACTAGGCAGCAGCGGGGGGGAACAGAACCTAGCTCAGGGATGCCTCTTGGCGCCCTCCCTTCTGACTGCCGCCCCCCTCGGAACTTTCGAGAACCTGGCTCAGGCAAAGATGTAGCAATCCTAGTCCCCCCGAATTGAAGGGGAGTTGCAAAGGAGCCCCTCTGTCCTGACCAGCCGGAAGTGGAAGGCTAGGTAGCTCACTGCTGGCCCAGTACCTGTTTGGGCTTGTTCCTTCCGTGCCTGCTGTACAGATGCGGGGGTGGTCGTTGTCGTTGATGAATGACAGCCTGGGTGCCAGCCTAGGGTCAGACAGGAATAGACCTCAAGGGACTAAACTTGTGGGAGCCCTAAAGAAAAGCCAAGGTGTGAGAGAAGGCTGCTGCCTCCGACAGGGGACCGAGACAGGGAACTCTGCTTATCCCACTGTACGCGGTGGAGAGACAGTAGTGGCAAAGGTGTGAAGACAGCAGTGGACTTGGAGCAAGCACGTGTGCATGGGTGGAGAAGCCTGAGAGAACTGAGGTGTCAGGGACCAGAAAAGACTTGGATTGTGTTCTTACAAGCAGCAGTGAGCAACCGTGGAAGGCATCAAGAGAGCGCTGCTGCCTTCCCAGCTTCCCAGTTAGCCGATTTCCCTGGGCTTTTCTGCTTTGAATGAATAGGACCGTGACCAAAGCATCTCCCTCCTTGCCTCTGAGTTTTCCTGAGTAAATCCCTGGTGACAATTCTGACTTCTCATGATGTCATCTGGTCCAATCTAATGTCCTCCTGTTGCTGTTTGCCTGCATGGTTGCTGATAAATCACCATCAAATGGCATAAAGGAACAAGGGGTTTATTTTCTCTTACGATTACTGGTTACAGTTCTTAGTCCAGCTTGACGGGAGAGCACACACCAACCCCAGGGCCGAGGGAACCAGTCATGCCTTCACCACGTAACAGCTGAGAGAGGGACAATCCTGACTTGCCAGACCTTCCCCATCAGCCAGACAATCTCCTGCAAGTTTGCTCTGGGCTTAACTCAACCATTATTTCTCTACAAATGTGCCCAGAGCTCAAGCCCTCAACTATCAAGTTGACACCTGTGTCTAACTAGGACCCGTCCTCTTCCCACAGGGCCCCATCATCACTTCTGCAGAATGCCAGAGGGTCCAGAACTCCACATGGCCAGCCTCTTTGTGAACGAGACATGCAAGGAGCTGGTGTTTGGTGGATGTGTGGAAAAGTCCTCTGTTAGTCGCAACCCTGAGGTGCCCTTTGAGAGCAGTGCCTATCGCATCTCAGCCACTGCCAGGGGCAAGGAGCTTCGCCTGACACTCAGGCCCCTGCCTGGGGCACAGCCCCCTCAAGAGCCGATAGCCATTGTCTTCCGCTTTGGTATGTCTGGTTCCTTTCAGTTGACACCTGCGGATGCACTGCCACCTCATGCCCACCTGCGTTTTTACACGGCTCCACCTGCCCCCCAGCTTGCTCTGTGTTTCGTGGATATTCGCCGCTTTGGCCACTGGGACCCTGGGGGTGAATGGCAGCTGGGTCGTGGACCCTGTGTCTTGCTGGAATATGAACATTTCAGGTAGGATCAGCACCACGTGTGATGAGCACCTTTCTGCTGACTGACGCCTTGCTAGCCACTGAGTCACCAATGAGCCTCAGTTCCTTCATCTGTGAACTGAGATGGCATCAGGGAAGGCAGCGCTGCAGAGGATGGATAGTCTCAGGCCTAACGACATACACTTAGCATTAGAGCTGGGCTGAGTCCCAGAGGACAACCAAGGGAAGATAGAGGATGTTCATAGGACTGAAAGAAGGTTGCATAGTCTGGAGAGGGTAGTCTAATGACTGGATTTAAACTTTACTCATTCACTTGTGTGTGTGTGTGTGTGCACGTGTGCCCAAGGGTGACTTTGGAAATCATCCTGGATTGACTGCGTCTACCTCCTTTTTGCTTAGCTCTGCCCACCAGGGTCAGAAGTGCTGGCCAACACCGTTTCTACCTGGCATTTTTACGTGAGACCTGGGATCCGATTTCAGGTCCTTCTGCTTGTGATGCAGAGTCTTAGCCTCTGAGCCATCTCTCCAGTTCTGTGACTTTCCCCTCCCTGCAGAAGGGGTAATGATCCACTTGGGATATGGTGAAAGTCACTGAAAAAGACTTATCTACAGTACTTCTTTCCCTCTAAAGAGGCAATATGAGTGTCTCTGCTCCATACCAAGCCATACAGTAGTGAGCAGTCAATGTGGTCCCTGCTCCCGCTGCACTGTAATGTGCAGGTAGGGCAGTATACCGGGCACATAGAATGAATGCAAATAGACTTGGCTAGAGATGGAGAGCACATTATGGATGGCAATTCTAGGGAGATGACACTGGTTGAAACCTTATGGGACTGAGCCAGTCATGCAAAGTCAGAGGAAAGTATTCAGACTGGCAGATCAAGTTAAAGAGGCAAAGACCTGGAATGGATTTGTCATTTTCTCCCTGGGGATGGATGATGTTGTGCCTATGTCCAGAGACTTGGTGACATTCCTGGTGGGATAGCACCACTTGGGAGAAACCCCTCATCTTTACCTTAGAACTGTTTTCTGACTCCTCATCAGCCTTGCTTCATGCCCACCACCTGGTCAGTCCATTTTTATTTTTTTGGGGGGGAGGGTAAGTTGAGATGTCTCACTCTGTATCCTGAGGAGTCCTAATATTCACTACATAGTCCAGGCTGGTAGAGCTCATGGGAGCCTGTATGTGTGTATAAAATAGGGCACTCCAGTGTGTGTACCTGTAGAGGCCCAAGGATAACTTTGGGAACCATCCTGGATTGCTCTCCCTCCTGTTTCTCTGGGCTCTCTCAGGCTCCACCCTCCATCATGCCTGACTCACACATTCATTCTTTCATGACTATATTCCATAAGAAAATGAGACGTATTTCTTCATGGGCAAAGAGACCCCTGACCCTGGAGGTGCATTTATTAGCACCTGGCACCTGATGTGAACCAGATAATTTTCACAGCTTTGAGAACAGAAACTATCAATGTCCAATACACCGATATGTGATCACTCCTCCCCCTCACACATACAAACCCTAAACAACGAGCTGTAGACCTGGACATGCTTGGAGTCCTGTGTTCCCCTCACGCTCAAGTGTCTTGAGTAGTTTGATGTCCTGGTGATAGCAATGGACACACGCTCGTGTGTGTTCCCTTGACCACAATTTTAGTGTGTGTGTGCATGTGTGTATCTTGTCGTGTAGTTCTGGCTGTCCTGGAGCTAGTGATGCAGACCAGCAGATTAGCCTCAAGCTTGCTGCAATCGTCCTGCCCTCAGCTTCCCAAGTGCTGGAATTACACAAAGCTGAGCATTCTACTTATGGCCAGTGTTTTTTACCTTTCACAACAAATTTAATCCTATAGTATTCCTATCTGACAGGTAGAAAAATGAGGCTGTTCAAATAGTGCTGAGACCAGAAGGAACTAGGATAGGACTGTTGCTCTCTGAGAGGTTCTGCCTGCCCTTCTTCCCTATCCCAGGGGGTCAGGATCTGTCTTGTACATCCAGGTTATGTCTCTCTAGGGAGAATGTACTACGGAACCTATCTGACAAGGCCTTCGACCGGCCCATCTGTGAGGCCCTCCTGGACCAGAGGTTCTTCAATGGCATTGGCAACTACTTGAGGGCAGAGATTCTATACCGGTCAGCAGGCAGGCCGTAGGCACGTTACCTGGGGTGGGCCAGGGGCGCCCACATCTGCTTCTTGGCCTGGACCCTCCCCTTCCCTATTCCAGGCTGAAGATCCCCCCCTTTGAGAAGGCCCGTACAGTTCTAGAGGCCCTGCAACAGCGCCGGCCGGTGAGGACACAGACAGCGTGCAAGCACGTGCGCTGGCACTTACCTTGGCATGAGTGGCAAGGGTATTGGCAGAGCCAAGCGTCTCCAGCTTAGTTCTCAGTGTGTGTGTGTGTGTGTGTGTGTGTGTGTGTGTGTGTGTGTCCAGCCTTAAAGGTCCTACGGAGCTTAGAGGGGAGATTGGTCACTATGGTCCTCCCGTGCCAATAACCTGGTCCTGTCCATTGTTTTCAGAGCCCAGAGCTGACCCTGAGCCAGAAAATCAAGGCCAAGCTGCAGAATCCAGACCTGCTGGAGCTGTGCCACTCAGTACCCAAGGAAGTGGTTCAGCTGGGTGAGGCCTGGAAAGGCCAAGATGGCAGTACCTCTGCTTTGGTCTACTTGTATAATCCTGGGCAGCTATCCTTCGGGTCTTGGGCGATGGGCATTTGTAAACCCAGTTATTGCTAAACACACCAGGTCTCTTTTCTGCCACCCACGTACCAGATGCAACAGGAATTTGCCCGTTCCAGGACGGGCAGGTCCTGGCCAGAGCAGAATGACACCAGCCTGGTCACACAGTGGGAGGAGGAGCAAGGTCCCCTGACCCCGCCCATCAGCTTTTTTAGCTGAGGTCTGGGCCAGGTTGAACCAGGCTCCCTTTTCTCGCACTCCAAGCCCACCCTCTCACCTCCGACCGGTTCCTCTGTCCCACAGGGGGCAAAGGCTACGGGCCAGAGCGAGGAGAGGAGGACTTTGCTGCCTTTCGAGCCTGGCTGCAGTGCTATGGCGTGCCGGGCATGAGTTCCCTGCGTGACCGGCATGGCCGAACCATCTGGTTCCAGGTTTGAGCCTTGCACACAGTCAGAGACCTCAGGGAAACTGAGGAAATATAGATCAAAAGCTACAGAGCGGGAGCTTGGATCTTCCCAGGAGATGCCAGAGCCTGTGGCGATCACCTGAGGGTTCTAGTTTCTGTTCCTGAGGGTCTAGTTTCCTCAGTGATACTTTCTCCTCTGCTTCAGGGTCCAACAGAACAGCTCAAGGCAGCAGAGTGAGCGTGTACATGTTGGGGAAAGAGGAAGGGAGGCTACCTGGATCTGGAAAAGATGGTTTTACTATTCCTGCCCCAACCCAGGTTGACTGCAGAATTGTCCTCATTCTGTTTTAGGGTGACCCCGGACCCCTAGCACCCAAAGGTAAGCAGTTCCTTAACTATCAAGAACTGAAAAGTACTTCTCACCTGTAAAGGCCCAGCACCCTCACTATCCCTCTCCAACCTCGGAGTCACCTCAGGGACGAATCTAGAAAAGGCCAGGGCTCTAAGGGCTTTCCAGTCCTAGCACCATGTTCTACAGGGGCCAAGTGCCGAAAAAAGAAGTCCCAGAAAACTCAGCTGGGGACTGAGGATGAAACAAAGGTATGGCTGCCAGCTCCTGCCTCTGCTCTCTCCGGCCTCCTCTGCTCTCTCTCCGGCCTCCTCTGCTCTCTCTCTCCGGCCTCCTCTGCTCTCTCTCCGGCCTCCTCTGCTCTCTCTCCGGCCTCCTCTGCTCTCTCTCTCCGGCCTCCTCTGCTCTCTCTCTCCGGCCTCCTCTGCTCTCTCTCTCCGGCCTCCTCTGCTCTCTCTCTCCGGCCTCCTCTGCTCTCTCTCTCCGGCCTCCTCTGCTCTCTCTCCGGCCTCCTCTGCTCTCTCTCTCCGGCCTCCTCTGCTCTCTCTCTCCGGCCTCCTCTGCTCTCTCTCTCCGGCCTCCTCTGCTCTCTCTCTCCGGCCTCCTCTGCTCTCTCTCTCCGGCCTCCTCTGCTCTCTCTCTCCGGCCTCCTCTGCTCTCTCTCTCCGGCCTCCTCTGTTCTCTCCGGCCTCCTCTGCTCTCTCCTGGCCTCCTCTGCTCTCTCTCCGGCCTCCTCTGCTCTCTCCGGCCTCCTCTGTTCTCTCTCTCCGGCCTCCTCTGTTCTCTCTCTCCGGCCTCCTCTGTTCTCTCTCCGGCCTCCTCTGTTCTCTCTCTCTGGCCTCCTCTGTTCTCTCTCTCTGGCCTCCTCTGCTCTCTCTCTCTGGCCTCCTCTGCTCTCTCTCTCCGGCCTCCTCTGCTCTCTCTCTCCGGCCTCCTCTGCTCTCTCCGGCCTCCTCTGCTCTCTCCTGCCCCACCACCTGCCTTTTGCTGCAAGAGGGCAGGGTGTGGTGGGAAATAGGAGGAGCGAATCCTAACCAACCTTTGAGCCAAATGCAGAGGAAGCCTAGGTCTCCCCTTCCAGGACGCTCCACCTCCAAGCAAGACTCCTCGCAAGACACGAACTTCCCGAAGAAGTGTTCGGAAGAGGGCAGCTCAACAGCCCGACGAGACCAGCCACCCACAGTGCCCCGAAGTTCCCACAGCCCCCGACAAAGGGAAGAGGAAAGGGCGACAGGCAGCCGCAGGTCACTGCTCAGCATCCTCCTTGGGCAGGGAAGGGGCTTCCCAAAGGGCAGCTCCTGGGGGAGGATGGGCTACGGTGCAGGGTGGGAGGACTCTGGTAGGAGGAAGGCCCAGCGTGGAATCTGTAGCCCACTGTCACACCTCCTCTCCCCTTAGGTCGCCGCAGACCCCAGAAAAAGGCTGATAATTCATCTCGGGAGCCTGGGGCGATTGTGGCTTCTTAGCAGGTGACCCCTCCTCCTGGCTGAGGACCTGGGATTCCATCAACTCTCTAAGAGGCAGGACGTGATAGGCTGTCACCCTAGGTCCTGTGGCTACTTCCTGCACAAATGGTTTTTGTTTTTTAGACAGAATCTCATGTAGCCCAGACTGGTTTTGAACTCACTATGAACTCTGAACTCCCGATCTTCCTACCCTACCACCAGAATCCTGAGAGTGACCCACTGTTGCCTGCTGAAGGCCATGTTTTTAATCATATCCTGCCTTATTTTTAAAGCTTACAAACTAATAAAGTTGCATCGGCATTTCTTTCGGTTGGCTGCATGAAGTCTGAGGATGGTCAGGTTGGAGAGGCCTGCTGCCTAGCTCTACTCCTCATAAATGACCCCTCTCGGTCCTCATCAGTCCTGAGACTCTGGCCAGTCCCTAGAGACAGTGCAGACCCTCCCTAGGCAGCTAGCAGCGTGTGTGCCACACCTCTTCCAGTCCTGGATTTTTCAGGACCCGAGTTTGTTCTTCTAGCTAAGCCCTGGCAACAGCTTACTCACAGTCAGAGAAAGGTTAGGGGGTGGCAGCCAGAACTACCCACTATGCCTCCTGTGCAATACCAGGCCTCTACCTGTTGGCACAGGTAAGAGAATGCGTGAGTGTGCATGCATGCGTGTGCACGTGTACTGTGCACGTGTACTGTGCACATAGACCCGAGTGATATTGGGGATCATCCTCAATCACTATCACCTTATTGTCGTGAACTGGGGTCTCTAAGTAACCCCAAAGCATGTCATAGGGCTAGTCTGGCCAGCCAGTTTGTTCTGAGGATTCTCAGACTTGGCTTTTCTAGGGTTAGAATTATAGGTGAGCCACCACACTTGATCAACCTTTTTCTGTGGGATCTGGAGATGTGAACTCAGGTCCCTCTTCTTGCAAGCAAGGGCCTTAACCATTGAGCCACCTCCCCCACTCAGGGGGAGCTTTTTAATATCATAGTCTCATCTTGTGGTCCCCTGAGGTCTTCAGTCTCTCACGTGGGGGCTTCAATCCAGACCCAGTCACGTGTGTACTCTTAAATCTTGCTTCTGGGAAGAGCTCTCACCGTCTCCTTTCACAGCCCAAGGGGCAACCTTAAAGGGAGCAGCAAGGAGCTGTCAGGACTGCCAATCCAAGAGTTTATTGTACAAGAGGTGCCTGATACTGCCAAGCTGGGGAAGAACCTTCCACAAACGAGACTCAGTTTGGTGGAGGCTGAAGCACTAGCAATAGGGACCTCACTTGGAAGGGAGAAAAGGAGAGCTTCAAGCGGGCATCCTTCAGGGGCAGGGGACCCTCAGGGTCTCGTTGCTCCAGGAGGTTGCAGCTGGATGGGGAGCAGGAAAGGCCATGAGGGCCTGGCAAGGACCCGCCTCCCGCCTCTACCCTGATCCCCCCTCCACTCACAGGACCGCCTCCTGGACTGGCAGTGATACGTAGAGCCAGCAGTCCACGTGGCTGCCGTAGGCTTCATACAGTCTCAGGACCAATGTGCGGTTCTGGGGGCTTTTCTCAGCCTGGGAAGGGAGGGGATGAGAAGGGAGGTGCAGTGGGGGGGGGGCGGAGCCAGGAATCCGTCTATCCCATGGCCTGCCCCGTGCTGCCTTCTCCTTGCCTGTTTGACTGTCTCCAACACAACGGCGGGCGAGGATACGGAAAACGCGCTCCAGGTGGTGACGGGCGCTGGACCTGGTGCTGGCAGTGCCAGCAAGGGGAAATTGAGGCTGTAGGCAGCTTGGATAACACCAGCATCTTGGAAGGAACCTGGGGTATGACCAGAAATGAACGCATGGAGACAACGGAATCTCTCCACAGTATCCACAGAGGAGCCGGGAGTGGGGTGGGCTGCTGGGGTTTACCCTAGTTATCTCCTGGAAGTTCGGAGAAGGACAAAGAGGTGTCTAGAACCAGAGTAGAGCAGACCACCCTGGTACCTTTGTGTGGCATCAAGGCGTAGGTAAATTCGTGGCGCCCCATGTCAGCATTCACATCCGGTGCCTTAGGTGCTCGCAACCTGTGGTCGGAGGAAATATGAGTGAGCTGGAGTTGCTGTAGATGCAGCGTGGGAAGACGCACACTCTTACACCTGTCCGCTCTGGCAAGCCCTGTACTCACAGCGAGAGGCTGAGGATATTGCCTCGCACGGATGCCCCATACTTGCAATTGTTCAGCAAGGACAGACCAAAGCCATACTCGGACAGATCTACCCAGCGGTGGGCCCAGACCTACGGTGGATAGGAACCATGAACGACGCCATCCCCTTCCTTGTGGTCCCAGGCTCGGGAACTACATGATTAAACTCTAGCTCCCACTGGAGGAAGCTTCGAGTATACCATCCAACCTGTCTACATCTGTTTCCTCATTTTTGAAAAGTAAATGGAAAGCATTTAGCACAAGTATTAGGAAACCACGAACGTCAGCTATCTTTCTCCTCTTTGTCCTCAAACCACAAAATTAGTTGCTGTTCAGCCAGGGAAAAATCTGAGCCCAACCTTTCCCCACTCTATGTCAGACCTCATATCGAGCCCAGTCCCAAGAGGTGTTGTAGTGGGTGGGCCGCTGCAGGTGCCCAAACTGGATCTCATAGGTGGCCTGAGGGTTCCGAACACGGGCAGGGAACTCCACCTTTAGGAACTTGTGGGCCTCATGCCAGTGCACCTGGGGGAGGATGGGGACAAGGGCAGGGAGGGGAAGGAAGATACAAATAGGATGGGACTAGCCCCTTTTACCAGCCACATCTGGAAAAGACGGCTACCACGCTGCCCCTCCTACCTCAGTGTGGAAGCGGACATAGGGACAGCCCACATCCAGCACAACCTCCTGGCTGAGTCTACTGTGGGGGCTGATCTGTAGCAGGAACCAGGCACTGCCCCGAAGCCCACCTTCAGAGCCTATTGCCAGGGTCCCTGCTTGGCCTAGCACAGGCTTCCTGTGGGATGACGGTGAGAGGTACTGAGCCAAGGTAGCCTGTATTCCCAATCAAACCACCCCCCCCGTCTTGCCCATCTGTACCTTGTCTCTAGATGATAGTCCATGACATCCCATGCATCCCAGTACAAGGGTACATCATCGAATAGCACAAACTGGTTCCCTAGCACACCCTCAGCAATGGCCTCCCTGGAGGAACATAGAGGAACGGCCTCCCCTGGTGCTTCATAATGGCAAGGCTTTCCCACCGTACTTGGTAGGAGCAGGGTAAGTAAGCCCAAGGGACTCCTGCCCTAGTCCGCTCCACCCCAAGTGTGGGTCTCAGCCTGTGGAGGGATTAGCAGGCTGTCTAGGGGGCAGAGGGACTGAGGTCTGGGATCCATTTTCCAGGCATGGGGAAAGAATAACGAGGGGCTGGCACCTTCCACAAGCCACCAGGACCAGGGATGTAAGACGACCAGTAGGATCCAGTCTCACTCGGATGATGCCATTTTCCAGTGTCACAGAACCATCTGTCTTGGGTAGGAGAGTCCTTGCGCTGAGTCTGTAGTTCCCCTACAGCAGGCCTGAGCCTGCTGAGGCTGTGCATTGCCCAGTCCCTTGCTCCAGGCTAGGAGCTCAGAACCGCCAACTTGTTAGGGGACCATCCTACACCAGCCCCTGCCCCACTGGGAAATGCCGGGACTTACCTCCTGTACCACAAACACGGGCTGCTGGGGGAGCAGGGGCTGCGGTGAGGTAGGGGTGGGAGCAGGAGCATAGCCCATGCTGGGCACTGTCACCAGGGCTAAGAATAAGGCCTGGGCATTAGTGTGGCAGAGTGTGGATACTTCTTTTCATTTTGGGGTACCCCAAGGCAGAGATCCCAGGGGAGTATGCCCACCATGATGGCTCCTACTAGTAGCAGCCTTTCCTCTTAGCTCGTACCTAGGCTGTGGGCCCCTCCAGACTTGGGCAGGGCCAACACTTCGGTGCGCTTCCAGGGCAGTGTGTTGACAATGAAGAGGCCCTCGGGTCCTGGTTCTCCAGCACACAGGGCTGCAGCTGCAGCACTGAGCAGCGTATTGCCATGGGAACGGATGTCTGAGAGAGAATGGCTGGTCATGGACGGGTAGCAGGTCTGGAGTGAGCAGAGTCTCACTCAATGCCCAGTCCTGGCTGGAAAGTGGAAGACTGTCATCCTCACCTTCATAATTGCGCGTGGCGTCCTCAGCCACCAGCTGGATACAGCTTCCAGTCACCACATCATGAAATTGGTTCAAGAGCAGGAGCCTGTAAGGATAAGGATTGGGGAGGCCGAGGGGCCGCTGAGGGGTGAGGGCTGCTGGGTGATGCGGGGAGGGCTGTGGGCTTACCTCCAGAGATGCTGCAGCCGGGCTGCAGGATACAGGAACTGAGAGCTACGGGCCAGGGCCAGGCTGCTGAGCAGCTCCACATCATGCAAGATCTGCTCACATTCCCGGTTCCCCTTCTTGAGCTGCGTCCAGGGAAGAGGAGCAGTTTGGTTACACCTCAGTGATCCAGGGCACCTTCAGAGCTCTCTCCCTCTCAGAACCCTTGATAGCTCCCAGGGCCTCTGGAAAAGGCTATTGTAAGCAACTTGCTGCGAGTTCCTTCCTTCTGCTCTCTTTCTTCCAAACCCTCCCCCAAGAGGTTCGGTCCATCTCCTGCCACATTGTGGCAGATCCAGCTGGAGTCTTGCTTCCAGGCTCTTCTTGGAGCAGCAGCGTGATGGGCTCTGCCTCTGCTCCCTCCCCAGCCCACTCCAGGTCAAGGGCTCCTGCTTGCTGGGCCTGGCCGCCTGGCCCTGACCTGGGCATGGGTGGTGTAAGTGGCATTGTGCAACTCCAAGAAGAGCTCCCCGACCCAGGTGCACAGCTGTCCTGAGTCCCTCTCCAACGCCATGAAGAGCTGCTCCGGAGAAGACAGCTGCACCCTGATGAAGACCACAAGCCGGGGTCCAGGGGTTCACCTTTTGTCCACAGTAGAACAGAACAGGGTACCCAACAGAAGGCCCACTCCAGAAAGCTTCTCTGACACCCAGTAGAGCCGCGTGTGAGGAGCTCACACCCTTCCTGTGCTCAGCATTTCCCTCACCCCATCCCCAGAACACAAGTTTAGAAGGAGCCAAAGGGCCGGGATTGGAGAAGCACAAGGTCCATGGGAAGATGTGAACCCCACTTGAGAACAGAAGGCAAGCTGAGGACAAGGGCCAAGGGTGGGGCTACATGAGAGTTAAGGGGAGCTGTTGGCCCAGACCTGACCTGGGAAGCCCATCGGTATTGCTCAGTCGCTTTAAGCGGTCCAGCATGGTCTGTGTGGGGCCGCCACCCCCATCCCCAAAGCCGAAGAGGAAGGCGCTGTGGTTGGTCCGCCCCTTATCCCGGTTGTTGGTCACGGTCTTCAGCACCTAGATGGGTGAGAACAGGTCGGCATGAGTCGGCTTGGGTCAGCACGGGTCGGCATGGGTCAGCCGAAGACAGAATACCCAACCTTCTCTGACCTCCCCCCCCAGCCCCACATGCCCCTCACCTCCTCCACATTGCCTTGCATTCCATATGAGTCTCCAGGTGGGAAATGGACCAGCACACGGGAGCCATCCAGCCCCTCCCAGAAAAAGGTATGGTGCTGCCGGCAGAGACAGGCAGAGAAGTCAGAGTCAGGCCGGAACCAGAGCGGGCTGTCCGCCTCTAGCCCTGCCCATGTCAGCTCTGTGATCCAGGTGCAGACTTGATCTTGTCCAAGGCCCCTCAGTAAGCTGGAAAGAGGTGAGCGGGCCAGGTGGGATCCAGGGCTCTGTGACCCTGACATCTGGGGCTTGCTTACTGGGAAGGAGTTCACCAAGTTCCAGCTCAGTTTCTGGGTCAGGAAGCGGGTGATGCCACAGCCGCACATGATCTGGGGGAGCTGTGCTGAGTAGCCGAATGTGTCTGGCAGCCAGAACTGCAGGGAGAAGGAAAGTCCATGAAGCCACCCATCTCGGCCCCTTGACCAACCCCCCTGGGCACAGTGGCGGTGCCCAGCTCACCTCAGAGCACATCTTCCCAAACTCCTGCAGAAAGAAGTTCTGGCCCTGCAGGAACTGGCGCACCATGGCCTCTCCACTGGGAAGGTTCCCGTCCTGGCAGTGAGGGGATGGCGAGGAGCTGGTCAGAACCAGTCAGGAGACACAGAGAAGTTTGGGACAACTCCACGCTCTGCCATGAAGCCAGGCTGGTCCAGCAGGGTTACAGCCAGGCCACAGGCAGAAGCCAGCCTCCTTACCTGAGGTTTGACTGTCCATGTGCCTGAGGGCTGTGCCAGGAATAGAGTCATGAAGTCAGTTTATCACCCTTTTGGAGACCTACCTTCCCCTGGTCTTGGGATTCTGGAGGCTAAGAGCTCCTGCCAGAGGGCTAGGAATGCTTTATAGAAAGTCACCAAATAAGTGTAGCTGCCGTGCCATATGAAGGAAAGCTATGACTACGGTAACCATGGCTAAAAGGATACTGAATTCACTTACCATCTCCACCCAAGTCCCTCCCACAGGCACAAACTGCCCACGGCAGGCAAACTCCTGGAGGCGGGCATGCAGGCCAGGGTAGTAGCTCTTCACCCACTCGAGCTGTTGTGCCTGGGGGACATGGAGTGGTAACTGGGTCAGAATGTCAAGTACCCCACTCAGGGTCCAAATACGACAGCTCTGTGAAATGGCCTGAGAAATCCCAGGAGTCTAGGGAAACCCAAGCCCACCCTGCTCTATGCACTTGCCCTCTGACCTGAGAACAGGCGAAGATGAATTCAGGGTTCTGCTCCATGAGCTTCACGGCTGTTGCCCAGCTCCGGGCACATTTCCGCACAGTCTCCTTGAAGGGCCAAAGCCAGGCTAGAAAGGGAGGGGGCCGTGGTGGAAAGAGCAGCAGGCCCACTCCTCGCCGATCTCTCTCCTACCCTCTCGCCCTTCCAGAGCCACAGACCAGCCTGGGTCTCTGGATGATCTGCTTAGTCCTCCTTCCTGTTAGGCTTGCCGCTCTGCAAAGCGCTGTCATTTCATGTCACTCTTCCAAAGAGGGAGGAGGAAGTGGGGGAAGAAGTCCACAGGATTGAAGTTAATTTCACAAGTCAGGACGTAGAAGCTATGGCTCTCAATCTAAGGCTCAGAAACCCTTAGGAGCACGATGAACTGGGATGAGGCGTGTCTATCTGGGCATGCTGCCCCGTGGAAGGTACTCCGGATCCTCCTTGACCTCTACGCCTCAGGTCCAACCTTTCCAGCCACAAACCCCTCAGCTGACAAAGCCTTGTTACCTGACTCATAAACCTTAGCTTCATCGAACTGATACTGCAGGAGCTTGTTAAAAATGTATGTTTCACAGCAGTGGCCTGCACTCAAACAGGAGATAGAACAATACAAGATGATTCCTGAAATCACCCTTGGGCCACCACACAGTGCCCTGATACACACATGCATGCACACACACACGCACATACGCACACACAAATAAAATACAATAAAATAAGATTTTTGTTAAAAAAATGTGCCTTTCAAGTGAGGGATATGGTTCAACCAGTAAAGCAATAACTGCCATGCAAGGATGAATATACCCTTATCCTTAGTGAACACAAGACACAATGGTGCCAGCATCTCTAACCTCAGCACATCTACAGGACGCAGGAGAAAAAGAAAGCGAGAACCTTCAGGAGCTAGCTGATCAAGCAGCAATAAAGAGATCCAGTCTCAAACAAGTGGAACAGTGGGGACAGCACCAGAAAGTTGTCCTCCACCTACATATACATCCACGCATCACACACACACACACACACACACACACACACGCACACACACACAAAACTAGAGCAAAACATGCATTTCCAGGCACAGTGACTTATACCTGTAATGTCAGAATAGTCACAGAAGGCTGAGGCAGAATTGCTATAAATTCAAAGCTAGCCAAGGCTACATAGCTGCACAGCAAGACTGTCTTAAAAGCATCTCCTCTAACCCCCTCTAATCCCTACATTACAAATCAGGCTGAAAGCTAAAAATTTGAACCTCCCCAAAAACCTGTCCCTGCCCCCCAAAGTTAGGAGGCCTTTGTCTCAATAATTCCACGTCATCCCTCTCTGAGGATGTGGGTCACCTTGTCTAGGAAACATCTCTCGATCCCCTCATCTGCTGGATAAAGCGCCTCTTCTGACTCAGGTGCCAGATCCATCCCTGTCCCTGAGAACCCTGTGGCCATCAGCCTCTGCAGTGTCACCCTAGTGTCTGTCACAAGGCCTCCCAAGACACCAGGTGTGGTTCAAAGAACAAATAAGCCACGGCTGGCAGAGTCCACAGTCAAGTCGTCCTGCCCTAATCTCTAAAGAGGGCGAGAAATTGCCAAGGCTCATATTGTGGCTTGAGGGCATAGCCAGGTCTTCAATGGCACCCCCCCAACTCCCACCGTTCCACTGTACCTACCTGTGTCAATGTGGCAGTGTCCGGTGGCATGAATGGTGTGTTGGCTTTCGCCTCCACGTTGGTCAAAGAACTTGGAGGCCAGGGCCTTGGCGGCTGGGAAGGTTCCAGGCTGGGTAGGGTCACACACGTTCACCATCTGGTTGGCGGTGTACAGAGCCTGGAAGCTGCGCTGGTTGTCCTTCCCGAGGCCCTGCAGCAGGGTTCTGTCCTTCAGTTCTCCCTCAAGCATCATTCCAACTCCAGCTGGTCTCCAAAGGTTTCCCAGCAGAGCTCCCCACTTTACTCGGTGACCTAACTCGTCATCAGCTCTGTTTACCCAGGGAGACCCTCTTTCTACTCTGGATTCCCAGAGTTCCAGTGATCTAGGAAGCAACCTGCCTCGAGTAGGACTGGGTGATGGGGGTGCAGGGGGCACCACTACCTTGGCGATGCCCAGCAGCAGCTCTAGATCCACCAGGAGCTTGTGGACGTCCCGGTGGAACACGGCCAGCTCCGCACGGCTCAGCCGGAACATCTTCTCTGGGTCAGGAGCTGCGATCATGCTGCCTTTTCCAGCTCCCAGAAGCCCATTGCAAGCTACTTCCACATACAAGGTCAGGCTACAAACGTGGGAAGGAGTCAGAACAGGAAGCACTCAGCTGACGCCTCCCCATTTACCTCCTGGACCCACTGCTCAGGTGGGTGAGGTACATGTATAGGAGGACCACGGTAGAAATCCCGGGGCAAACCCAAGTCCTACTGAGGAGTATTCTGCCACAAGTGGAGACCAAGTTTGGAACCATGTGAGCTACAGTGCTATTCAGCCTCATGATTCTAGACTGTGAAAATTACTTTCTTAAGTCTTGGTATTCTCCTTGCACAGTAAAAGCATGTTTAAATCTTCCAGGGCTGACTTTTCACAGAAGCCAGTCCTGGGAGCAGCACTGGGGTGGCTGAGCTTTCAGTCTGAGTCCAAAGGGCCTTTGTTTCATGAGGGAAGCCTTTCTGAGTCTTCTCCCAGCCACTCCTAATCTAGCAGATTCCCATGTGGTTCTTCCAGTATGTTCTTTAGAGCCCTCTACGCTCTCGTAATGATATGGACATTCGTCTCCTATTGCTATCAAAGACACATTATTCATCACCATATTCCCAGTGTTTGGGAGTATCTGAAATAGTGTTTAATAAATATGAAATAATAATAATTATTACTATCTCAGAAAGCTTTTTAAAATAGTATCATATACCTTCCAACATTAGGAAATAGAATGTAAAAAGTCGGCCTGCAAAATATCAAAGAAATATAATCTCAACTAGTAAAAGTGAGGTTTTACTGAAAAAAAAATATTGAGAACATTAATACTGAGATGCTAAGAATGGTCATCTCTAGGTTATCTTTTCATTTTTCTATTTTTACCACAAGACCATAAATATCTGCATAGTGTTGGGAAAAGTCTCAGGCTTCCTAAAATCAAACTACGGGATGATGAACAGGGAGGCGGAGGTGCTTCTGATGGAGGTCAAGTTGTAGCGTCTCCCAAACCATTACTCTGCTGAGACTCACCTCCGGGGCTCCCCTTCTCTCAGCTTATCAGTCAGGACATAACTGGTCTTTTCTCCCTCTTTAGTCAAACCCTGATAGGGAGAAGAGAAGAAAAGGGACCTATGGACTTTGGAAAGTTTAAATGATAAATATAAAGCCAAGGAAGATCTGGGTCCTCTCTCCCAAGGAGGGCCAAAATGAGCTAATCAGAACAGCTAGTAGGAAGTGCTGCATCTCCCGTGGTTGCTAGCGCCATGACCAAGGAATGGTAGCTGTGTGAATCAGTGAATCAATTTCTTAATATGTAAATAGATGCAAAGCTCTATCACATGGCTATAGAAATTAATACTTTATCTGGTTATTTATCTGGGGAACAAAATGCAGGAATTAAACCGGAGGTTCATTATTTCTGGGGACGATAACTCAAGATGTCTTGCTGTATAAAAACTAGGGATTCGTTATCCTGGTGCCCACGTGGCAATTTCTCCAGTCCTGAAATCTGAACCTAGTCTGCAGGCAGACATTCCGCTGCGGATTAAACTGACTGTATCTGACTCTGGAGGAGAACGCCTCACCTGGACAGGCTCCCCATCGCGCCACACCAGGCCTTCTCCGTCACTTTCCCAGCAAAGGTGAACTTCCTGGCCCACCCATGCTTCTGGAATGATCAGATCTACCCGGAACCAGCAGGTCCACCACCTACAAGAGAACCTCTGTGATGGGCCTATGATTGGAAACCCTGTGGTGGTACATTTCCTTGGGTTGGCATCGGCATGGGGTTGGGACTTTCTCCAAGCATCTGTAGCATCACAAGGTACTGAGCTCTGAGCCACAAGAAAAGAGAATGGGTGGGTAGCAAAGTGACAGAAAGACGCAGGGGGGATCGCAGCCCTCCTGAAGAGGGAAGGAAGGAGGCAGGGGCAACAGGTGGACACCCGCCCGGGACCCAAGGGACCGCGGGGCTGCTGCCAGCAGAGGGCGTTGCTGTCTCCAGCGGCTATCTGGGGCACACACAGGAGGCGGGGCTCTCCGCAGTGCGGGGGTCTGCAGGGGTCTGCAGGGCTAGGGCTTCCCCGGGCATGGCGTTACCCACGTGGGTCCGAAGCTGTCGCCGACCTGCGTGGGGCTGAAGTCCTGCTGCACCGCCTCCTGGTAGGGAAGCCTCTCGGGCGTCAGGAAGCTGGAGAGCGCAGCCACGGGGCAGCTGTCCCCGTAGAGCCTGGGTGGAAGGGGCGGGTGGGCGCGTGCTTGAGGCCACCTTCCTTCCACCCGTGCTAGCTGGCGGGTGAGGGCAAGTTTCTCTCCAGCCTCCGCCGTGACGGTTGGCTGGTAGTTCGGGGTGCATGCCCGCTCTGCCCAAGCCCCAGCCCTCTACGTGGCGGGCACTTTGTTCGACGGCCCCGGGAGCCATAGCCCCGGTTTCCTTCCGGAAGGAAAGGGATGAGCGCGCGGCTGCGGTTGGCTGGCGAACTTCCCTCGCGGCCCGCTCCCCCCGGCCCGCAGCCGCACCTGCCACGTAGGTTGCAGTCTGTGAAGTAGGTGGGCGACACGAACTTCTCCACCCGCTCCAAAGTGGTGCGCCAGTGCTTCAAGGCCGGCGCCGCCGCCATCGCGATGCTCCCACTTCTCTGTCCGGAAAAGCCTCGGCGCCGCCGGTACAATCCGCAGCCTAGAACCGAAGGTTCCGGCCGGCGCCTTCGAGACCCGAGCAGTTTTTCCTGGAACACCCGCGGCTTTCGGAGGTGCAGTTACCGCCTGAACTTGGGACCCCGGTGAAAGGTGTCCGAAGCCGAACTTTCGAGGCCTTTTTGTCTCAACTGGCAAACAGGGTAAATTATCCCAAAGTGAAGCGGGACGCTGGGGCTGAGGCTGGGGCCGAGCACTCGTTTTGTTTGCATGCATAGCCGAGTCCCTGGGTTCAATCCTCAGCACCCGTTAACACCGCGCTGGGGTGGAGGCAGGACTACCCCAAGCTCCAGGTCATCCTCGGCCTGAGTCTGGGCTACATGACACAGTTTCCAAAACAAAGGGGGTTGACGAGTATCTTGCAAGTTCCTGGGACACACTTAGGTTCATTCATTCTGCTCAGCAGCAGTCAGGAGTTCGTTTCACGTCCAATTACTTCGCCATCCAGAGACCTGGTAACCTACCGTTCCAGTGTGAAAAGTGCCAGGCTGCCCGTGCAGATGGGCAGACAGTGTGTTTAAGGAATGAGAATGAAAAAGGTTTGCGAATATCACTGATTAAACAGTCCATCACAAGAAATTCAGGGGGGAAAGATGTTCATTTGAAAAGGCAACTCAAAAGCACTGGACTGGATTGCAGAGTACAGGAGAGCTACTTCCCTGTTTCATTCTCAACCCAAGTACTCCACTGAATCTTTGCCTCCTACGGTTCTGAGGGTGCCAATAAAACCATTAGGAAGAAAATGTACATATATATGCATTAGCCCTTATTTAAGTGAGTATACTAACCAAGGTAACATTTTAAATGTGGGTCACATGGAAAGAGCTAAGTGAGGAATCTGAAATGTGATTTAAAATAAAGGTAACTTTCTGCTGTTCTTAAGACCTGACTGAAAAGCTTTGGTCACATTGAACTCTTATCCTGATCACCAAGGTGGTCCTGGAGAACTAGGTCTGGTCAGTCTCTGGTCAGACTCTTCTTGTTTCCCCCATAGTTCTAGGCCAACATGATCTTGAAGGAGCAGTGAGCCTGTTTACAGCTGAGAAAACACTAAAATCTTACCACCACTGTCCCTCTCCAGTACCTAACCACTTCTCCAGAGTCAGGCTTTGCCTTAGAGTCTCCTGTTCTTGTAAGGCCTTTTGATTCCCTTTAGAGGTCTTGCCGCCCTAAAACCCAAGAGCGCGCAGAGCATGGTGGCGCGTAATTCTACTCCCATCAGCTGGTGTGAGATAGAATTCACATGTTCAAGGTTAAACCTGAGCTACACAGGAACATCCTGTCTCAGATAATTAAATACATAAATAAAGAGGCTTTCCTTGTGCTTGGAAAATCCACGAGTCAGAATGTTTTCCTTTATGGTGGTATCGGGTACTTTTAATGAAAAAAGGGAAACGACACCCTCCAACCCAAAAAACAAACAAAAACACATCCATATAAAATTGGGTTAGAACTACTGCTAGAGTTGCTGGAACAAATCTGATGGGACTATGAGGGCTAGTTAGTTCTTGTTCAGAAGAGCCAGGCCAAACACATTAAGAAAACTCTGACTGTGCATGGTTAAAGTTATTTGCAGTTGCTAACAACCCTACTTATGTTATAAAACTTGCATGGATTTGACATTCAAAATTGGTATTTAGTTATTTAACCCTCATTCCCAATAATTTCAAAATTTGAGATAGTCTGACTGACAAGCACAAACAACTATTTAAAGCAAAATCCTACTTCTAACCTACATAAGGAACTAAAGCAGATCCTCACTTTACAATAGCTCTCTGGTGAGGTCAAGGGATTTGGGTTGAGAGTTTATTTCCTTAGGTAAGAACCAAGCTTTATTTATTTACAAAAAAAAAAAAAGTTGGGGTGAAGGGGAAGACAATTTTACACAAAAGTAGTACAATGGTAACTCCCTTTGGTAAAAAGTGTAATAAATGTCTTGTACATCTGTTCATAGGTACTAAATCTGAAGCCACATAGTACTATGGTACACAAGAAGCTAGAGCAATTATGCTAGCACATCAAAGCATATTTCTTTTAATAAAAAAATTGACAGTATATACATTATTTACAAAAAGGAAAAACCAAGTTAAAATCGTGTGTGTGCATGTGTGTCAGAGTAAAGCTGGTGGATGGCACAGGGCAGACTAGTGAAGAAGCAGGTACAAACAGTTCCACGGGAGCTAAAAAGGACGACTGATTTGAACTTGTTGAGGCTGAGAACTGGAAGGAGGAGAAAGGGTGGGTAGCAAGGATAGTCAGAAATCAAATCCACAAGATGATCATCTCAATGCCAAACTTTAGGTCCCAGATAAAAATCTAATGGGGGAATCTTAGATGTGCTCAAGTGACCAGGAAAAAAATAAAAAATCAAATCCAGTCTTTTTCCTTTTTGTGGGGAAGGGAGACTAGCAGTGACCATCAGTTCCAATCCATTGATCATGAAGTCCTTCCCCAGTCTGTTTTGTAAATGCACCTCCATCCAGTCACTGTGAACAGCATCTGGTTGCTCATCTAACATCAGGCCATAGGAGACTAGTTTTTAGCTTTGCTGGTGTGTTGCAAGCAAGCTGCCTGTCTCTGTGCTTGCCTGGACTTAATTCCCCTTCTAGGGCAGGCTAATACCCTTGGGAAAAGTGCCAGCTCCAGCTCTGTAAAGTATCCACATTCCTGCATGTGTCCCACTTGGTGCCAGGTTGCACTGGTAGCTTGACAGGCATCTTCCTTGCTTCTTCAGTATGTGTGAGAACACATGCCTACACACACACCTCCTCAAGTTATCTGCTCTGGTTTTGCAGTTAAGGGGCTTTGAATACTGTGCCGTATTTGACACGATACTTGTTAATGCTCACAAAGTGCAGGGTCTCTGTGTCACAGGTAGTAGTGCAAGGCACCAGGCCTTCCAGCCCTTCACCCATGAGCCACTTGCTGGTCTCCGCTGCCATTTCACGAGGCACATGTTCCTTGGTCCATTTATCTACCCAGGCCTGGAACCTCTGATGCAGACGTTTGCTTACACGCTCATGAGACTACGAAAGACAAAAAAAAAAGGGGGGAGGTGGTAAGAACAAAAGAAACCTTTAGAATACAAGGTCAAATATAGCAGAAAAAAGATGTGGACTCTAAGCCTAGGTAGGTGGGACACCATGAGCAAACGTGTATAGCATGATTATGGTATTTTTTATACGACAATGAAAAAGTAAACCTTAAACCTCTTTCCCTTCAACTTACACCCATCTATCCTGCCAAAAGAATTCAGACAGCAGATCTTTGGTGGAGGTTGTTATTAAAGAGCTGGTTATATTTTATTCATATCCACATGCATGGTCCAATAGGAGATGGACAAAAACTGGTGTTACCCAGATCTACAGACTGAATTGGAGACAAGCAGACATACAGCAGCTAATTCAGTGACATTAAAGAACTAAGCTGAATTGTATAAAACTTCTGGTCCTCTATCCTTACCTTGAATATTTTATAATTTGTGTCTTTTCTGAAACAGGATCTATGTAGTCCAAAGTTGAACTCGAACTCTCAGTTTACCTGCCTCAGTCTCCTGAGTGCTGATATTATAGACATACAACCACCATGCCTACCTATACCCTTTCAAAGGTAACTAGTTCAGTGCCTTTTCTTGTAACAGATATTTCTCTTCTCCCAAACCAGAAATGAACAGGGAAGATCCCTATTGTCTTTTGACTTACCTCCACATTCCACTCAACTCCATATACTGACATTTGTATCTCTAGATATCATCTACAATCAAAAGACACTGGTTTTTACCTGATGAGCTCTGAGTAAGGCAGTTCTCCGGTACATGTAGTCCTCTGACTTGATCACATATACCATCTTATAGGAATTCAGCTTGAATCTACATTCCAGCTTATCCAGACTATCCACGTTCTCCATAGTTTTCTTGCTGTTTCCTTCTTTCCCTTCTTTTTCCTGTTGTTCTCTACCACGCTGACACTTCCGGATCCGCCGCAGATTCCTACAAAGCAGAAAGTCCTGCGGGATGAGAGTTTATCTAGATGCAGACTTCATAATTCCTAGCGAATGAGCTTTCTCTTTATGCCTCCTAAATATGCACCAAAATTTTAGTTACATATACAAATGTGCAATACTTCACAGAATTTATTATATGTAGAATGACTTGAGGCGTCAACCTTGAGGATCACACTATGTATTTAACTGTAAAATTGGGTTTTATTATGTTTAATACAGTGTAATACTTCATAATATTGTATAATTCTCAAAATTTACTTGGTTAGATGAGAATTATCTTCCCCTTATCTTACACTCAACTTTTCATTTATTTTTCTTTTTTTCCCTTCCATCTTATTGCATAGATCAGTCTTGTTTTCTTTTAACAGCCACAGAGCAGTATTCCTCTCTTAGTCAAACTACATGACACAGAAATTACTTCAAAGGCTACTCTCTGAACTCTCCCAAAGATGGCCTATTACCATTTGACATGCAGAAGAAGATAATTAATACCAATGAATCCAGGAGAGATGGGGTAATAGTGCTTAAGTCTAAGTTTCTCCAATATTCACTAGAGAAAAACTGTCAGCTAATTATATTATTTCCCACACTTTGCTATGAAAACCACCAAGTTCAGTGTGGGGGTGCATGACTATAATCACAGGCAGCACTCAGGAGGCAAAGACAGGATTTTGAGTTCTGGGCAAGCCTGTTACATGGCAAGACCCTGTCTCAAAACAGAAAGAAGGGCTGGAGAGATGGCTGAGAGGTTAAGACTGTCTGGAAAGCAGAAGGTCCTGAGTTCATATCCCAGGTCTCACGTTAAAACAGCAGGCGGAAATGGTGGTAGCCCACAATTCCAGTCCTGGTGGGTGGAGCCTGGGAAATCCTGAAGTCACCCTTGCTCCTCCATAGGGGCACATGTGCTTTGATATACATACACACACACACACACACACAAAGAAAAATGAACCAGAAACAACAAACATTGTTTCAATGAGTATCTTTGTATATGATTCTGTAACATGGTAATTCTTAGTCCAAAGACTTGAAGATCTTCTAAGACTCTTCTGGGAAGTCTATGGGATCACACTAAATTCTTTATTATGGTAAAACATTTGCCCTTTTCTACTACATTGACATTTGCGGCAGCAGATATAATGCCTGTAATTACAGAACTTAAGAGGCTGAGGGAAGGCTAAGAGTTCAAGGCCTGCCTGGGTCACTGATACACCTCCAAAAATAAATACAAGTATTACAACTAGACTATCTAGAAGTCTTTGAAATCTTTTCTGACCATGCAATTTTGCTTTAAAATGTACCTGATGAAGCAGTGAAATTTATGAAATCTTGCATTCTCATCTTTTTCGATATATGTGATAAAATGGCAACTACATATAAAACATCTTTGTGTACCAAAATGGAATGGGATCTTCAAGAAAAGTACTTGATCAAGTGCTTCAGCTGCAAATGAATCACTGTCTTTACCTTGAAGACCACTAACTACAAAAAGTAGCCTTTGGAACAGGACAGCCATTTTCTGAAGAATGGACCAAAAAAAGGGAGCATGTTGCTAAGGAAAACAACTGAGCATGTCTTGCCAATGATAAGATTTGGACCTTAAAGCAAAAATGAGTTTTGGTAAAGTGACAACAGCCACAAACTTAGGAGCTTCCTTAATACTTCAAAATGCACATGATGAGATACATCAATGGCAGTAGAATCAAGTGTGATTGTGTGATAAGTAGTACAAAATATGTCAACATTCAATATACTTAACAAACTAATACCTTCTGAATAACCTATTATATGAAGAAGTTACAAAATCCTAAGTGGAAAAAGACTCATTCAAGGTACAAGATGGACTTTGACGTAACTGCATGAAAAGCTCTTTGATTCTGCAAACTCATCTTTAAGAAACTAATACTTGTACAGCTTTGTTGTCATATCAAAACTGGGACTGGCATGAGATGGTTCTACAGATAAGTAAAACGACCTCCTGAAATTTGTCTTGGGTTTGAACGCTTGGTTCCCAGCTGTGTGCTGTCTGGGGAGGTTATAGGACCTGTAAGAAGTAGAGATTACCGGAGGAAGCACATTAACTGGGACAGCCCTTGAAATTTGCCCCACTTTCTCCTGTTCTTGTTCTTTCTGCCTCCACATGGCTGATGTGACTTGAATGGGTGGTCTGCTGCCAGGCTCTACCCTACCTGCTATGCGTTTTCCACCTTAATGGCCTCAATATCCTCTCTGGAACCATAAGACAAATAGAAAATGCATGAAACTGCCTGGGTTACAGTATTTTTCTCACAGTTACTCACAAGAGTAACTGTAACAGCAGGGAGGTATTCTACTGACTAACAATTTGACAGGCTCAATACTATGACCATGATCAACATGAATAAAAGGTTTTGGGGGAACTCAAGATCTAAAAATATATCAAAGCCAAAGAGACTGAGCACCTTACCTGATGGACAAATGGTTGGAAACCAATCATGCTTATTCTGAATGTAAGTGAGTACCGTTGAAACTAAACTCATTGGCATCTACTATATATTTTAAATTAAAAAACTTTTTTTGGGTAAATGTTCTTTTGGATTTATAAAAAAAAAAAAAATCACAATTCTCTGTAAGTTCACTCTAAAGTATTTTGAGAAAATTGAACAATTAATGTGTCCCATTCAAATGTTAATTTCTCATAGAAATATAAACCAATATAGTTAAAAAAAAAAACTAACTTGAATTAATCTTCTGTTTTTTTGGGGGGGAGGACTCCAAGATGTTACCCTAAAGACTGATATATGATCCTCTTTATTAACTTTTTTCTACTTCTGAAACACTGTTTTGAATTATTACAACTCTACTATATGATGGGGTAATTGAAAAAATTCTATTCAGAAAGAATTAACAGCAGCTACAAGGGATTTGGAGAGACTTTAACCATTCTGAAAATCACAGAAGTGGCTTAAAGAACCTAAACTACTCATATAAGTTATATAGCTTATTTAGCTAAGAACCTGCTCTATTTCTGTATCTTGAATTTTGGTGCTACATGACCACCACAAGAAGCTTGGCACTGAGATTCTAATTAATTCCTATAGGAGAGTATTTCAAGCACCTACAATGCTGGTTTGGAGTTAGAAAGGGCATTTGTTGTTAATTACACTGGAAAAAACTCTGGGAAGCTTATGCCTGGATTCCTCCAAGTTAACCACAAGAACTTTTTTTTAACCGTTGCAGATATTCCTTTGTACTTTCTTATTGCAATAAGTTCTAGCTATGAGTAAAATTATATGTTGAGTTCTGTGAGTTCTGCTAGTGAATCACTGAACCTTGGAGGACAAGAAAGTTAACCAATGTAAGAAAGTTGCTGCTGCTTCTCTTTCCTGTCTTTCCCTTTCTCTGTATGTGTATCTGTGAATATCAGAAGACACCAGGTGTGCCTCTGGAAGGCCCAAGGCGAGCTTAAGAATCACTCTGGATGGTGTTACTTCCTTTTTGCTTTGCTTTGGAGTTTCCCAGGCTCCATCTCTCAGGGCAGGAAGTATGGGCTGCCACCATTTCTGCCTGGTTTTTACATGGGATGTAGGATCCAAACTCAGGACCCTCCTGCTTTCAAGGCAGAGGCTTAAACCCTGAGCCATCTCTCCAGCCCTATTGCTGATTTTCTAACACTCTTATCTCTCTGAGGCTCTGAAGCATGTTCCAAGCAAGCAAGCAAGCAAACAAGGAAACATATGTTCTAATAACTTTGAATTTAGCATTATTAGCATATACATGAACAGAATACATGAAAACCCAAACTCTGAAAGTCTCTCAATTCTCTTCTCAATGTGCATAAGTATATGATTCCTAACATTTATGATTTGGCATGCTCACCTCGGGAGAAATACTGGTTTCTGTGCCAAATGCTCACGAAGTTCAGGAGAGGTAGTGTCAGAATTCATATATCGTTCTACATAGTCTGACCAGCGCTAGGAAGAGAAAAGCAAGATGTCAAGATGATGCACAACTCATTTGTTGTTTCTAGTAAGTTAGGAAAAAATAGGAAAGCTATCAATCATTGTATTTTTCAAGGGAGATGGCTTTACTGAGGTAAAATGACGCAGTCATTTTACCTTTATATCCAGGTAACCTTTCTCTTTAATGGAAGACATAACTGGAATGACCTACACTTTAAACATCATGATCCTTAAAACAACCTGGAGACATAGTCCTCCAGAAGACAGGATTACTAAGAAGACTTAAAGGTCATGTCAATACATGCAAGATCTATACTATACTTGTCTATACCTCCGCTTCCACAGGGTCATCTGAATTCTCCTCTTCTGTGTCCAGAAGCTCAATAGTCAGCTGAACTTGGCCTTGACTCTGAATGAACATAAGCTGCAAATAAGAAGTCACAGTATAAACAAACAAAATATCTCCAAAGTTATAAGTTACAGGAGCTATGAAGCTTTCAAGCTATGGAAGGTGGGAAATTATAACACTTTGTTCCATATGAACCAAAGCTTGACAAACAACTGATTAGAAAAAGGTGAAAGTCCAATTTTACTAACCGCAAAATGAAATAGTGCTTCATGAGTTGACTAAAACAACAGTCAATGCTAGGAGTGTTTCAAAAAGGTATTTTGTTCAATTCTTTTGTTCACAGAATACCACTATTCTTTTAAATGATAACCCCACTTCTAGAACATAAAGATGTAAGTCTACAGTGATTTTTTTTAACAAAAATCAATATTAAGAAGTGTTTGTTGAGCTGAATATAATGATGCATGCCTGTAACTGCAATGCAGAGGAAGCAGGACAGGATGACTGCCTCACTGGACGAGCTACACAGTGACTTCTAAATAAGACTGGGCTATATAATATAGTGAGACTACCAAACCAAACCCTTTCCTTACAATGGCACCAATTTGAAATTGTAGACTCTAATATTCTGCTAATTTTATTTTGTGTGGTTTAAAAAAACACATATGAAAAAGGCAACACACTGATAAAGGTAGATACAAATCATATTTTTAAAAAATTTTTTTATTATTATTTATTCAATTGTGTGTGTGTGTGCACGTGTGTGTATGTGTAGAACCACTGGCGAATTCGGGAACCACCATGGACGCCTCCACCTCCTCGTTACTCTGCCCTGGGATTCACAGGCTCCGCCCTACCAGGACCGGAAACGCAGGCCATCCCCGCTTCCGCCCGGCATCTATATGTGGGGTCTAGGATCCGAACTCAGGACCTTCTGCCTGCAAGGCAGAGGCTTAACCCCTGAGCCACCTCTCCAGCCCCACAAATCGTATTTTATGTAACTGTCTACTGACCTCCTTTTTTAGAATCCTAGTGTTCTCAATGTTGTGCCTGATAGTTCACTACAGATAAGAAAACTACCAAAACTTCATGGAGAAGATCCATGCTTAGAAATAAATTTATGATAAATTGGGCATGAAATATAGGCTTGGAATTTCAGGATTGGGAGGTAGAGGCAAAATAATAAGCTCAAGATCCTTCCTCAGCTACATAGTAAAGTTGAAGCCAGTCTGGGCTACATGAGAGATCACTCATATATATATATATATATATGTATTTGTGTGTGTGTGTGTGTATCATTTACTACTGGGGATTTCTCTTAAGTAGTCAAAGATATTTCTGTACAAACAAAAGGGGAGATTATACTTAAAATGTTGGGTGGGCATAATGGCCCACCTCTTAATTCTGGCTTAGAAAGCAGAGACTGGGACTCCTTAAAGCAAGCTGGGTAGACAGATTAGCCAATAGCCCAATCATCTAGCTTAGAGTTTGATTAGAGAACCGCCTGTCTCAAGAATAAGAAGAGTGACTAAAGATGATTTCAGGTATCGACCTTGGGCCTCCATGCATGCCAACACCAGATGTGCCCCCACACACATGTAAATATACATATACGAACATGTATCACCTGCCATGTGAATAAGGAAGAAATAATTTCTCACCATTTTTATTTTACAAAGGGAGACAACTTTAACACTTACACCAAAGTAACAAACCAGTCACTACAAACAGGCCTGTAAACCTTAGAACTGGGGACTTCAGCGAGAAGTCAAAGGAACAAGCAAAGGCTGATAGAGGACAAAAATGGATGCCCTCTTTTGGCAGCAGTGTGCATGAATAGCACAATGTATCTGCATGCTGTGCCGACACACCATACTGAAAATAGCTCACATACAAATCCGTGTTTTCTAGTAAAATTTATATTAAAACCTGGCCAAAAAAAAAATACAGTTACTACCAAAACAAAATGATGTGTTAGATACTTGGCAATCAAAACTTTTAAAATAAAATTGTGCTTTTAGAAACAAGGTCTTACTTTGTAGCACAGGCCATTGGGCTTATCATGACAATCCTCTTACTCAGGTTCCAGAGTGCCAAATCTACAGAGATCTGAAATTAACTAATTTTCATAATGGGGATTTGTCCTATTTAACTACTTGCTTTTATTTTACTTTTTGTACATTTATGTGGAGGAGCCCTATGTACATATAAGCATGTTTGTGTGTGTATATAGGTCCAAAGTTCATGAGCATCTTGCTCAATTGCTCTCTATTTATTGAGACATGAGGTCTCTCAATGGAACTCCCTGATTGACAAATCTAGCTATAGAACTTACTCTGGGGATTCCACCTCTGCCTCTCAAATACTTAAATTACAAGTGGCCACAATGCCTGCCTGGCTTCAGGTTCAGGGGATCTGGACCTCATGCTGATGCAGCTAGCAACTCATTTACTGAATGATCTATAAGACTATCAATTACCTGCTTTTATAATCACATGGTGAAAAATTGAAAACTACCTAAATGTACTGCAGCCATGAACAGAGGTACACGCCTATACTATAATTCTAACACTCAGAAAAAGATAATTGAGGCAGGAAGGTTTATAGGCTAATAACAGCTTAGGCTATAACCAGACGCTGCATCATAAAAATAAAATAAACATAAAAAGTAGCCATAAAAACAATGTTGAAGATCCTGGTATTAGTAAGTGAGTCAAAGAATACATTGTGTTTGATAGACCTCTTTTGAAAACACAGTCAAGCAATGTTGCCAGTGCTTATTTCTGGGAAAAATTCTAAGTGTTTTTTTTTTTTTTAATTGTCTAAATTTACTATTTATTTTTAATAATAACCACAGATTTACACACACACACATTTTCTGAAAATGTTTACAAAGCATTACTATATAAAAAAGTTCAGAGTGATATAGACAATAAGTTTTACTTGGTATGTGTGTACACACCACATGCACACATGTGTGCGCGCACACACACACATACACAGACATGCCCCCCACAGTGCACATGTGGAGGTCAGAGGACAACAGCAGGAGTTGGTTTTCTCATCCCTCCATGTGAGCCTGGGAAGCCAAATCAGGCCATTAACCTTGAGTGGAGACATCTTTACCCACTGAGCCAACTTACCAGCTTACTCATAACTAATTTTTTTCTTTTTAAATTCAGGAAATAGGGATGTACTGGGAAGAAAACCCTGTAAAATGCCTGTTGCGAAAGCACTGAGACCTGAGTTTGATCCCTAGCACCCATGTAAAGGAGCCAAGCATTGTGCTTGTCATCCAAACACTAGGGAGTTGGAGTCACAAAAATGCCTGTCATAAAAAGCGAAGTGTTTCCTGAGGCGATGACACCCATCTGTCCCACACACGTGCACCCAAATGCATCCAACCCGTGACATGTGCTTCTACAACGCACTGATCAATTGACCAGCCAATCACCAGTCCATAGGAAAGAACCAAAATAAGACCGTCATTTCCTCTTTGTTAAAGTCACAGTTTTACTCTGTAGCCCAAACCAGTCTTAAACTCAAATGTAGCTCAGCCTTGTCTCAGACTTACAGCAATCCTTCTACCTCAGTCTTAGACTACACGTGTTCCAATCTTGCTGGTCTTACTATACTTTTTCATGTTGTTCCTCCCACAAGTCTATTAACAACTCTAGGGCGTTCCGTTCCAAGATTGGAACTCCTCAAAGTACGAGGATGCACTGAATTTAGGCAGTAGAGTGTTAACAGCAAAAGCAGCAACAATGTCTGTAGTTATCCAAGCAATTCTTACCTTAAAGCAGTTCTCATCTGACATAAGCTGCTCAGCTTTCCGCTGATATGTTGACTCGAGGAGGCTCCTGGAAGTCTGTGTGTTCAGTTGGCCTCCGGTGGCCCCGTTGTTGTTTTCTGTTAAGTAAAGGTCAGTGACCTGCACACAGATCTCATCACTGACAATGTGCTGCAACTGGAATAAAGCAAAGGGAAATCATCTGTGAACCACAAAAATATTTCTCCTATTATCTGGTTATAACTCAAAAAATCATTTTGTGTGTCTGTGAGTGGGGGCGCTGGAAATGTTTTATTAGAGTATTAAGTATGTGTCACTTTTGTGGAAAATAACCAAGTCATGATCAGAGAATTTATTAAAAATTCATGATCAAAACTTTCACATCTACTTAAAAGCAAAACCAGGGTTGGGGATATAGCTTATAAATAAAATACTTCCCCAACATGTTTGAGACCTCGAGTTCATTCAACATCAGCACCAAGAAAGGAAATAAAATTCTGAGGATCTTTTTAAAAGTTTCCATGGCAAATTCCAGTCCCAAGACAGGATCTCAGGTAGCCTGAGTTGGTCTTAAATTTGCTATGCAGTTGAGGACTCCTGATTATCCTGCTTCCATCACTGAAGTGTTAGAATTACAGACATGCAACAATGCACCAGGTTCGTATTTTTGACACTGTATATGTGTGTGTGTGTGTGTGTGTGTGTGTGCACATGTGTATGTGTGTATATGTGAATATGTACTACTATACGAGTATGAAAGTCAGAGAACAGTTTTAAGATCTGGTTCTGTCCTTGTATCTTGTGGATTCTAGGCAAAGTACTTTTATCTGCTGAGTCATCTTATTGGCCTGTTTTTTAAAAATTGTTTACAATTTGTTTTCACACATATTCTTATTTAATCCTTATAATAGGGTAGAATAGGAATCATGCCCTATTGTGACAAAACCCTTTCTCGTGCTAGATGAGAAAACTGATTATGTGGGATGGAGAATGGAGAGAACCGTGAAAACGAAATTTATGTCTGTCTTTATATTCTTTTGCACAAAACCTCCATGGGTGCTTAGTTCCAACAGCAGTGTTAGAATGAACAGTCAAGCTCATTGACCATTAGGATCCTAACTTTCTATACTTGATAAAATACAGTATTTAAATTGCACATTAATTTTTTTTTTTTTTTTTCCAGGGTCCAGAATTGAGCCCAGAGTCATGTGAATCTATATTCTCAGATTCAATCAGTTCATTTTCGATACAAGATAAACATAACTGAGAACTGGTAAGTTTTGTTAACAACCTAGAAAGTTGAATCTTTCTCAATTCTCATTCTCTAAGATCACAGAGTATTACGTTTTTATTTTGTGCCTGTGCATACACTGCTGGGGATAAATCCAGGGTGTAACAATGACAGGCAAATGTTCAGCCACCTTGATAGACAAATGACAACATACCCAACCTACTATTTATATTTTTTTTCATCAATTCTATTTTCAAATAAAAAGTCTCACAAGTGGGTCAGCAAGTGGCAACAGCAAGGTACCTACTGCTAAGCCTGACAACCCAAGGTTGATCTCTGGAACACATACAGTGAAAGGAGAATTATTTCCTGAAAGTTGTCAATGACCTCCACACATGTACTATACCATGAGGGTATCCACACACACACTGCCAAATGGAAGTAGTAGTAGTAGTAGTAGTAGTAGTAGTAATAAAAATCAAAAAAGCCTCCATCTATCAAAATACCAGGAAAAAACAAAACAAACAATAGCATTGATTATAAAGTTTAGTGGCAAAGTGTTTTCTTGGCAAGAAAAAGGTCCTAGGTCAATCCCTAGTATCAAACAAGCCAACACCTAAAGAGTCAATGTTAATTTCAATACTGATTTACCTATTTTTATTTAAAAATTCTCATGACAAAGAAGCCACTATATTTTTAGATACATTCTTGTGAAGTATCAGTAACTATGGCAACTATTTTTAACATTAAATGCATGTCTTACAGTAACTAGACAAAGACCTCAGACACATGAATGATCTGAGATAGTAGAAAGGATAATTCTATCCAAATCATGATGTCTATCTGCCATGAAGATTCTCTACCTGATTTACATGTCCTTGATGAAGCAGATTGTATAACACTGATACCCTACCCATATCCGTACCCTACACATATCCTCTTTTCTGAGTATCTGGCCCCACCAAGAATCTTTGCAAGACAGCACTAAAATCCAGATACCACTAGGAGTATATGCACACTCTCTTGTGCAAGTCTTTTACTTGGTAATCTGCAATGATTTATGGACAGTGTTTGCAGGGTTTTCTAATATTTATCCCATCCATCCATCCATCCATCCATCCATCCATCCATCCATCCATCCATCCTTCCAGAACAAGACAAAGAAGGCATGCATGTGATCACAAAGGAAAATTTTTAGAAGTTAGTTCACTCCTTTTACAATGTAGACCTACTGTTCAATAGTTTTGTAAGCAAGCTCCTTTTCCCACTGAGCCATTTCGCTAGCCTGAAGATTTCTTACAGTACCCGCATTGTAAAACTGAGTAAGGTTAAACCAGAGGGTTGAAAAAGTCAGGAGTATGTGCTGAGTGTTCATCTCCAAACAAGCATTAAAATGGAGATGTCAAGGTTAAAGGGATGTCTACCCAGTCAGATCTTCACTTCATTAAATAATGCTTATTATGACTCAATAACATGGCGAATAGCTAGCTTTTGAGACAGTGCATGTAGCCCAGGCTGGCTTTAAATGCAGCACGTTGCTGAGGTTGACTGAATTTTGGAACTTCTTGCCACTACTTCCCAAGGGTTAAGATTCTAGGTACATGCTACTATATGCCTACTAATCCAGTGCTTCATATGCTTCTCAAGCAAAGTGTATGCACCACTCTATCAACTGAGCTTAAATCCCCAGCCCAAATAAGGTTAAGACAAATGTATGTCTGTCCAACTAGCAATGAATTCTGGGGGAATACCATGTAAGAAGAGGGAAATGAACAGAAAGTCACAACTCACTGAAGAGTTTAGGCGAGAACCTTGAACATGTCTTAAAACCTCACTAATCTTGGGTTTTTCTGGAGGCAGCTTCTGTTTTCATTAAATGAAAGTGTTCAGAAAAGATTAATGACTCAGTCATAACCAGATGCTTTTAGTAAATGAACTAGTTGCATCTGTAAGAATTAACCATAGGCTTATAAACAGAAAGTTTGTTTTATTGGCTTTCTTTTAAAATTGGTGGCTAAGAAAAACTTTATTCTTAGTTGTAGTAATACTAAACTAAATAAGCACAGGATAACTATGCTGGTGCTTATGTAAATGTAAGGAATCATCAAGGATTTTCCGAATTATGGTATAGCTGGGACCCAATAAATGACTCAGGTCTGGTCACCAGCCAGACCCCTCAAGGGAGCATTCTGCCACTCCTTCAACTTTCAGGGAAAAGCTGTCTTCAGAGTTTATAGATACATAGAGTCATGCATCCTCCAGAATCAAAGCAAAAGCTATGAGTACTTAGTGAAGATTCAGTATTTTCCCAAGAGCACACTGAAAATAAGCCTTTTCATTTTATAGCAGTGTGGACTTTCAAATAGAATATGCTTTTTTTCTGTTTTCAACTTATGAAAGTTCATGCTTACATATCCTGATCCCCTGGTCAGCTCTGAAATCAAGGAGTAGATTCCCAAGAGCACACTGAAAATAAGCCTTTTCATTTTATAGCAGTGTGGACTTTCAAATAGAATATGCTTTTTTTCTGTTTTCAACTTATGAAAGTTCATGCTTACATATCCTGATCCCCTGGTCAGCTCCGAAATCAAGGAGTAGAAGATCTGAATATGGAGCAGAAAATTTATCAGTCACAAGCTGTATCTTTAAAAACTCTCATTACGGTAAAGAATCACATAATGGTAATGGCTGGGTGTGCCAACTTACAAATGCCATCTAATACTCATGAGGTTGATTCAAGAGATACCAGTTCAAGACTAACCAAAGCTAATAGGGAGTCCCTATCTCACACAATCCCACGTATTTACACACTGTTAAGAGCAAAACACAAGAGCAACTATAAACCACGAAGAGAGAAGTTCTAATGAGATGGGCAGAGTACTGAAGAAGATTCTTAATAGTAAATGAAGTGAGTACACAGAAATATCATCACAGTTCATACTATGCTTGCTTCTCAGGAGGACAGGTAGGGAAAGAATTAGTAGGACTTCTGTGCTCTTTACAGATAGCAAGCAAGATGGGCTGTGAAGACAGTTACTTCTTCAAGGGCACACTGAGAACAAAAAAAGCTGAGTCTATGTCTAAAAGAGCCATGATGTTTAAACAGGAGAACGTAGCTGTTTCCTCTGAATTGAGGCATTCATTCCTTCTTGCAAGGAAGAGGGAAGTTCCTAAGACTAAGCGAGTAAATGAAACTTACAAGGCTCAGGACGCAAAAGCAGCTTACAAAGTTCACACAGCTTCTGAAACTTGCACACAGAATTTCTTTTGAGGAAGGATTTCATATACACCTGGCTGGCCGTGAACTCATTAGAGTCAAGGATGATCTTGAACTTCTGATCCTCCTACACAAGGATTTCTGGGAAAAGGAGATTCTCTCAAGGGCCAGCTGCGTCAAACTGGGCAGGAAGCTGCAGGGATGCAGCATCTGTGTGTCACCCAGGCTGGGGAGGGTAATGTAGTCTTTTCAATGATTCCACTATCTTTCAACCACCCAAACTCCCGTAAGTAATCCAATCAACTCACTAGTTCAACTAAAGCTAGACTTGGGTAGAATGATTTCTTTGGTCTGTTATCAGTGCCTTTAAGTGGGGTGAACAGATGCTAGATATTTGTTCATGTCTTCCCAGAAAAGTCTTAACAGACTGAAGCTAACCTTGTTCTTCAGAGACATATGTTTATAAACACTTTTTTTCCACGGAGACCTTGTCTTTTCTCTTTGCTTGACCCACCTTTAAGGTAAAAATATCTGCCCTTGGTGGCCCTAGCTTCCAGCATGCCCTCTCACCTGTCTGACGATGCTCTGGATAAGTTTGTCCATAGTGAAGGCAATGTAGGCGTGAATAGTGAACATCTCTCTCAGTGAATCTTCATACTGTGATGAATCTATGTTGCCATCGAGCAGACTCCGCACCATGTCCAAGAAAGCTGGATAATAATCTTCTACATCAACATCCACTAGGGAAAGACGACATAGGTAAGGGCTTACTCTGCTAAAGAAAGATCAAGGACAGAGAGCAGGGAAACTCCCATGGCTGACCAAAATAGCATTTGAAAGGATAAACACTAGATACTCAAAGCAAGCCAACTCAACCCATGACAAGCAGAGATGAGAACTGACAGGTGGCTACAATTACCAATGCTGTCCATAAGAGCCCAATGACACTGCAACTTCAACAGTGGTTTCCAAAGCTGGCTGACCGTGCTAGAAAGATGCTCTACAGCACAGCTGAGCTCTTCATGCAGAGAGATCAAAATATCCCACAAAACACAGTCCATCAAGTATTGGCTTGCAAACTTGCACAAGAACATTGTTCACAGGGGTACGTTGCTAATAAAACTATTTCAAGTAAGAATAAAGTACATATTCTGGCAAGCATTGGGGAAGCCTTTGGGAAATCAAATAGTCACACAAATTAAGTCCTCTATGAATAATAAACCAGTCTCCATTTGTCAAGGTCCTTTTGTTGAAAAACAGATTTGTAACACCGTTATTTCGCAAATTGTATTAAATAATTGGCACTTGCTATACATGAATCACTTCAAGCACTAGTTGTAATGAATCTAGTCAGCACTTGATTGAGACGTGGCAAATGGCATAGGGCACAAAGAACCTGAATGTCTCCTTTTGAACTTACTGAAGAAGTAGCCATTAGTTCAAAAACTAATCTCAGGCCTGTCATGGTGGCACATGTGTATAACCCCCAGGGAGTTTAAGGAAAGAGGATTTTGTAATTTGGGGTCATCCTCTATTATACAGGGTTATGCTATGAGACACTATCTCAAAAACACAACAACAAAAAAATGAATTCCCAGGACTGGAAATCAATATAGTAGCACAGAAGGCAACTAAGGTCTTAGTTACATTTTGCTTTCCAGTGTTTCTGACTAAAATATGTTCACTATGGAAAAATTTATAAAGGTTCAAAGTTCTGACTTGCATTCTTTTTTGCACATGTTGTGCTTCAATAAAAAACAACAACAAAACTACACTTATTTTGTGTGGAGATCAGAGGTCCTTCTACTGTGTGGGTTCCAGAGATTGAACTCAGGTCAACAGTCACAAAACCTACCACTGAAAATCTTTCAAGTTATAACAAGAATTCCTCTTCTTTGACTAATGGGATACTTATTTATAGTGGAGTAGGGGAAAGGACAGTAAACAACTCTTGGTCTTTCAGGTGATGTGTGAAAAGGATCCTTACAGGCATGCAAAGCAGCAGCACATCAACGTTTAAAATGAGCAACTGTTTTTTTTTTTTTCTTTTTTAATCAGAGAACATTGCCTTGGTTAAACCCACAGAACAGGCACATAAACTAACTCATGTGCTAGAATAAAGCAGAGTCCAAACAGATTTGTACCCAACCTTTAGAATGAAAGGTGGCATTATCACTCAAGAAAAAAACTATGAGCTTCAAACAAGGTTAAGACAATGATCAAGCCAGAAGTTGGCCATTTTATTTGCAATTTCCACTGGAGCAGAAAGAATCACCATATTTAAGCCCAAAATTTGTCTTTAAAGTTAAGACTGATACAGATAAATACTTTTCTGAATTAATTCCTGGTGCCATTAACTCCTTAACAGACAAGAAGGATGCACACAGGACCCTTACAACTGCTATTTCATGAAGAGCACAGAAGGACTTGTGAAAAAGCTTTTGGTTCACAGGTTTACCTATGAACTGAAAAGCTACCAAGAAGCAGGCAGCACATAATGACTTAAAGCACATTAGCTTCTTTAACTCTTGTGTGCTTCTTAGTTGTGCCTCTTAACATCTTGAGTTTCCATTTCCATTTCAGAAAATATTTATATTAACAGTGAGCCAGGAACCGTACTATGGAGAAGCTTGGTCACACACATCTAAGAAAATTCTTACTTAATGCAGGCATTAAGTTAACTAGGAATTCATGTTGCTATTTTCATCTCTTCCTGTCATTGAAGACACTGTGCAGTAAACCAGTGAAGTGCCACTTGGGCAACTGTTGATGAGTCAGTCCACAGTGCCAGCATCTAAGCTTTCATGAACCTTGTACACTGCACAATGTGCTATGTATATTTTGCCCAAGCAAACCCATAAAGTAACAATTACCACCTCCACTTTATAGGCTCATGTTAGGGTTCGCTGGGTTAAGACAGATCACATACCATTCAGGTGCAGAGGTATAGAAACCCTGATCAATTCTGAGGCCTAAAGCCAAAGGCTCTCTACATAAAAGAGAGCAGTTCGAGACCGACTAGTTCTTGGGAGTTGCCAATCCCACATATTTTCTCTGTAAGGCAATGGTCTAAGCACTCACTAGGTTCTTTGAGACGTAGCTGTATAGCAGGACTGTCACTCTTGTCTCGCTTTATGCCTAGCACCTCTCGCTCCCACTCTCTCTCTCTGTTTTCTTCTTCAATTTGCCGTTCAGCTTGGGAACAAATCCGGAGCAGCCTCAAGCAGAGAATCTGATGCAGTCGCATGAAGATATACCAGTTGTTATTGACATAGAAGAGGTTGTATACTTCATCCATCCCTCTTAACTTTTGAGCTGCTGTGTTACTAAACAGTAACTTGGACTTAGGGGAGCTACCCCCAACACCATTGTGCTTTTTAGCCACTCCTGTGGCTTCATCTACATCCATCTCCTCCTCCTCTTCCTCTTCCACATCTGAGAGATCACCTCTCTGAGCAAACAGCAGATCTGGAATGAAATGATGCATGATTTGCTTGATTTTATACTTGTCCTCCTTTTGAATGCCTGTTTGTCTTTTCACATGATGGATTATCAGAGCAGCAGCATCTTCTAGTATCTGTTTGTCTTCATAGGCAAGTGAGAGGTGTGGGCCAACAGGTACACCAGCATTCTCTTCTGTAGCCTGCTCCTGTCTCTGATGGAATAGACACAAGGGTATTGTATGACATGTCTATAAGCAACAAGAACCTACAACACTACACCAGCGTATGTTCTGTTATTAACCATGGTAGTAAATTGGATGAGGTGGCAAACACTTATAATGAGGCTGAGGCAGGAGGGTTCCAAGTTTCAGGCCACCTCAAGACAAAAACATATAGATTATAGTGGCTATCAAATCCAAAACATAAGAATTGACTTTGATAGTTTTGTGTCTCATCCAGAAACATGTTGGTACTATGAGTAATGTGACTTGATTCAAAAGACTGGCACGTCACAGACACTGAAGACTTAACAGAAACAATGAGACAGAATTAGAACTACTTAAAAATTCAATGCTAGCATTTATGGAGGATATGAAGTGTGGGTTGGGGAAGCTGAAGTAACAAAGTCAAATATGGAGAATTTTTTGTAAGTGTTCATTAACTACTACTCTTCCTTAAACTCAGGACTGCATTACTTCTAGGAATACCTTATTATCCTATATTAAAGTCTCCTATCTTCTCAGAGTATAAATTTATAGAAAAGCAGGATTAATTAATTTCTTATTCATCTTTTATCTTAACTTTCTAACACTAGTGCTGAATAACTAGGGTGACCTCAGTCTTTAAGTTGTGACAGTTGAGATATTCTGTGTGAACAGAAGGTATTGTTTAGAGAAATAGATGCTGGGAGAAGTGAGAGGCAGGAGGTGAGAACAAGAATGGTCACATAGGAAAGGGCTTAGGCTAAAGATGGCAGCACAGGAATGAAATGACTCTAGTCGTTATGCAAAACTCAGCAGCTCTTGAAGTAATTTCCAGAGTCAAAGCTATACTGAACATAAAGAGTTCACCAAACTGGAGAAATGCCCAGCTCACCTCATCATAGATACTCTCGATCTCATTGAGTAAGCTCTTGGAGCGCAGGACCTTGGTGTCATTCTGCTTGAAGTTGATGCCCTGATGATCCAGAGACTTTAAATAGTACTTCTCATTTTGTTCTCGCCACACTTTATTGAAGCCTCTCTGAGCTTCCCGCCATTCTTCCTCTTTCATCTTCAACCTAGTAGGATGGAAAGAAGACACAGATAGTAATAAGTGGGAACTTAAAGAACTTTATAAAATGAGAAATGGGCCAGAGGGATGGCTCAGCAGGTAAAAAGCTTGCCATGCAAGCCTGGCAGCCCGAGTTGTCAACCCAGGAACCTACGTGATGGTGGAAGGAGAACAAACTCCACAAAGTTGTCCTCTGACCTTCACAAACACTCTGTAACATGTGTGTACCCCCCTATGCACACATTATAAAAACACAGTAAGAATAAATAATAAACTTTAAATGAGAAGACTTGGTGATCAAGTGCCTGCTGTGTCAAAGTGATGATCAGTTTGGATATCCAGAACCAATGTGAAAATGCTAGGTAGGCTTAGTAACCCACCGATTAATTCCAGTTTCAGGAGGCGAGCACTAGAAGGCTATGGAGATGGCTCAGCAATTAAGACAGCCTCACAAGCAGAAGGGTCTGAGTTTGGATCCTAGGTCCCATGTAAAATGCCAGGCCAGGTGGAAACAGCGGTGGCCAGCCCTTCTGGCCCTGGTGGGCAGGGCCTGAGTAATCCCAGAACAAAGTAAAAAGGAGGTAGAAACAATCCAGGATGATGCCCAAAGACACCCTTGGTCCTCCACAGGGACACACAGTGTCCTCTGACACTGACTCACTCACACACATTAAATATTGAAAATATATACATAAATAAATGTAAAGAAGGGTACTGGGACTCTACAGAACAAGGTCAGGTTGGAAAGGTGGTCCAGTGAATAAAGTATTTGCTAAGCAAGCACAAGGATGGGATCTCATAATCCCCAGATCCTATATAAAGAGCAGATAGAAAAATGTAAATATTAAATCCATGCTCCTATAGGAGATGTGAGGTACAAATTTGAGAATCTCCAGAAGTTTCGGCCTGTATGAGTGGTGAAGAGACTTGGTTTCAAACAAGGTAAAGAGTCAAGGAATTGCTTCTACCTTCTTTTTGCTTTGCTCTGGGTTTTCCAGGCTCCACACACCAGGATGGAAAGTACAGGCCACAGACATTTCCGCCTGGAATTTTCACGTGGAATCTGAATTCAGGACCTTCTGCCTATGAGGCAGATTCTTTACCTCCTGAGCCATCTCTCCAGCCCAATAACACCATACTATTATCTTCTACATCTACACGCATGCCACCACAGAACACACATGTCCCCGAGCACACACCCTCCTCAAGGTTCCTCCTCAAGGCTAAAGAATTTGGTATCATTATAATCTAAACAAAATCCTGTCTCAAAATAATCAACTGGGGACCAATGAGATAGTTCAGTGATTAAGGCACCTGCTCCTGAACCTGGCAACCTAATTTGATTCTCTGAAGCCCACATTGTGGAGAGAACTGACTTCCGAAATTCTCCTTCGACTTCTACCTGTGCACCACAGCATGTATGCATGCACTCTCTCACATACATACTACATACATACATACATACATACATACATAAGCAAGCAAGCTGGGAGAGTGATTGTACAACTTGCACCAAGGCCTTGGATTTAATCTACAGCACCCCATAAACTAGATGTGATTGCACATGTGGATTAGACCATACTCGAGAGAAGGTAAGAACAGAGAATTTCAAAACCATCTTCTGTTACAGAGTGAGTTTGAGGTCAGCATGGAATATAATATAAGGCCATGCTTCCAACAAACAAAGCAAATACTGAGAATGAAAAAAAAACCAGGCATGCAATCTCAGTTACTTGAAGAGACTGCGCTGGGCAGTTCAAGGAGACTCTGTCTCACAATGAAAAGTTGTTTTGAAAGAAATTTCTGTGGTAGGGATAGAGAACTTGTCTAGGCATGCTATGTGAAAAGACCAAGCTAGGTTCAATAGCATCTGCTATACAGACAAAACAAAACAAAAGAAGTACTAACACATAGAAGAACAAACAAACTAAACCGGGAAATGCATCACACCCAAAGCACTCAACTACAAACTAAAATCCTCGTCCCTCCCTTATGTCCATCCCCTGGCTGTGGGGAACCAACTCCAAGTTTTATCGTTTACTCTGCAGACATGAGAATCAGAGCTGTCATAAAGACAATAGGTTTGAAAATGACAGGCCTATTTAATAGGACATTGAACCTGCTGTGAAGCACGGTAAAAAATAAGGGTCCAGGGGCTGGACAAGTGGCTCAAGGGTTAAGCCTCTGCCTTGCAGGCGAAGGGTCCTGAGTTCAGATCCTAGACCCCACGTATCGATGCCAGGCGGAAGCGGGAGCGGCCTGCATTTCTGGTCCTGGTAGGGTGGAACCTGTGAATCCCAGGGCAGAGTAAACAAGGAAGAGGTGGAGGTGGTCCATGGTGGTTCCCGAATTCACCCGTAGTTCTACACACACGCACACGCACAACTGACTAAAAAGAAAAAAGGGTCCATTTGCTCGAGTACCTTTTAAGGACAATTGGAACAGCAATAGAGGGATTCTTCCTCAAACCATCGATGATATCAGCTGCTTTATCAGCATATATCCTCTGGAGTGCTTTCCGATGGATGACTTCTGATGTACCACCAAGGGTGTTATCCAATCGAAATTTGGCTTGCTCTTCAGCAGACAAGCGGGAAAGTTTTTTCTGTATTGCTTCCAGAACCCGGATTGTAGCAAGATTAGTCTCTAAAACTACATCAAGCTGAAAAAGACAACAAAATGGTGCTTGGGACAAAAGCCAGAATAATGTTGAGAAAACAGAATCATCTCAGTGAGCCTTGGCTCTTCCACATCAAACATGGAAGACCCTCACCTCTTCAAAACCTGCTACCTTCGCAAGGTTGTATTCTATGACAAATGATGCCACACACATAAAACATAAACTGCCAGGCCCAACACATGGATGAGCTAATGATTACTGCAGGTGTGAATAACCACCACTACTTCTGAACTTTTTAAAAAAATTTTTTTCTTTAAAAATATGAACACTTCACAAATTTGTGTGTCATCCTTGTGCATGGGCCATGCTAATCTTCTCTATATCATTCTAATTTTAATGTATGTGCTGGCAAAGCAGAGCACACCTGAACTTTCTTAAATTACAAATAGTAATAAAACGATCTCAAAAGACCATTTGATCAGCTTTAAGAATAACTTTTGGGGTGTAACTGGAATAAATATCCCTAAAGTACTTTTACAATAGTTACTACTTCATATCCAACAGTAATAAGCTCAGTAGCTATACTTTGTTTTTCTATTGAGACAGGGTTTCATGTGATCCAGTCTGGCTGCAAAATGGCTATGTACCACAGAATGACTCGAGTCTCTGGCTTGGGCCCTCTTTAGAGCTTGGATCACGATCCTGCACCCCTGCACTTGGCTAAAAATTCACTCTCCAGAGGAGATAAAGCCATCCATGGAAGTTAACCTCCATCATAATTTAGTTTTCTGCACGTGAGTGACTGAAACAGCTCATAAATGCTGTAAGCAAAGATGGCTGGCTACTTGCCAGTAAGAAGGCAGCGTATGATTCTTCATTCTAAATGCATTAGGAACCAGACAAAATCAGGAGGAAACTGACAGTCAAATCAGTACATATATAAAAGCAGAACCGGTCAATGTAATATAATAAATTCAATGACTCAGACACATGTAATTTTATCTCTGTAGATACACTTACCTTCCCTTTCTGGTAGTTAACGTTAGTGAGATAGAATTCATTCAAATGCTGGAAATTTTGAGCCTAATTACAGTTGTATTCCTCTTGCTATAAGGTATCTCATTCATTCACACCAGGTCTTCCCATCCCATCCATTGCCTTTTGGAGTGCAGGGATTACAAATATGCATTACTGGGCTCTGCTTTTTAATCTTTCTTAAAAAGCTTATACTCGAAGACAGTATTTAAGATAACCTTTCATTTAGCATCTTCCCATTATACCCCAAACTTCAAATAACAAAGGATGCTATATACCTCAAAGCGCTCGTCTTCACAACGGTAAATATGTTCTTCATACTGAGTCTTCTTGGAGCTAACAAAAGTAGAGTCTTCAGACCATGATGGGAAGGAGACCCAGGTATCATTTAAAACCTGTGGGCAGAAAAGGAGGAACTGAAAAGCCTGTAGAGGCTCTTTTGTGAACAAACTTTCTCAATATTAAAACAAAATTCTATAGAGGGAAAGAAAACAACATTCTTCCATAAACTGTACCTTTTAGCAAGTTTATAAAGGGATACTTAGTAAATGGAAAGTATATAACATTTTCCGTTAAAAGGGAAAGAAGGTTCTTGATTTGGTCATTCATATCAATTCTAGCCCTGGTACCACTACTACCCTGCTGAGAATTCAAGGCAGATCCTTACCTCTTTACAGAGAGGAGTCCGTCCTGTACACTTGGGCTGCTGGTAACTCTTCGGCAGGGCTCGATAGCTGGACCCCAGCCGTTTACAAGAGGCATAATCTATTTCCATTGCAATGCCCTCTGTGGCTCGTTCCTTTGGAAAGGTTTCCAAATGTACAGACTCCTTATAACCCAGAAAGTTTTTAAACCAATTAAACAATTCAGGGAATTTCCTGAAGAACCAAATGAAAAACAACTGGTAAGCAAAGAGGGGGAGAACGCAGTTCTTACGAGCGTAACTACCACAACTCACTGCTGGGTCAGAACTCTGCTACAGGGACAAATTCCAGGACAATTATTTCCTATCTAACAAACGTTTCCTTTTTCCTTAAAAAATGCTCCCAACCAGTTAAGGTGGTGATGGAAAAGAATAGAGAGTAGGCAATAACAACTCATTTTTTGGATCAAGAGTATTACTTCAAATTCATCAGGCCATTTTTAGGTTGTCAAATGGAATCAAGATTCTAGAACCTTGGGAGTTCTGTTTCTACATACACTGAATGATGTCAATGAGACCATTAAGCCAACTGACACTGAAATGGACACTACATGCATTCTCATCATGAGTTAAACTAGAAGCTCTCTGGATCAGACCACTGAGACAATGGACTAATCTCAACTACCTTTGCATGTCATAAACTCTTTTTTTATTTTATTTTTATTTTTAGTCATAAACTCTTATAAACCAATTTCACTTCGTATTCATAAGCGCATTTCACTTACCCCAGGAAAGGAGAGACTAGTTGAACAAGCTCAGCCCGAGAAATCACCTCTTGGTTAAAAATAACAAGACAGCGTAGAAAGTTTTCATAGGCCTCTGTACTCCGAAGAGCTTTTCGGACCTTATGTAAATAACCAGAAGAAAATTAGTTATAAGGAGAATAGGTGCTTAGATTTTCCCCAGGTTGCTTTTTAATTTTATATTTTGGATTGCTTTTTGAAAATTGGGTAAATTTGCTCTGGTATTTATAGATAGTAAGGAAATCAATGTTACTTTGATTAGACAGGATCAAAAAAGTCATCTTAAAATAACTATGAGTATCTGTGGATAAAAGATAGGATACCTGTATTCTGTCTCCAAACAATAGAAAAGGAGAATAGATAATAAAACAAATATACTGATAGAAGTTGAGACCTGTAGAAGATGTAGATTAGCACATATAAGGTTATTTTACTGTTCTCTTTAGGTTTATCTACTTAATGTTCTGTAACTAAAGACATCAAGCAATATACCTTCTTACACATGATGGCAACAATCCAAGCTTCAATTGCTGTTCCCAACAGATATTTACTACAAAACTCTTCGTCAACACTTTGTTTTGAAATTCTGTCTTATTAATATTTATTTATGTATTTGAGAGGAAAGGTGAAGAAGGAAGAAAAAAAAGAGGGAGACGGAGAGAAGAGAGCCATGGTATACAGTAGAGGCAAGAGGAAAGTTTTCAAATATCAGTTCTCCTCTTCCACCATTTGGGCTTCTGGGGATCACACTAAGGTCAGGTTTTTGATAGGGAGGTGTCTTACCCTCTGTCTCACCAGACCTGTTTTCAAATTCTTGTAAGACTGAATTATCTTTATTTTTTCAGAGGAGTTACTATGTAACCCAGGTTGACTAACAAAGGTGAGGGAAATGATCCACTGGTAAAGTGATTCTTGTACAGCAGAACATTAAGAAAGAAAGAGAAAGAGAGAAAAAGAAAAAAAGAGAAAGAAAAGAGAGAGAAAAAGAACGAGAGAGAGAGAGAAAGAAAGAAAGAAAGAAAGAAAGAAAGAAAGAAAGAAAGAAAGAAAGAAAAAGAAAGAAAGAAAGAAAGAAAGAAAGAAAGAAAGAAAGAAAAGAGAAAGAACGAACGAACGAACAGAAGTGGAATGGGCTTATCATCTGAGAAAATGAGAGTCGCAAAACAGTAAGCCCCAGGTTCAGTGAGAGGCACTGCTTCAAATGATAAGATGGAACGAAGAAATCCAGTGTCAATGTTTAATGCTATACATACATATCCACATGTACGTTCACACATAAAACAAAAAACGAATAAAGGAGAGATACTTCTTTCTTCTGTACTTATCTACTTATAGCATGAAATAGTTCTTTCTTTTTTGTGTGCATGTATTTGTGGGGTGCATCTGGGTATGCATGTTTGCAGGCATATAAGTATGTGTAGGGGTACATATGCACATAAAAGCATATGGGTGTAAAAATGGAAACTGATACTGAAAGTCATCTTCAATCACTCTACACTTTTGTTATGAAGGCAAGATTTTTCAATGAAACCCCGAACTTGCATATTAAGTAGCCCTGAGTATCCCATCTCTGCCTTGTTGAGTGCCAGAATTACAGGAAGCTGCCACATCTGCCTGGCTTTTTGTGGGTTCGGGGATACGAACTCTGGTCCTAACACTCGAGAAGCAAGTGTCTTACCCACTGAAGCCCTCTTCAGTCCCAGTACTGAATATTTTACATCCCAAAACCTAAAAACATTTAATACCATATTAAAAAAAAAAAAAGATTACAGAGCTTGGCAACAAATATGGAGTTTCCATTCCAAAGGTAAATAATTAGCATAGTGGGTCTTTGATGAGGATGGTAGACTGTCATTAAGACTAGTGCTGTTACCAAACATTCTGCATTTTGGGTTCTTTGGAATCTGCACATGCAGAATCTTTGACACCAAGGGAAGGGCTAACTACATTTTTCTTGTGTTTGTTTTGTTGTCTAAAGCAAGACCTCAGTATACAGCACAAGCTAGCCTGAAATTCATGTCAATCTTCCCAAGAACTTCTGCCACTTGAGTACTGGGATTATAATAGTGTGTGTCATCACACTTGGGATTCTGGAATAGACTTTTAATATTAAAGGTTAAATAGTATTACACATTTGTGATGTATACCACAATTATTTGCCTTTGTTATTAACATTTCTAAAATTTATTTTTATTTATTACTGCTACTGCTGTTGTATGTGTGTGATGTGTACAGGCATGCATGTGCTGTAGTGAAAGGAGGGAGGTCAGTTTTCTCCTTCTACTGTGAGCCCCAAAGAATGAACTCAGGTCCTTAGTCTTGAACAAGTAAGTACCTTTAACCCAATGAGCGGCAGCATCAACAATCCCAGTTACTAGTTTTGTTATTTTTTAAAAAATTTTTACCTAAAAAATTTACTGTTACTGTGGAGGGCAGCACACATACCATGGTGCACATGCCACTGTAAGACAACAATTCTGCTAAAATCAGTTCTCTCCTCCCCCACATCTAAGTGGGTTTCAGGGACCAAGTTCAAATTTCGGTAGCCAAGCTTTCATGACAAGTGTTTGACTCACTGAGCAATCTGCTGACCCAATACTAATGGTTGTAAGTAAGAAGTCAAATGACCCCTAATATAATTACTCATCCTCAATGATCAATACATGTGTTATGTCATTTATATCTACTTCTTCACTTGAATTTTAGAGAGGTCTCTGGATATTTCATTTACACATACTTCAGAAAAAAAAGTACTCCTAAGAAAATACTAGAACTCTTTAGCAAGACTATTCCAGTAAGAACAATAACAGAAAAAATCTGGAGACATCAACAACAGAGCTATTAAATCGTATGAAGTCAGTAAACTGCTGCAAAACAAAACAAAATATCACCATATCAACAAAGGCTGGTTCCTGTTGATGAAAAGCCCAACTGCCAACTACACTGACGGAAGATGATTGCTACTATCCAGGTGATTCCAGGACAGAGTCAGATGCAGAAGAGTGCACTTATGGTGTGAATCAGTAATTTTACTCCTAGTGTTTCTTAGAACCATCTAGGGAACATTCTTGCATGCATGTAATCTAGTACCAGGAAGATAGAGGAAGGAGGATCAGTACTAGAGGGTCCTCCTCAGCTCATAGTAATGTTTGTGGCCATTTAGGACAGATGAGATACTGTTTCAAAAAAGAAGAAAAAGAATACTGTTTCAAAACAAAACAACAATAAGTATTTGCCAACTTTCTATCTATATGCTGCAATTAACTATCAGAGAAACCACATATAAGTCATTGTAAGCAAAGGAACTCAGTAGCAGAGCACATACCAGTTACTGTAAGGCCTTCACCGAGAAGACAAAAGAAAACAACTAACACAGGTGAACTAATGCAAGTGGCAGACTGAACTGCCAGAACATGGAAGACCGACGCAGGAAGATCAGGAGTTCCAGATCCCCCTGAAGTAGATGGCAAGATTCCAATTCAAAAATATAAACAAGCAATGAACAAAAAGATAATCAGTTTGTAAACAAAACATAGAGGATTAGATAGATGATTTCGTTTTGTCATTAATACCAAATCTTTATCTATTACTTACCTTATCAAAAAATAATGATTCAGTTCCAACACCATGCTTGCTAACATCTGCCATAGAAGACTCCTTTAGATTGAGTAGTTTGGGTTTCTTCTGTAAAGATAGAAAAAAATAAAAAAATTAAAAAACACATAAAACTCAGAGAGTGGATTTTTTTTTTAAATTTTGCTAAAATAGTTTTGACTACTGTCTGGTAATTAATAATTGAAAACAAGTGAAAATTCAACGAATTTACATTCTATGGTTTTGACTTTTGTTCTCTCCTCATTTTCAAGTTTTCAAATCTATTTGTCTCCTGTTAGTTTCTTTCTCCATCAGAGGTATTTATACTTCCAAAATGTTCCCTCCAACATTACCACAACTACTATTTAGAATTACTATCCTTTGGGCTAGTAAGTTGTCCAAGAAGGTAAATGTACTTATTGTCAAAACTAACAACTCGAGATTGAGCTCCAGAATGTACCTGATAGAAGGAGAGAATGAGTTCTTGCAATACGACCTCCACAGAACCACTAATTTAAAGGCTAATTTAAAGCATCAAATCAGAGGTGAAGAGCCATTTAGTCTTGGAAAGCCTGCACTCACCTGCCCCCACAAAATAAATGAAGTTTTTAAAAAAGAGAAAAAGTCAACAGGCTTCCCTTTTCCAGAGTTCAGAAGTCACTTTGCTGGACTGCCATACCACACTAGCTTCTTCTACCAGTTAAGGGAGAAGAGGCTTTTTGTAAGAGGTGTTGGCATACATTGCCTGGAGTAACAAAAATCAAAGTTTAACGGAAGCAGAATGATTGCAGTGTTTGAGGTCAGCATATGAGTAAAGTAAGCCAAGGCTACATGCTGAAAGGATGTCTCCAAAAGGCAATGACAAACAAACAGACAGACAGACAAACAAACAAACAAACAGAAAAGTGGTAAATAGGCTATGATACAACCCACAAAGCAAAACTTTACTTTTAAAAAGCCACCTCTCGCAATCCACGGAGGACTACGTAACTGTGAGAAGCACATTTCCCTTTGCCACGCCAGAGCACACCTGCTTAGCCCATGGCCTTTGTTCACATCACCTTTGGAAGTATGTACGCAATTAAATGTTAATGTACTGTTTCAACCTATGGAACAAGTGTGAAGGAAACAAACCTAAGACTGAACTCTAATCTAATAGACTGACTGTTGACAGACAACGACAAAACTAATATTCATTACTAAAGTGGAAAATTAACAATTACTATGTTCAACATAATTACAGAAAGAGAAAACACTGTAAGTGCTAACACAATGAGTCCTTTCAAAATGTAAGCTTCATCTGAAATACTGATATTTGGAGACAAGTACTAGTCACTAGACACCTTCAACTTAAAAAGTCCACTTTTACTTCTCTTTAAATTCTACATACTGCTTTAAAAAAAAAAACAAAAAACAAAAAACACTCTATACACACACCTAGCCTAGCCTTATCCCTAACACAGATGCACTGTTCTCAAAGAGGGGAGCAAGTTTAGTTTTCTGCAGACAGACCATCAGTTTTTTACAACAAGAAGCATTATGTATAGCCCCAAAGATCCTCTCTTGGAAACTGAGATGTTACCGGTAAGATCTGCTGAGTAATGGCCCTTCCCTAGTCAAAGCGATCTTATCAAGCCTCTGCATTGTATTATACTCACTAGAGCTGAGATGCCCAGGAACCTTGCTCTTATTTCTGAAATAATAATAAACTTCTAGAATCTCATAACACAAAAACATATTAAATAAGTTTGTGAGAGGGGCACCACCAAATATGGAAGGTCCTACCGTTTCTCTTCTCCTTGTACCAGCTCTAACAATGGGAGATGTAGTGCCCAGTTGGAAGAATTAATTCAATGAGTCTAAGTGGATCCAGGAGCAGTAGGGGGCCAAGTCGCAGCATTGAATCTCCAGTGGCAAAGCAAGCGTACTAACCGTAATGTACAGCATAGACAGGACAGTGTTTATGAAGGTCTGACTTGATTAGATCTTTGGCACTGGTTAATTAATCATAGAAGCCTACAAAGTTCTTATTTGATCTGTACGAGCAGAAAAATTCTAAAACAAATGAAGGAAAAGCTGCCTTGAATCATAGCAGCAGAGAATCACGGCCTATCAACCAATTTCCAGACTTGAACCAGTTTACAGATCCAGAACCCCTTGAATGAAGGGGAGGCCAGGTACCCTTAAGAAAGGACCTTGGCACCATAGCAAAAAGCTTTAATATTAGTCTTTCTCCTGTCTTTCCACAAAGGCTTTTACTAGAGTTATGGAACATTAGGGGAAAGGAAATAATCAGACATTCCAGGGTCTACTTGATACTGGTTCTGAGTTGACATCGATTCCAGGGAACCATAAAAAGCATTATGGCCCTCCAGTTAAAGTAGGACAATATGGGGGTCAGGTGATTGATGGGAGTTTTGGCTAATGTTCAGCTCTCAGTAGGTCCCCAAACTCATCCTGTGTTTATCTCCCCAGTTCCAGCATATATAATTGGTATTGATATATGTAGAAGTTGGCAGAATCCCCACATTGGTACCTTGACCTGTGAAGTAAATGCTATTATGGGTGCGAAAGCCAAATGGAAACCTTAGAGAATTGCCCCTACCATAGAAAATAGTGAAAGCAGAAACTGTATCATATCCCTGGAGGAATTATAGAACTCAGTGCCACCATTAAGGACTTAAAGGATGCAGGAGTGATGGTTCCTACTACCTCTTCCTTGAACTCTCACATTTGGCCTGTACACAAGATGGATGTATCATGGACAACAACAACTGCAAACTTAATCAAATTGTGACTCCAAATGCAGCTGCTGCACCAGATGTGGTTTCATTGTTTGAGCAGATTAGTACATCTCCTGTATTTGGTATGCAGCTATTGATCTTGCAAATGCCTTTTTCTCCATACCTATCATAAAGATCACCAGAAGTATTCTATTTTCAATTGGCAAGGCAAGCAGTATACATTTACAGTGTTACCTCAAGAGTATATTAACTCTCCAGCCCTATGCCATAACTTAGTCCGCAGAGATCTTGATTGTCTCTTCCTCAAGGTATCACACTGTTCCATTATAGAGATTGATATTATGGGTAAATCATATGTGCATCAGAGGATGGGAAATAAATTCAACCAAAATCCAAGAACCTTCTACTTCAGTAAAATTCTAGTTCAGTGGTGTGGGGCATGCAAGATATCCCCTTTAAGATAAAGGATAAATTGTTGCACCTGGCCCCTCCCTCCACTAAGAAAGAAGCACAATGTTTAGTGGGCCTGTTTGGATTTTGGAGGCAGCACATTTCTCACTTGGGTGTTACTCAGGCCCATATACCAAGTAACTCGGAAAGTTGCCACCTTTGAGTGGGGCCCAGAACAAGAGAAGGCCCTTCAGCAGCAGGTTCAAGCTGCTGTACAGGCTGCCCTGCCACCTGGCCATATGATCCGGCAGACTCAATGGTATGCAAAGTGTCTGTTGCAGATAGAGATGTTTGGAGTCTCTGGCAGGCTCCCATAGGTCAATCACAGGGAAGACCCTTGGGATTTTGAAACAAGGCCTTGCCATCACCCGCAGACAATTACTCTCCTTTTAAGAGACAACTTTTGACTTGTTACTAGGCCTCTGTAGAAACGGAAAGTGTCACCAAGTTACGATGCAACCTGAATTGCCCATCATGAGTTGGGTGTTATCTGACCCAGCAAGCCACAAAGCTAGATGGGCACAGCAGCAATCCATTAACAAATGGAAATGGTACAGTCAAGTCTTCTAGATGTTTGTAATGAGTTAGCCTGCCTCCAGCTATGGCCGGCCAGCCGTGCTGCTCTCCCCTCTGGAACCATAAATTGAATAAATCTCCCTTTGTCCCCATTAAGTTGTTTGACTCTGAACGCTCTCTCGTAGTAACACATGAGAGCAACCAGTATGACTGCCCTCAAAGCACTGTCGCTGATTTTTCTTACGGGAGTTTAAATGCGCAGGTCCTGCCCCATCTCACCTTTACTGGAGGAGTGGCTCCTGTGCCAGAATGCCTTCGAATCTGGCAACCATTCTGGCTGGGCCTCTGGGGTTTGTTATTCAGTTGGGGTTTCTTTACAGTGCCACCATGGTCATTTCGCACAGAATCAACTTTCTCAGCAGTTGTTTTGCTTAAAAGCTGATTAAGACACATAAAGAGATTAAAGTTTTGACAAGTGTCCTCTTAAAAAAAATCCCTTGCTTATTGTAGCTTTCAAACTTAAAATTCTAAATAATCCAGTTGTCTACATTATTTGAAATGAATATTTACCACTGAGCTGTTGGCATCTGGTAGGAACTGTCCAAACTCTGACAAAAGATCTTCTTGATTTTTAAAGAGACGAGCCACCTGGGCATATACTTCCTGCTCAGTCAAAGCTGGTGTGTAGTTCCCTCCAGCTTCCTTGGCATTTCGTTGTTCTTTCTAAAACATGGCAAAGGGAAAGAGATGTATTAATGAGGGCTACCACTTTGAAGCCCCACCATTTAACACTCACTTTGTAGACTGTCTTGACATGTCTACAATATATCATCTGCTTAAGTTACATTAAAAATCAATACCATTTTTGACTACAGTCTTTTGAGACAGGAGAAGATGCTAGGACTTTTTTTTTAAAATAAAACTAGGGTAGAAAATGTGAGTGCCCAAGGAGTAGATTAAACTAATAAAATACAAAATGTCAGAGAACTTTCTCTGGTTCTATTATAAATTAATCGGCTATATAGACTGTCTTCTAAACTTCTAATATGAAACATGCATTCACTTCCTAAGTTAGTGATCTTTAAAAATCTTGACTGAATGCTACAAGGCAGTCAAAGCAGGTTAAGTGAAATGGGGTTTGTGAACACATGTTGTAATTTCTAGCTGGTTAATATATCCTGTAAGAGTTAGAGGGCACAAAAGATACTCAAATTCTTCTTAGACTAGACTCCCTCAAGACGGCTTGGGTAAGACAGGGTAGAAGAATAACCATCTCACCTGATACGTATGCAGAATCTCCAAGAATGCTTTGTAGATGTCTGGTTGGCCCTGGAATCTGTTCTTGATCTTATTAACGTAGTTGATGGCATGATTAAACTCCACAGGCTGATTGTTCTGCAAAGATGGGGCCGTTCCCAAGGAGATTGTCACTGGTGTGTGAGGCTGGACCGGTGGAGAACGTGGGGATGCATATGGTGGGAGTGGGGGAGTCTGCTGACTGGCTGGAGTATGTGCTTGTAGTTGGGAAGGCTAAAAAGAAAAAAGTCTTTATTTTCCTCAGGAGCATGTATGGTATGACATCGTGGAAGAAATCTCAAAGCAAAAAGAAAACAAGATGTCTATCTGATCAACTGATATCCTTTGTTTACTGGTTTAGGCTGAGCCATTTTAGTCCAACTAACACATGGGATGGAGGTGGGCGATTTAGAGGGTTCAGACCTTCCAACACAAATTTATCAGCCTAAAGTTTATGAATACAACCTTAAACTGAGGTAATTTCTAATTACAGGGACAATTTTTTTTAATTGCAACTTTTATGCTCACCAATTTAACAGGTGTAAATTTAAAAATCTCATTCTATGTATTTTTTTTTTCATGTGAAGGATAACAATTCAATTGTTGCTCTAATTTGACATAAAATGTCTTTGAGACCAGGTCTGAGAATATGGAATGTTCTTTCTTTGTACCATCCTATGCAAGAGCCACTAAAACGGAATTTGTTCAAACTAACTTAAATATCGTATGTGGCAAGGGACTTGTGTATCAAGAACAATCTGTCATTATCTTCTACTGAACTTTATATGCACTAACTGGGCAAATAGATTTTTGTGTTTTGTGTTGAGAGGTGCAGGGAATAAGAAAGGATATCATTAAAAAAAAAAAAAAAAAAAGGATATCATGTACCTCAAGTTGACCTCAAATTCCAGATCCTCTTGCTTCTGCCTGTCAAGGACTGAGATTTTAAGTGTGTACTACACCTGACTCAGTAAATAACTTTTTTAAAAAGGTAATTATTACATCTGTTAATTTTTCATGTGTATTTTAGGTGGTGGGGGCGGGGAAGGGAGGGAATAAGCACGCCATGGTGCATATGTGTGCGAATCAGAGAACAACTTCCAGGAGTGGTTTCTCTTCTTCTAATATGTGAGTTCCAGGGATCAAATCTAGGTTGTCGCGCTTGGTGACAAGCACCTCTACCCACTAGCTAGTATCTAACCAGGCCTGCAAAAGTTCATAAAGTGGTGATAATATTGAATTACACGGTGAGAAGATAATCATTTCTGAGCTGGGTACCTAGGTCCAGTCACTCATGAGTCTGAGGCAGGAGGCTCATCCAAGCCCAGGATTTTGAGATCCGTCTGAGCAACACAGCAAAACCCAATTTCAAAAAAACAGGAAGGAGGGAAAAAAACTAACAAAAATAAAAACTCATAGAAACAAGCAAGCAAACAAAAAAAGGCCCATTTTTGCCTGTGCCACCAAAGTACTACTTGGAAGTTGCCATGCTCTGGAGACAAAACAATCCTACTGATTTAAATAGGCATCTGCATATATAGTATGTAAATGTGAACTGTGACAGTGGTGAGATGTCCACATTTCTGATAACAGCGTTGCTCCTTGTGAACCTATTTGAGCCATTCTTAGAATTCTATTTATTTAAAAGAGGGAAAGGAATGGAGGAAGAGGAAGAGGGGATAAGGGAAGGGAGAGAGCCGTGTATGCATGCATGTGCATGCACATGAGTGTGCCAGAGGACAGCTTTTAGAAGCTGGTTTCTCCTTCCACCATGTGGATCCTGGCACCTTCACCCACTGAGCCATACTGCCAGTCTGAGCTATCTGAGTCTTAGGGAAATGTGGAGGGAGTGATTTCTAGGGGATGCATTTTACATGGTGGCATTTTCCAAGTGCTTACCTTGCTGACTTTGGCAGGTGTGGGCTGAGGAGCTGGCTGGGCAGGAGCTGGAGCTGACTGGGCTGAAGGCTGGGAAGGATGCTGGGGTGGTGGCTGAGGCTGGGGCTGGATGCCATGAGTGGGGATCTGATGAACCTGGCCAGGAGTTGTCACGTTCACCATGTCATTTGTCTGCACCTCAATTTTGTAGCCCGGAGGCAAGAAGGTGTTGAAGCCCATGATCAGATCAGGATGGCCTTTAAATAGCTGAGATACACGACTAATCACTCCTGGAGTATCGATGCTGAGGAAAAAGGAAATGAAAGTAATGAAAGACAATCTTAAAAAAAAAAAAAAAAAAAGCTTTACTTATTCATTCACTTATTTTGTGTGGTATGTGCGCGTATGTGTATCAGAAGGCACTGTGTGCCTTGTGGAGGGCCAAGGGTGACTTGCTTCTACCTCCTTTTGCTCTAGGATTTCCCAGGCTCCACTAGGGCCGGAAGTGTAGAACACCGTCATTTCCACCTGGCTTTTTTTTTTTCTGTGGGACCTAGGATATAAACTCAGGAACTTTTGCTTGCAAGGCAGTCTTAACCCCTGAGCCATCTCCCTAGCCCATGAAAAACGATCTTAACAAAAACCCTAAAAGGAAAACTGAACTTTTCACTGAATTCTCTCTAAACAGGAAAAGTCATTTAATTTCAGAGCTAAAGAGGCTTGATCACACTTTTTTCTTTTTCGTGTGTTTGTATGTATGTGTGAACTTGTTTGCATGTGTCAGAGTATATGTGTGTGCACGTGGAGGCCCAAGGTTGTTAAAGGGAAACATCCTCAAATGATCATCATATGCTTTTCAGGCTAGATTACTAATTAAACCCAGAGCTTGCCAATAGGGATAACCAGCTTATTCTGGAGATCCCCAGGCTTTGCATTTCAGGGCTGGAATTACAAGCGAGCTACTACATCTGCCCTATCCCTGACTGGCATTGAGATCTGGGGATCTGAACTCCAGTCCTTTTGCTTGTGCAACAAGTGATTTCACCACTGAACCATTTCCAGTCCTTGGTCACAATTTTAAACAAAATATATATTCATGGCAACAGTTGTGTATACAGTACACCTAAAGCTCTAATTCCTCAAGGGAGATCCAATCTTTGATATACCAGAACAAATCCATGACTGGGCATATATGTCTGCCTTGTTCAGATGACTTACTCTTACAAAAATACAGTGTGGTAGATTATCATGGTTTCCTATACCAATGAAAAAAATCGAGTATCCTAAATACCAGTCAGTACTGATTTCCTGGTTGAAATAAACACTAAGAAAGATCTTGGTTAAGAAAAATTTATCAGCATGGAGAAAACAGTCATGCTTAAGTGGTGCACACCTATAAATCTCAGCACTTATAAGGCTGAAGCATGGTACTGTCCAGAATTCAAGGTTGACTTGGGCTAGCCAACAAGATGCATGTGTACATATTTTTTGTATGTAAGTTTTAATACCTAAAGGTATTACCCTGAAAATTATTCCCTGGAAAGATAACACCCTGTGAATAAAAATGTATCATATTCTCTCTCTAAAATCAGCATATATCTTTATAACAGCTACATATATCTTTTACCTCTGAGATTTAAATTCCTTCATGATATCAAGGAAATCATTGTAGACCTGAGGTTGACTACCAAACTGCAGCTTCACCTGGTCAAGATAGGACAATGCATCCTCCACCTGAGGCAGGGATAAATTTCAAAGTTAGAAAAAGGACAAATAATAGAACTGGTAACAATCATCCAAATCAAAATAGTAAATGATTATACTTGAAGTATCAGAACTTAGTATAGATAATGAAAACAACTTAATTTTAAAGCCAGACTCAATTCAAAAATTTGTAGCCTTGTATTGGATAACTCTGGAGTGAATGAGGAGAGATTAACACACTAATACAACATTCATTTATTCATCTCATCAGAATCTACTAAGAGACAACATGGCAGACCTGAGGCAGATAGAATTCTGTCATAAACTCAGATTCTATAGGAGCTTGTCAATACCCTGCTATAAATCTAAGAAAGAGAGGTAAAAGGATAACCACTGAATGCTAGGTGAGACTTTAGGGAAGTTGATGTATAAACTGAAACCAAGAGTGAAGAGTGCCAGTTTACTTTTAAAAGTGAAGCCCTATGATGAACACCAGAGGAGCAGCAAGAGTAAACTCCATGTGCTACATTTGAAAAACCAAACATAGTTCAGTCTGATTGAAAAACAAGCACTGGTACAAAGAATAACAAACAAGGAAGCAGCAGGACATAGATCCTGAAAGGACTTGAAAAATCTTGCAAAAATCCACCTCTATTTTCATATATTCAATAGGAAAGAAGGTAGGTATGGGCTTAGGGAAACAGCTCACTGGGTAAAGTGCTCTGCTGTGCAAACACGAGAACTTAAGTTTGGTCCCTAGCACCCAAGTAAAAGCTTGCAATAGCATATGTCTGTGATCTCAGCAGAGAGGTGGGTGGAGAAAGGATGCTGAGGGACAGGTGGAAAACCCAGAGTGAAAGCAAAAGGTCCTGAGTTTGGATACCAGGTCCCATGTAAAAACACCACCAGGCAGAAATGGCAGCGAATTTGCACATCCAGCCTGGGAAATCCCAGAGTGAAGCAAAAGGAGGTAGAAGCAATCTAGGATGATTCCAAAAGTCACCCTTGGTCCTCCACAGGGACACACAGTGCCCACCCCCCAACCCCCGTCTCTCTCTCTCTCACACACACAAAATTTTAAAAAATATTTTAAACTATACAAAATACCAGGTTTAGGAAGGTTTCAGAAGTACCTACCTTATTTTATAAGCCACAATTTGATGTCATGAAACAGACTATGTTCAAATCAATCATTAAGTGATGCCAAAGTCTGAGTATGTGCTCCAAAACTCACATGCTGAAAAGCTTTTTCAGTTTTTGTTTGATGGTAGTGGGGTTTGGATCTAGGGCCTCGGTATGCTAGACAAGTTCTGGGCTATATTTCTAGTCCAAAACTTTTTTCTGAAGCAACATTTTAAGGATGGGATTGTGAGAAAGAAGCACTCAGGAAGGAAGACAAGCCCAAGAGCATGGTGAAGGCTTCTTTAAGACTCTCCAAAACATCTCTTTGGTCGTACAAGGGATCATGAGCACTCTGCCACTGCCTACACTCTGGTCACAAAGGGGAAACCATTATTTGTTCTCTGCCCTGCAGGGGTTGGAACCCAAGAATTTGAACATGAGAGGCAAGTGTTACATCACTGGGTTGCCACCTAATTAGCTTATTTTGGAGGTGTCTGTATGCAACACAATTCACGTGCACATCACAGCACACAGAGAACAACTTTTGAGAATTAGAGCTCATTCTTTCCTTTGTGCTCACCCCACAGTGCTGAGATTACAAGCATGGCCCACCACACTCAGATTTTTTTAATCAGTTAGTTTTTGTGTGTGTACATGTGTATATGCACACTTAAATGTGTGTCACTGTGTGTGTGTGAAAGTCAGAGGGCAATCTCAGGTACTGGGTCCTTGTTTTCCACTTTATTTAAGAGAGTCCCTGAAGTATACTTCAGCTGGCTGGCTGGGAGCATCTCAAGGATTCTCCTGGTATTTCTCCGTAAGAATGTTGTGATGACAGTCAAGACCGCATCTGCTGTTCTTATACATGAGTTACAGGGATCTCAACTCACTCAGGTTGGGCTTGCATGGACATGCAGAGTTAGCCAATGAACCACTATCTCCCAGGCTCTCCCAGCTTTTTTAAGTGCATTCCGGAGACGAAATTCAATTCACCAACTATCTTCCCAGCACACTTACGGTAATTAAATGGAATCTTTGGAAGGTGAATATGTCCCAAGAGCACAGATCTCAAGAATAGAAATGCCTTGATACCAGAAAAAAAAGAAACTGATACTGGTGGTTTTTGCCCTTCTATCAGGTCAGGTGAGGACGATGTTTCAAGGCACAGCAAGCATATGAGCTTCACCAGACATGGAGCAAGTCTCGGATTTCCTGTCTCTAGTTCTATGAGAAGTAAATCCCTGCTCCTTCTAAATAATCTAGTCTTGAGTACTTTGGTAAAGCAGAACTAGTAGCTCAGACAAATGGTATTTATTAACTGTCTAAGCTGGACGCAGTGGTATACAAATGCAGACTCAGCTTCCCAAGAGGATGAGAAATCACTTAAGCCCAGGAGTATGAGACATGACAGTAACAAGCTGTCAAAATTTTCATGATGGTCAAGGTTGATCGGTATTTCAGTGCTGCTAGAGCATAGATTGTATATTGGTCAATCTGTACTTGTTCAGTGGTTGGTGTATATATACACACATACATATACATTTTACAAATTACAATTTCTGTTGACATTCCTTGGACCATGTGAATTAACATTCAGAACTTCACATAAAGAAATATTTCACTTGTGGCCAAGTTAATGGAATACAAACTCCAAAACTGTGATAAGAACAAAGATAGACTTTTCAAGACCACCCAGCAATACATAGCAAGACTCTGTCTCAAAATAAATAAATAAAAATAAATAATATATCATACTGTAACTACTATGGAAAAACAGAAAGTATAGACATGCAAAGAAGGGGCTGGAGAGATGGCTGGGGATGGGTGTGTGTTTGTGTGTGAAGATTCTACCTCAAGCAGAAGGACCTGAGTTCCCAGATCCCACATAAAAATACCAGGAGGAAATAGTGGAGCCAGAACTTTTGGTTCTGAAAGCTAGAGCCTAGGAAATCCCAGAGCAAAGCAAAAAGAAGGTAGAAGCTATCCAAGATGACTCCTGATGTCACCCTTGGTCCTCCACAGGGACACACAGACGCATACACAAATAAAATTTTTTAAAAAAGGGGGCTGGAGAGGTGGCTCAGGGGTTAAGCCTCCGCTTTGCAGCTGGAAGGTCCTGAGTTCGGATCCCGGATCCCAGATCCCACGTATAGACGCCAGGCGGAAGTGGGGGCGGCCTGCGCTTCTGGTCCTGGTAGGGCGGAGCCTGTGAATCCCGGGGCAGAAGGAGATGGAGGCACCATGGTGGTTCGCGAATTCGTCCGTGGTTCTACACATACACATACACAGACACACACACACACGCGCACACATACACACGCACATGCGCGCAGTTGAATAAATAATAATAATAAAAAAAAATTAAAAAAATCTTTAAAAAAAAATTTTAAAAAAAAGTGCAAAGGAAAGAAATTGTATGATATTTGTATACTGGGATGAAAAATGGACACAAGTCATAGCAAATGTGCATTAAAAAATCAATTACATAGTAACACTTAAAAATGTCTAAATATCTCATATTATAAATAAGACAGCCACAAATAAGAATACTAAAGAAGCTGAGTACAGTGGCTCATGGCTATAATTCCAGGCCAAAGTAGGACAGTCTCAAAAAGCAACAAAACAAAAGAAATAGTGAATAGATTCTCTAATTTCTTCATGTGCCATCTAATTCTTGATAAAATCAAGTACAGAGTTCTGGGAAGCACAACTTAAGAGAAAACCACTTGGGAAACAACAGTTACTTAGAAAGTAAAGATGTCAAGTACCCCTTGGGAACATTCTTAGACTTCGATGATGAGTTGGCACCATTTACTATTAAGGTCTTGAACCTCCTAAAGTTTGAGGTCTTCTTGGAGAGACAAAGAGAGGCAACTATGAAGAAAATTGTAACTAGCAACTCGACAAATAACTAAATCATACCCAGACACAACTCAAATTACTAAAATACATGCTTGTTGCCTATCTGTACCAAGACACAAACAACGTTAATGCTTAAAATAATCTTAACACCCTCACTTTTTTATTTAAGATGAAAATGGTTTACTGAAAATGATTCTAATGCTTACAAAGCATTTAAGATTGAACTAAGGGCTGGGGAGATAGCTGGTAGCCTGAACCTACAAGCCTGAGAACCTGAGTTTGGATTCCCAGTTCCTATAGCCTGGGCTACACAGTGACTACTAAGACAGCCAGGGCTACACAGCTGCCATCCATCCATCCCTCAAAAACACTACAGAAATGTTAATGGAGACTTACGCTTTTTGGGAAAACTAAGGACTTAACAGCAGAATACAATTTTAAGCTTGGTATAATTTAGCCCTATACAAGTTTTTAATGTTTTTCACTTAGAAATTTATAGACTTTACCAATAGCAAGTACTACATCTGCAAGACACTTATCACTCTAAACAGCCATCACTCTATAAGCAAAGCATGAAAATGTTTCAAGGAAAAATTTTCCCAAAGAGCACAAATAATCTGCACTAACTTTACAGATTATGCCTCAATAAATTTTTAAATTGCTTCAACCAAAAAGTTCCCGAGAACCCACACCAGTGAGGGCAGGTATCAGATAAATGTCAAGCAGCATGTACGGCTCTTCTCACAGGAGAGATGTTCCAAGATCTCCAGTGGAAGCATGAAACTTTGCACAGAAAAGAACCACATGCTTTCTGCCATACATACACATACTTAAGTTTAAGTAGGCGTAAAGATTAATGAAGATAACTTACCTCAGATCTTACACCAACCTTAGGATATGATTTTCCTTCCCTTCCTTATGAAGTTGGGAATCTTTACCCTTTTCACTTTAAAGGAAGGCTTTTCTTTAGCATAGGCCAATTGCCAATATCACTACTCTTGTACTTTGGAGTCATAACTGGATAAAATGAAGTTTACTTGAACACAAGAACTATAATACTATGATAGTCGATCTGATCATCTAACATGATCTGATAAATGCAGGGCTTCTATGTGACAAATAAGCAGATAGCACACACTAAGGATCTGTTGGTTAAAGAGATGACTTACACCTCACTTGGAACGATAAGAGTGTCAGATTTCATCAAAAATACTATTTGTGATAGCACAGAATTTTAAATTTATGCATTTCTGGAAATTTATCATTTCTTATTTTCAATCCACACTTAATGTGGGTAATTAAAAGAGGAAAAAGCAAAACTGCAGGTAAAAGGAGACTGCTGAATCAGGGAAGACAGACAAATTTTGCAACGGATGGATGCACCCTCTGAGTATACTGTTCACTCCTACTAGATAAGCCATTTGATATAATTAGGCTATTCCAACCAAATGAAGACTTCATAGCTTTTCTTCATAGCTTTAACTTATGTTTCCTGTATGATTTTCAATTACTAAGTGTAACTGAAACTCAAAAAATTGCTACTATGATCACACATTCTAAAAAGTAACACTTGAATAAGGGGAGACCAGGCGAGCTGGGAGCATAAGCATCAATTCTCCCAATGCTTCATGCATTGCAAAGCAACTAAGATGGAAGCTTATACATGCTCAACAGAACTGATGAAAACATTCCCAATTACATTTTCCCTCAACTTTACTAGTCATTTCAAAAGTAGCATGTGTTTTGCTAAGCATAGATTTGAATATGGCAGAAAATTTGGCTATTCAAAGCAGGAGTAAGAAGATTAAACCCAAGCCATATTACTGAAATAATTTACTATACAACAATTAGGTAGTAGCCAGTCATGTGTGCTCAACAAAAAAATCTTATGTAATATTAAGAACTTCACATAATAAAATAATCCAGTTTTAATCATTAAAACTGTAAGTCATCAATGATACTGAAGTTACATGAATTCACAAGAAAGCCTCTGAAAACTAGACATTATTTTGAATGATAATAGCAGTTCAACTCTATTATCTGAGTGTCATGCATTCATATACTTTGAATGCACAGTTCTCTGGATCAGGAGTTAGTTTAGTGACAAAAAGGGAATTACAAGCAGGTTTCAAAATAAAAAGCAGGTAAAATTTCTGAGATTAAACTCCTACTCCTAGTCTCTTAGGTTAGGAATTACAATGGCACCACCGACACTGAAAGCAGTTCTTCCTACTAAAGTAAGTGATTCAAGAAAAGGAGCCGAGTATCACCTTGAGCCTCTGAAACTGCTGCTGTCCCTGCACTGGTGCAACTGGAGGGGCTGGATGGGCATGACTCTGGACCACCTGGCCTCCATGGGGCTGGACAGCTGTTGGGTGATGATGGCTGCTATGAACGGCTGCTATGGTGGGCCCATGGCTGCCAGAACTTTGTGGCACAGCTGAAACCTGGGGTGGACAAAATACAGACAAATTTTAAGGCTTGTGCATTCTTCCTCATAGCATCTAGAAAAATAACACAAATGCACAAAGCATGCCTGTGCATCTCTGCATGCACAAATATAATTAGAAACCAAATGTCCCAGAAGGGGGGAAGTAGTAAAATAAATTATAATCCATCTAATTATAAGAGAATGCCTTGCAGTTATTTAAAAACATACAATTTTAATGGTATTAAAAAAATTATTTGTGGTTAAGGCTTTTTTTTCTGTTGCAGAGTAAACCCAGGGTCTCATATACATAGGTAAGCATTCTACTGCTTGAACTTACACAATCAGCCCCCAGCTTTACTTTTTCATAAATTCCAATACTCATGGATCATCACTTATATACATTGTCATGTAAGAATGTGAGATAAAAAAACACAAACCTAAAATTTGTATTAGATTTCAAATATATATTTTTTTAAACTATGATGTATACTTGCTATACAGTTCCTAGCTTGGTGCAATGTTGCACAACCTTTCTTCCATGCAGCTCAGGGGGCTGAGGCAGAAAACTGTTAAGTTTGGGATCATCCTGGGCTATACAGTAAGACTCTAAAACACTGTTCTTTTTTTCTAAATACTTTCAATATCTGTTCTTCTCTCATTAAAGACTACACTTTAAATAACACTAATATGCATATGTTTTAACATTAAAAAGATTCCTAAACCTTAAACAATTTGTTACCTAAGAATTATAGTTATGCGCTGCACAATGACATTTCTGTCAACAATAGACCACATGTATAATGGCAGACCTGTGAGATTATAATGAAGCTGAAAAATTCTTCTCCTGCATGACACAGTAGTCACCATACCAAAACACCATTACTGGTGCACTGCTCCTAGTGGTATAAGAGTATAACATTTATGTACCACATATAATGCTTGATAACACAATATAACTGGTTTATGTATTTACTATATACTACATTTCGTCATATTAGAGCGTATTCCTATAGCTTCTCAGTCTTTTGGCTAGGAACAAGTGTAGAGTATATTACCGTTTGAAAGAAAATAAAGTAAGATGGCAAGATGGCATTGCAAATAAAGTGCTTGTCACCAAGCCTGATGACCCGAGATCAATCCCTAGAATCCACATAGTAGAGGATAAGAATCAAGCCTTGCAATGCGTCCTTTGACTTCAACATGCACTCAGTGACACATCACACACACACAAAATATAAAGTACCAATTTTTAAAAATGTGCTATAAAACAATGTGACATGTTACATGCTGGTAGCAACTTAGTATATCCCATGTTCACCATACCTCTGACTGAATCAGGAAGGCACTTCAAGTGACTCTTTAGAGTTTTAAGTATATTGTATGTTTACAAAATGACAAAATTAGCTAAGACCATACTTGTCAGAACATGTCCTCAATATTAATTGAGGTATGACAATATTCTAAAATAAAGTCAAAAAAATTGTTCAATTGCTGCTGATTTAGCTTCAAACATTTTTCGATTGTTTTTCAATCTTTCTCTTTTAGGGATGAATTAAAAATGCCTTTTTCACTTCCATTACAAAACAATGCTATATAAAGCTTTCACAACATTTTTGCTTTCCTCGCTTAAGTCTATTCATTAAGGCCGGGGCAAGGAAGCACTCAGGAGACTGATGCAGGGAAGAATGCTTCGAGTTTTTCTTTTTTTTTGTTTCAAGTTTTAAGCCCACATAAGGTGCATAGTGACTTACAGGCAAACATGGGCCATAGAGAAAAATTCTTTCTCAAAAGAAAAATGAATGAATGAATAAAGGGGTGAACACACATAGTAATGTCAATATACCTGACTGCTTAATACCTAAGCAAGAATAAACATAAAATTTACTTTCTATGACCAATAAGCTGTATACTACAACTTTAGGGAAAAAAACCCACAATTTTGCATGTAAATCCTCACCAATTTATAAAATAACCCTTAAGCAGATAAGACACAAATAAATGAAGCAATGATCTGCAAACTTACAAACATAAAACATATTAAGATAATAAAAAAATACTTTAAAAGTCTGAACTTTGGTCTAGCTCTCACAGGAAAGTCTTATCAGAGGTTGTCGGTTCCAGAATGTTTTTATAAGTGTTACATGTTTTTGTAAGAATTACAGCTTGAAAATGTTTGTACTATCTGATTTTATTACAAGCATATTACCATTTCTGGTAAGAATACATAAACTATCTTTAATATAGAAAATAGTTATAAATCTAAAAGTGATTCCATTTTTATTTGAAATTTTCTCTACACTTTAACTTCAATATTTGATCCATTTACAGTGTTCTGACTGCAAAACCAACCTTATAAGTAAGCCTTACATTGCTTCATAGGACTCCTGAGGAATTGACACCTAAGAAATCATCATTTCGGCTTTCAAAGATACAAAATGAATGAAAAATCCTGTCTCAAACAAAAAGGCTGGGTTGGAAATATGGCTCAAGGGTTAAGACTGTCTCACAAGCAGAAGGTCCTGAGTTCAAATCTCAGGTTCCACTTAAAAAAAAAAAAAATGACAGGACAAAAAATAGACTACACTTCTGACCCTGGTGGGTGGAACTTGGGAAATCCCAAAAAGGAGGTAGAAGCAATCCAGGATGATTCCTGAAGTCACTCTTGATCCTCCACAGGGACACACAGTGCCCTCTGATACGCACGCACGCACACATACACAAAACAAAGGCTAGCTTGGCGGTATACCTGTAATTGCAGCACTTGGGAGGTAGAGCAAGAGACCAAAGCTGGATTCAAGGCCAGCCTCTGCTAATTAATGAGTTTGAGGTCATCCTTGTTTCAGCCACCCACAATGAAAAAAATATTTGTTGTAAAAGTTCTCTTTTATATGTTTAAAAAAAAAAAGGTGTATGAACTGTGACTATAAACAGTTCTGCACTATGAGAAATGTAAGAATATAAATAGTTCAATTGCCCGATGACAGAATGGATGCACATGCTAACCATATCAAACTAATTATAACACAGTGAAAATAATACAATCAGATATCTATACATAAAAACAAAGTTAGGGTTGGGTTTATGCCTCACTTGGTCCAGTGCTTGCCTAATATAAGTGAAGCCCTGGGTTCCATCGCTAGTACCCATGAACCAGGCACGGGGGCTCACACCGTCATCTCAGTATCAGGGAAAATAAGGCAGAAGGATCGGTTTACGTTAAATTTAAGTTACCCTTAGCTACAATTCGAGTTCAAGGCCACCCTGGGATATGTAGTTCCTGTACCACACCACAAAAGGTAAATAAGAAAATCATATAAAAAGTGACAGCATTAGGAACCACATTGAGTTTTTAAAAAGTCAAAAGAAAAAAGTTCCTATTTCCATGAAAGTATAAATATCTGACTTAAATTATGTTAACTAAATAAACGAATATAAATAAAGGGATATAAAGTCAGTAGTAGAGCATTTGCCTAACATGCACAGGTCCTGGGTTCAATCCCAACCAACGCAAACAAAACCAACAAGCCAGGAATGGGGTTACCAGCTTGTGATCCCAGAACTGGGCAGCTAAGGCAGGAAGGCAAAAGTTCAAAGCTAGTTGTACTGTACAGTGAAACCTATTTCAAAAAGAAAAGCATGAAAAGGGCAGTAGGAGGAAAGAGGGAAAATCCAGACACATCTGAGGGAAAGGAAAAGAAGGGGGCAGAAAGAGAAGATCACAATGTAACTTCTTTTCTGATGCTTTAAACTCAAGTGGTGGTGAGTGCACAAGTGCAAGTACCTCTTCTGTTTGTTTTACACATGCTGCATATGAAAATTATCACATCTAGCTTAATAAAAATCACTTTAACGGGACAAAACACCACCCCTCATTCTGCTCTCCGACTCTCAAGTGGCTCCAGTTTACCTGGTAGCTGGGTGTTACTGAGTATTGAATTCCCGTGGCTGACTGCATGGTCTCAGATACGGCTTCATATACAGGAGGGGCAGGGGCAAGCACCCGGTGCTGGTGAGGAAAAGCCTCTGTGCTGCCAGGAATCCGACGCTGCTGGGCTGCATACACCGGTGACTCCTGGTCATCCAAACGGCGCTTCATTCTGCACTCATGCTCAGGGATGCACTACGAAATCTGCAGAAATCAAAAGGAGCAGCAAAAGTAAACTCTCACTCCAGTGTGACATGTACAACTGAGGATCAAATGCCCAAGTTTCGTATCAGCTTAACTCCCAGAACTGATTTATTTCATCTTAGAAATGATCACTGGGTAGTTCACTCAAGTTAAGACTTACAAAAAAAAAAAAAAAAAAAAAGGCCAAAAATTTAAGTAAAAGCAGTCTTAACCAATTTGGTATCATTTTGAAAATACCTTTTAATACGAAAACACAACCACCTCTTATCTTCTAAAATGCTGTAATTCCTGGTATTAATTACACAACTTATATGCTATAGCATTTAATTATAAAAATTCTCAAAATCAGGCATGGTGGCTACTTAACTACTCTCGAACCTAGTACTAACCTGGGATAAAGCACCACAGTAAAGTGCCTGTTACTTGTGGTGGAGGTGGGGCTGGTATTAGTTGGATCTAATTTCCTAAGTACCCACTTTGATAACTTATTTTTATTTATCCTTGGCATTGGGGCTTATGTAGCTGAAGCTGGCTTGATCTTCTGCCCCCCCCTACTCAAGTATTAGAATTATGTACATGAACCACCATGCCTAGCTTTAAATATTAATTTCCATAATTAAATGCTATCATGGAAAGGGTGATATGCCAGAAGTACAAGGACAAAGGTTGTAATATTGTCTACTTAAAAGTGCTATATGGGGCCGGCGAGATAGCTCAGCAGGTAAAGCACCTTCTTGCAACCCGGTGACCTGAGTTTGATTCACAGAAACCCACGTGGTAGAAGGAGAGAATTTCTAAAATTGTCTTCTGACCCGTGTCCCATGGCACACGTGTGCACCTCTCTTTCACACATGAGTATTTTAAAAGTGATGTACATAAAAAATTCATAAAGCTCCTTGAATGATTCAGGTCATTTTCACATCCTCCAACTAAAAAATAAAGTTGGAATCGACTTCTAATCTTTCCTTTTTAAACTTTATTTATTCATTCATTCATGGGTGTGTATCAGGTGGCACTTGTGTCCCTGTGGAGGACCAAGAGTGACTTCGGGAATCATCCTGGATTGCTTTTACCTCCTTCTTGCTTTGCTCTGGGATTTCCCAGGCTCTGCTCACCAGAGCTAGACATTCAGGCTGCTGCCCTTTCAGCCTGGAGTTTTTACATAGGAACTGGGATCTGAAACTCAGGATGTTCTGCTTGTGAGGCAGAGTCTTAACCCCTAAGCCATCTCTCCAGCCTGACTTCTAATATTCTTTAAAAATTAAGGTGGATAAAGAGAACCAATTCCCAAAGTTATATTCTGACCTCCATACAGGCACCATGGCACGTGTTCCCACACATATACTGCATCTCACACACTCACACACACACACACACACACACACACACACACACACATTCTAGCCTAAACTCTGAACTTAAGCTTTGTAACACTGGATTCTGTTTAATCAGTTTGAGCGATTCCCAACTGCTAGTCTAAGAAACACCCTATAGGACAATGAAAAAAACAGTAACTGTAGTGAGGTTTTCACTAAGTATTAAAGTACTACAATTTACAATCACACTCACCATTTATTACTAAAAAGCATAAGTAATCATAATCTTTTGGTAGTATTAGAGAAACACTAGACAAATACTTAAACACTAGTTACATCATTTGCTAGTAACTAACTCTGTGACATGTTTAACTTTATTCATCTCCAGAATTTTCTCCCCAGACCATGTCTACATCCTCTCCATCACCTATCCATACTCCTTTGACACTACTTTCAAAACTGTATACCTCAAATGTAAACCTACCTCATCACTGGCTTCCCCTCACTTAAAGACAATCTGAATTCTTGAAATTCCTTGGTTTATACTATAAAACCCTTTCTTGAAGCTCAACTCTGTTATGCAGCCCTGAGGAGTCAGAGGCAGGAGGACTGTGCAGTGTTAAGATCAGCATGGCTCACATAGCAGTTCCAGACTAGCCAGGGTTTCATCGTATCAAACAATAACAAAAACCCTTGAGAATAAGGTGAGTCTGGAAAAAGAAACTTTTCTCTTCCAGTCCCCATGTCCATCACCCAGTCCAGCTTAATGTCTCACCGCCAACTCTCAAAAGTCGTCCTCTGATCTGCACAGGTGCGCCGCGGTACCAAATGTTCACACGAATACATGTGATTATGAACATGTGTGCATATGTGCACAAATACTTTTTAAATGTGGTTTAATTAATTTTTAAAAAATCTGAATGTGTGTGTGTGTGTAAATTCTTTTAGAGGTCCTTTTCAACCAAGCTTACATTCCTCACCCTATGGATACTGGACACAAAGGATGGTTCCAGGACCCACCCCCATGAATACCCAAATCAACCGAATGTTCAAGCACTTATGCTTGATGGTGTGCGTTTGTATATAACTTCCTACCCTCCTCCTAAACCCTTTTTAAAAATCTCTAGGCTACTTGTAATATCCAATACTATGTAAATAGTTGTTAAACTGTATTTTCCAGGAATGATAATCTGGACACATTCAGGAGAGATGGAATTTTTTTTTCCAAATATTTTTTATATGAGGCTGGTTGAATCCATCAATGTAGAAACTAGGGATATGAACATCCAAATATACTGAAGCCACAAAAGAATACCAGTAATAGTTAGTTATACTAGGATTACGTGCATGTGCCACCTTACCAAGCTCTACTGTCTAGGTGACAAAGACCGAAACAGATTAAGTAAATAGTTCAAAGCTGCACAATTATTGTGAAGCAAAGCTGGGCCAAAAAGAAGTCCATAGAATCTGCCTCCAGAATCAATAAAAATCATGTCTCCCAAAACAGAAGAAACGAAGATGGTCTCTTCATTTATGTTAGGCTCACATGCACTAAACCGACTTCAGCTTTCTTTAATCCAAAACACACTTAGATTATTTATCCATTCTGCAGCTGCATCCTACTAGATCAGAAATGCTTTGTCACCTTACCTACTAGCTAAAGCAAAAATTAATAGAAAATGATGCTGAGTGTAGTTAGATACATGGAAACATTGCTAGTGGGAATTCCAACTGGTATAGTCTATTTAGTTATCAATTTAATACCTACAAAAACAAAGCATGTATGTTCTTTTAACAATAACTTCACCTCTAGATCTCAATCCTATATATTTGTCAAGTGTAATTATAGCAAAGTCTGAACTTGCTTTATTTATATTATGGGAAATTACAAATCAATTACAAACATTAGTGTCCATCTCAAATTAAAGACATAATACAGAGGCTACAGAATATATATATACACAATATTCATATTTTATGTAAATTTTACATAAAAAGAAAAATACTACAAACAAAAACTATAATACACATTCTCAAATTCTTGGGTGAAAGTGTACTGAGATCTTTGTTTTCACTGTGGATTTATAGATGGAAGAAGGCACAAATGGACAGGAATGTGATAAAGGAAGGACTGCAAGAACCACGATGATAATAGCCATAGAGTATTTATATTGCTGTTCATTACAGAATTCTATAGAGCTGAAAATATTCTTTAAAGAGTTTTCAAAGGAAAAGCTAACACTATAATTTGTGAGCAATAAATGAGCACCATGAATCAGGATGGGGCAGAAATGCATATACTGGGGAAAACTTAGCTTTCAACTACATCTTGAAAATTAGAGATGGAAGAAGACATGGGAGATATACAGCAAAAAATTAAATATAGTACAGCAACTTTACACTTAGAGACAAATAAAGTTATTTATAATCTTTGCCAAGTCATTTTATCTTGCAAGAAATTACCAAGCACCTTCTAACTACCAAGTACCATATATTAGTGCTCTAGAACTGAACAGGGAATTCTTGTCCAACAACCAAGTCTTCCAAAAACTACTGTCGGCCAATGCGATACTAACAATCCAGCAGGTGGGCAAATCTAGAATCCTGGTATTTTGAGAGACACCAACTGTCAAAGAAATTATGCGACTTGTTCACAGCAATATGTGGTTAAAGAAGGAAAGAGTATTGTATGAACACTCCTTAGAAGGAACACTGGACATACTACAAAATCCTATTTGAGAGGTACAATCAGTCTGAGCTAAGTACCTGAATGCCAAGTGGTGGGTCCAGAGAGGAGGACAATGGTGTTTTCAAGCCCTGTTTCCACCTGCATGATTTTCATGTCATCATAGTCTCAGACTGCTTCAGGTTCAAAACTTTTTAACAGTGCTAGGTCAACTCAAGTTTACAAAGACATATTATAAAGACAAAAAAAAAAGATAGAAAATAGAATTCTAAAGTAAACATACAATGCACACAAAAAAGGCGTTTTAATGAAAAGTGGGGAATAATTCCAGATTATGTAAAGCAATCAAAATTCCCAAGTAAAAGACTTAAGTCTAGTAAACTCCCTGGACACTACAGGAAACTCCAACTGAGAAGGCATTGTTTCAGAGCAATACTGCAGGGTAGAGATAAACACTACCTCCTCTGAAAAAAGATCAATTTTTCAGTTCTACAACCTAAAACAGCTTTTTCTTTTCTTTCTCCTCTTTTTCTTAAAGACAGCATTTAAGTCACCTTGGCTAATCAAGAACGCACTGTAAAAACCAGGCAGGTCTTGAACATGTGGTAGTCCTGCTACCTATACCTTTTAAAGTGCCAGGATCATAGGTTTGCCACACCGCTGGCCTAAAACTGTCTTTAGGTACAAACATGGCGTATTGGGGGCTTTTTTGTTTTGGGGTGTGTGTGTGTGTGTATCAGAGGGCACTGTGTGTTCGTATGGAGGGCCAAGGATAATTTTGGGCATCAACCTGGATAATAACCTCCTTTTTGCTTCATTCTGAGATTTCCCAGGCTCCACCCACCGGGGCTGGAAGTACAGACCTTCAGTTTCCACTTAGCGATTTTATCTACTCTACAATCATCAGAAAGTTACAAATGTAGTGCTGGAGCGATGGCTCAGTCAAGAAAGTATCTGCCATGAAAGCATGAGGACTTGAGTTCAAATCTCCAGAATGGTGGAAACAGGAAACTTTGGATACTTGCTGGCCAAACAGTTTAACTGAATCATCAAGCTCCAGGTTTAGCAAGAGATGCTATCTCAAAAAATAAAGTGGAAGATACCTGATGTTCAGTCCTGACTCACACCACACCACACACATTACAAAGGCAGCTTCTCTTTCTCACACTCTGCTAGTCTTTCAAAACTTTCATGGTGTCAATCATGTCATACTTTAAGGTTGTTTTTTCTGTTATTTTGTTCTGCTTTTCAAAATAAGTCTCTCAATTTATTTCTTCTGAATCTTCTTTCCATCAATACAATTCTTCCAAGTTTTATTATGAATCCTGTTCAGAAACAGCTGTTTGCTCCCATACCTGCCTATCCACCCTGTGTAACTGAGCACAACTGGCATCTACCTCTTCAACACAAGAGTAGTTATAGAATCAAAGTTTTTGGAATGCTTTGTTTGGGGGTATTTCTTGTCAACTCACAATCTGGAAGTGTGTCTCATTCTTCAAAATATTCTTTAAAATTGTCATCTGTTGGGGCTGGAGAGGTGGCTCAAGGGTTAAGCCTCTGCCTTGCAGGCAGAAGGTCCTGAGTTCGGATCCTAGACCCCACGTATAGACGCCGGGCAGAAACGGGGGCGGCCTGCATTTCTGGTCCTGGTAGGGCAGAGCCTGTGAATCCCAGGGCAAAGTAAACGAGGAGGTGGAGGCGTCCATGGAGGTTCCCGAATTCGTCCGTGGTTCTACACACACACATACATACACGCACATGCATACACACACAATTGAATAAATAATAAAAAAAATCGTTTTAAAAATTGTCATCTGTATTTCCAAAGCTCAGACTACCGATAATTTGCTTCCTCCATTGCGCTGGTCCTGGATGCCTCCAAACCCATGGGGTTGACAGCAGAGACGGCTAGTGTCCCGACTGCTTTTTTTAATTGATTTTGTTTTTGATAGGGCTTCATACTGTAGCGCCCAGGTCGTCTTGGAACTTACTATGTACCTAGGATTTATACATGTGCTAATCCTCCTGCCTCAAACTCCCTTAGTGCTAGGATTTCAGGAGTGTTGTCCAGATTGCATACCTCCAAATTTTCTTTTCTCTCTGCAATTATAGGAGGAAAATGAAAAATAGATTCTCATGGTCATGGAAGGAAGGCTTAAAGAAATGTCAGCCAGGAGAGGTGTGCACACCTGTAACTGCAGTACTCAAGAATCTAAAGTGGAAGGATCTGGAATTTGAGAACATTCTGGGCCATACAGTGAGACCCTGATTCAAAATAAAAATTTTTGGCATCTATGCTTCATCCAAATTCCCTAAATAACACCATAAATGTTTTAGATTCTGTGTCCCAATTTTCTTAGTACATTACTGAAAAATATGAGGTTTTGGCCAAAAAAATTAAAACTGAACTATAACCATGATCATCCACTTCGCTATGCACCATCAACCAGACACTTATCATTCTCTTTACTGTCTATTATTTTAGTCCTTTGGAGCATATCTGAAAGTAACTGGCAAGGGGCTGGAGAGATGCTCTGTGATTAAAGCGCTTACCATGCAAGCAAGAGAACTAAAGTGTGGACCCTTAGAACCTATGTGAACGCCAGGTAGGGGGGAGGAAACAGGGGATCCCAGATCAGCTGCATCAGTGAGCTCTCAGTTTGACAGAGATTCTGCCTAAAAGATGGATCAAGGAACAGTCCCCACATCAACCTATGACCACACTCCTGCACACCCACATGAAAATAACTGATGAGTAATAATAATTACCTAATTATTACCTAAGGCTCCAAGATCAAGGAAAATAAGGTAACAAAGAACTCATAACTTAGATGAATAGTAATAATCAAAATGAGTTTTTTCCTCAAAAAGGACAATGAATTTTCTCTTTATTCTTTTGAAGACTTCAACAAAGTATAATAGTCATGAAATATAAATCTTCACGAAGATAGTACTACTCAAAAAGAAGCTCAGGGCCAGATATATAGATAACACATCAGTAAGTCAAGCACTTGGGAGACTAAGACAGGATGACTGAGTATAAGACTAGCCTGGGCTACATAGCAAGACCCTTTCTTTCTCAAACACAATTTGAGACAGTTCTTTAAAAAAAAAGGACAAGAGAACATGTTAAATATGTCACACTTTTATCATGTTAGGTATACTATTCCAGTAGCCTTTCAAAGAAGAGACCAGGTCTGGATACACAGCACTTGTCATACAAGTTTGAACCCTCAGAACCCTCAGAAGGCAGCACAATAATAGCACCACCTGCAATCCAGATGTTCCAAGAAGACAAGAGAATCCCTGAAGCTCACAGGCCAACAACAAAAAGACACTGCCTCCAACAGGATGGAAAGAAATAAACAACATCTCCACACACACATCACATATACAATCCAAAGACAAACTAGTTAAATTCAAGGGTGGGTTTTTGTTTCTTTTACTGTTTCTTTTTTAATATGTTTTTAATGCCTGATGGTACAGGACTGTACAGCTACTCAAAGAAACTTAGGCAGGAAGATCAGAAGTTCAAGGCTTATCTGAGTCTATCCAACTCTTATCTCAAGAAGGCTGGGGGGGAGGGTGTCACAAAACATTTGTTTAGCATATGCAGACTAAACAATTATTTAATTGCCAGGATACCCCCAAGTTTTTTTTTTTTAATTATGGAGAATGAATGTGCATGTGTAATAGTGTGGATGTAAGAGGATAATTCTGTAGAACATATTCTCTCTATTCACCTTTATGCATGCTCCAGGGTTTGAACTCAGGTTACTGGGTTTGTGTAGCAAGCACTTTTACCAGCTGAGCCATCTTGCTGGCCCCCAAATCATTTCTAAAAGACAAGTGGACAGATAATTAAAGACAAGTTTGTATTTAAAAAGAAAAAGGATGCAAAAAAGACAAAATTTGCAATGTGTGTAAAGAATATAATAAAATGGCAAAGCTGACTCTCAGGCTACTCAGAAACCCTGATGGGTGGGTTGTCACATGATTTAACTTAATTTTTAAAAGTCAAAAACCACAAGCACTTCCTAACTTTGCTGTTATTGAAGATGATCCTGAATTTCTAATTCTCTTGCTACCTCTTCCTATGTGCTGAGATTACAAGCATGCACTAATTACTATGTCTGTCTTATTTTTTTTAAGTGTGCTGGGAATCAAACCCAGGGCTCTACGCACCCTAGGCAAGCACTTTACCAATTAACTGAATAAGCTATAGCCCAGCCACACTTGTAAAGTTTTTTTTTTGCTTGCTTGCTTGCTTGCGTGTGTGTGTGTGTGTGTGTGTGTGTGTGTGTGTGTGTGTGTGTCCGTGTGTATGAAGAAGGCACTGTGGGTCCCTACAGAGGACCCACAGTGACTTCAGGAATCATCCTGGATTGCTTCTTCTACCTCCTTTTTGCTTCACTCCAGATTTCCCAGGCTCCTCCCACCAAGGTTGGAAGTGCAGGCTACCACCATTTCTTTCTGGTGTTTTTACATGGGACCTGGGATCTGAATTCAGGATCTTCGACTTGTGAGGCAGAGTCTTAACCCCTGAGGCATTTCTCACCCCTCATTTCCAAGTTTTTAAAGTGGCAAAACCAGGAACAATGTGTGAAAGAATAAAACTACAGTATTAGAAAATAATAAACTTAACATTAACAGTGTATCTTGAGTGAAGGATAAGTCACATATATACCAAGTCCATATACCAAATCTTTATATGTGATGTCTTCTGAATAAAAAGGGGTCAGTTCTGCAAACTAAATAGCTTATGAACTGCCAAACCAGAAAAAATTCAATTTCACCAGGATGCCCCCACTATCACACTTTAAGTACTTTAAGTGAAAAAAAAGTGAAAAGTTAAGGATGTTAAACAACTCACTTAGAGACCAGACTTCAGACTTTCCCATTCTTATGGGTACCTGCTCACTATGCCACTGTACCCTCAATGATGTGCAGTAAAATCGCATGTGTACATTTTCCTTGTGAGAATGGGAAGTTCTAGGGGACAAAGACTGACTCAATTTGCTTTTGGAATCTGAGTCCTAATCTGTTTCCTAAGCACATAAAATAGCTCCTCAAAGTAAACCAAAAGTAACGAATTGCCCAGTAATTCCAAGTTCTTAAAGTGGCAAAACCAGGAACAATGTGTGAAAGAATAAAACTACAGTATTAGAAAATAATAAACTTAACATTAACAATGTATCTTGAGTGATACTCAAGAGAACTAAAAGCAAGGACTTTAATTCACAACTAACAAAAGGTAGGGAAAAACCTAAATGCTCACAGACAGATGAGTAAACAAATTGTTATATATTACAACTGAATATTATTCAAAGTTAAAAAGGACATTCTGGTATATTAAGCTATCATTAAGGACAAAGTGCTCTGATTTGACTTAACATAAGTGAAAGGTGTTTGGAGTAGTGAAATTCAGAGACAGAAAGCAAAATTGTGGTAGCTATACTGAGAAATGATACAAAGGAAGAGTTACTGTTTCATGTATACCAGGATTCAGTTGAGGACACTGAAAACTTCTCAAGCTGGACAGTGGTGATAGCAGAGCAACGTATGTTAACCCCATGCTGACTATGTACTTAAAAGACAAATGAGAATATGAAAATTAGGTTTTACTATATTCGTCAATTTGTTTAAAACATCTTATTTATTCTGTTTGTGTTATCAGGAAACAACTTACTCGAGTCAGTTTTCTCCTTCTACCATGTGGGTTCCAGTGATCAAACTCGGGTCTTTAGGCTTGGCAGTTAACATCTTTACCAAGTAAGCCAGGGCATGAGCCTTGATTTCTTTCATTTGGATTCAGGCTTTTATCTCTCATATAGCCTAAGCTGGCTTCCAATCACCTCACAGGTGAGAATAACCTTGAACAACCCATCCTCTTGTCTCCACTTCCCCAATGTGGGGATTACAGAACACCCAGTTTTCTTGTTTTAATATTTTAATTCATTTATTGTGTGTTTCTGTGCAGGTGTGGGAGGAGGGGGGTCTGAGTGCTTGCATGTACCTGTTCACATGTAGGTCAAAGGCTGATATCTGGTTTCATTCCTAAGAATAGTTCAAATTGGAGCTTTCTCAGACAAGATTTCTCACTGGCCTGGGAGCTCCCAGTATCCGCCTGCCTCTGGTTCCTCAGCACTGGGACCACAAGTACCAGCTACCTCATCACCCAGCTTTTATGCATACTCTTGTGATGAAGTGTAGAAAGCACTTCAGTGACTAATCATTTCCCTAGCACCTTTCCTCACTTTTAAAACATGCATTCAGGAATGGTGCTCAGATCAGTAATTCCAGCAGAGGCTGAGGCAGGAGAATCATAATGAGTATGAAGACCAGTATGAGACTCTGAGTCCAAACAAATAAGTGACACATTTCACTGTATCTACCACTCAGAGCTGCCATAAAAATTCAATAAGTTACAATATTAGTGTCTGACAAAATAGCCGGGACAGAGTTAGGGTTCAATAAAGGTGAACTTTTATTATTCAAGGAGGAAGCTATAGTTTGAAAATTATATACCATTATTTTTAGGAACCATCAAAAAGTAAACTCTTGCTTGGAGGCAGGAAGGGGAACTAATCCAAAACTGGGAAGCCTTGAAAGACACTGTAATAAACTACGAATGCCATGTACTTGACCTTTAAATTTTAACCAAAATTCCCACCTGTTAAAAGTCTGGCCTGCACAGCTTTTCAGCTGCAAACGGGACTGTGCTGCGCTGGGAATCTTTTCAAATTAACAGCCACCTCTTTTCTTTAAAAGGAAAAAGAGAAAAAAATGTTTAATGTTTAAGTATATTATTAAACTTTCTGGATTACATAATGCTAGCATTTCTAAGTTATTTCAGCCCTGAAAAAAATTACAGCATGCAATGTTAACATCTGGAAAGTAAGAAGAACCATATCCAGGTTCTTACCTGATTTTTAAAAAATCTTGAACTCGTGATCCTGATATGCCAGGAAGACAATATATTCTATTAAGGATATGAACTAGGTGGTCTATTATTTCTCAATACACTTGCCTTGCAAATTAAAAATAGAAGTAACTAGGTGGTGATCAAGTTTTCCTCAAACCAAATCATTTTCTACTACCTTTATTACTTTACAGCACCCATAAAAACACCTAAATGATTTGCCTCCACACCAACCCTATTGCACCCATCACTACAATGCACTATTGCTATTGGCACTTCTTTAGTCGAGAAAGGGGTATTTGACCCCTTCACAAAAGTAGAGCACAGGGTGCTGTATGCAGCCCCTACAGAATAAAGGACAAACCTAGAATTTAATTCCAGTTTAATTACCACAGGATCATTCAGCCATTAGTGCATAAATGTGTTGCCATGTTTACTTTCTCAAGAAAAAAATCAACAAATAATTTACCTTAAGAACATGTAACAAGTCAGAGCATAACCATCCCAACTAATGTGATTACCTATGCATTAACCCCGTTCTTTGCTAAAGCAACACCCCAAACAAAGGTTAAAAGGCGTTCATTCACGACCTTACCATTCTTTTTATCTAAAAAGCACAAGAGCACTAATTTTTACAGAATACAAAAAAGGAGTTGAACTAATGGAATAACCTATAAGCAAAAAGCTTGCAGTTACCTGTTCTACCTATCTCTTTGTGAAACTAAGCTTTTGGGGCAGTGTGTGGTGTACACAGTGAAAACATTCTAAAATTCAAACGTTGAATATATCAGAAAGCTGTATTTGGAGCTAAACTTCGAAGAAAAAAAAAGAACAAGGACTGGGATATAGCTTAGGATGGCGTAGTGCTTAACTGCCTTAAGTTTAACCCCCATCCCCCACAGGGTTTGTTTTTTTTTAATTAAATCATCTATGGCATGCTCCAACACTTTCTGTTATAAATCTCAGCCCTGTGAAGCAGAAGCTCAGCTGGGCCTGAGAAACCAGATTTAAAGTCCTAAAGTACAGAAGCGGTAGCCAAGTTTAGCTTCTGCCCACCACCCCACAGGTAGAAAGGAGACCCGCTCGACAAAGCCAGCTTCAGACCATCGAGAGAACTCCAGGAAAGCTTGTCACCCGTTACATCGCTCCCACCGACTCCTCTGCCTCTCACACCCCGAGAACACCTAGCGCATCCCGAAACCGGTGATCACACGCAAGAAGAATAGCAGCGACCACGCTACCCTCTCCCCCCGCCGCTACGGCGCCCTCCCAGCCGCGTGGAGCGCAGCTCTGGGCACCGGGCCCAGGCGCCCCAGGCAGCAAGGACGGCACGACCGCAGTAAGTCCCGGCACCTCCACAGCTCGGGGTCCACAGGGGTCCCTCCCACCCACAGACGTGCAGGGCGGGGCAGACCCGGGAGCCGCGGCTCCCCGCCAGCCTCGACGGCAGGCTGGCCCCGAGCGAGCACCGCCTCACTGGCAAGGAGGCGGAAACCCGGGCGGGGGCGGAGAGCGAGGGGAGTGGCATCCCGGCCCCGGACGGCCCAGCCGGCCAACCGGATCCCGAGAAGGCGGGAGAACCCGGGCTTCACGCCCCCTCGCCGCCGCGCCCCGAAGCCACGCGCCGGAGACCCCCGGGTCTTCCCCGGACGCCCGCAGGCCCCGCAGCACCGCCCGCCGGAGGCTCCGCCCACGGGCCGGCGGGAGGGGACGCGCCGCCCGCATCCAGCGCCTTCCCGCCCCGCCCCTTTCTCCCCCATCGCACGCGCGCGCCCGCCCGCCCGCCCCGCCTCCGAGCGGCGGGACCAGAGCCCGCCCCGCCGTGCGCACCGGGACTACGCTCGCCTCCCCCTCCCGCGCGGAGAGCGGCCCCGCTCCGCCCCCCGCCCCCCCTTCACACAGCCACACGCCTCCCGCCAGTGCGCTCTACGGGAAGCTGGGGAGGTCAGCCCCCCTAAAACACACACCCTCGGGTCCGGCGCTGCCCGCCAGCCCGGTGGCCGCCCGGATCCCGCCCCGGCGTGCGCTCACCGCAAAGCTCCTTCAGCCGCCTGGCACTGCGTGTCCCTCCCGGCGTGAGCCTCGCACCCAGCGGGGAGGCCCCGGGAACAGCGCGGGGCACAGGCCCGCCGGAGCGGACTGGCAACCTTCTCGGCGCTCAAGGAGCGGTCACAGACCTCGGTGCCCAGGCCGGGAAGGAGGGAGGGAGGGAGGGAAACTCCAAGGGGGGAAGGGGAGGGGGGGAAGATGGAGAAACCGTCTCCGCCGCCTCTACCGCCGCGGCCGCTTCTCTGTTACCCGGGAAATCCCGCCCACTCTTTCGGCCCGCCCCGCCGAGGGAAGGTACAGCTTCGCTCTACCACGGGGTACATTATCTGTCCGTCAAACATTTAGCCAATCGCCGCACCTCGGCTGCCTCCTTCCCGCCCCTTCCCTCTCGGCTGGGAAGGGAGGGGGAGCCGCTCATCTTCTCCACGCCCCTATTGGCGGGGAGCATCCCTAACTCAACCCCGCCTATTGGAGACGGATTGCTGGATCCCACCCACAAGCTGCCACACTATTGGAGGAAGGAGGGAAGCTCTTCACAGGTCATTGGTGAATCTTACATATCCCGCCCTACACAGCCTGAGCCACAGGCCTAACAAATCGGCTCCCGCCTCCGCCGGTCATCGCATTGGAAGGCTACCTTTGACTCGCTCGCAGCCCCAGGAAGGTAAGTAAGCGATGCAGGGTAAAATGTCCGTAAAGTGAAGTAGACTCCTCCTACCGTACTGCTGGGCGAGGCCCCGCCCCCAGCAATCGGATTGGATCATCTCGGCGCCGGTAGGACCCTCCATTGGACGCGGCGCCCGTCCAGGAAGGAACCGATTCCGCCCTGCGCGAGGAGGTTGAACCTTAGCAGTCCTTTTGTGGAATGTTTACACTAGAGACTGAAACTCAGAGTTCCAGGGCCCCGGTCGTGAGATGGCGCGGAGCTCGGCGGCAAAAACTGGAGGAGGCCTCTGGGATGGGAAGAGGAAGGGCAGTAGTAGTACCACCACTCTGCAAGGCTTTGTAATCAAAATAATGACGGCAGCAGAACCTCACCCACTTAATTTTACACTTACGCACTCTGCCTCCTTCTAGACACAAGCAGTTTGGAGCAGTCAGCAGCTTTGGGCAACTAGAGCGCAAAATTAAGGTTGGGGGCCATAAACTAATATGCCACCCCCAAAGGTTTGCCAGCCAGTCGCTAGAGGTGGCTGCACACTCCAAACTCCCAGAACCTGAACTGTCCTCAAGAGGCAAACCCTTAAAAGCCTCCGCCCTGGCAAGCGTGGGGAAGGCGGGGAGCGTGAGACAAAATGTATCCCTGGTTTCCTAGATGGATCTGAAGGCAGCCTCAGACGGAAGGATGAAAAGAAAGCATAAATGCACCGTGGGATAAATGGATCTTGGGGATGCACTCAGGTTCAGAAAATAAAGATTCCAGATGGGATTGAAAACATGGTTATTGACAGGAAAGCGCCTGTAATAAGAGCAGGGGTAATGGGGGTCTAGGGACCATCCGAGGTTACACTGCGAGACACGGGCTCAAGAAAGAAGAGAGCACCCGCAGCCGCAGCGGTCGGTAACAATGTCTGGAACACAGTTTGTGATACCTAGTTGCTTTCGTTATTCACCAAATAGGGTGCGGGACCAAAGCGGGGCTTGTTGGGCGGGGGCGGGGGCGGGGGTGGAGGGGAGCCGCTCTCCCTGAGCCAGGGATGGGGCGGGACTAGAGTTCCCGCGCTCTCATCTGAAGGAATATTTCTCCCCACAATTAAGGGTGCCCCCAAGAAGGAGGACACCGGCAACTCATTCTTAAGTCCAATGCTATCCTTCCGCGATCCTGCGGATACGACCGTGAAACAGTGCTGGCAACAGGTGGGTCTAATTCCTACGATGGCTTCAAGCCGCGAGGCCCCCGTAAAGTGTTGTGAACTCAAAAGTGGCCGACAGGTGGGAGCAGCCTCACGGAGAGTCAAGCCCTTACCCAGAACGGGGCTCTGAAAATCAGGAAACAAAAACGGCTAAGCCGCTACGAGTTGGTGAAATGACACTCCAGAACCAACTCAATCCCACCTTGGACTCTTACCCGCCCTAACCTGGGTACCAACGGGGCACTTGCTACATGATGGCAATAGACATTACAAATCCTCGCCAGAATTAGGTCGCCTATCCTTTCCTTGGCTGCTGGGAATAAACTAGCGTGGGTCTTCCCCTAGGTTCATCACTTGATTGTCACAGTTTGATTCGGTCATCTAAGGACCACGGCTGCTTTCGCACAGGGTGTTCAGCTTAAACTCAAGGAAGTCAAAGGGGCGCGGCGGTAAACAGATTAGAACTTTAGAAGTTGACCCCGGCCGGAGGGCGGACCTTATTCTCCCCTTGTAAAAACAGTACCCCGAGCAATACCCTCCAATCTCAGTACCCAGCGCAATTCCCAGATTTCATGCCCAGGACTCGCAAGTCTTAATCCCCGGAAGAATCTTTGTGTGCCGCCAAGGTTCTCCCCGCCCCCCTCACCAAGGGCGCCCAGCTTGGGACTTCCGGGCGGGAGGGAAGTTGCTTGGAGATAGGCGGGCCTCACACATGTGCGGAGAGAGCACGCAAGCGGAGAGAGGGGGAGGGAAATGGGAGGGTTTCCCTCAGTAGGCTCTGGAGGAGGGATTACCCAGCCCACCAATCAGAAGCAGGGGCGGGGCCTTAGGCTTCGCGTTAAGCCCCCCGGAATCTTCCCTCCGCCCTTCAAGGAAAAAAAAATCCTAGCAACTTAAACTCCCGTCCAGCCTCCCGATAGGCGGAGCTCTAGGAGAATGTCATCCAATCTACGCCCGAGAAGAGAAAAAGGGACCCGCACCCAACCAGTGGAAGACAAGAGAAGGCGGGGCCTATGGAGAAGCCCGAGGTGGGTGGAAGAGGAAATAACCCCGCCCCTGGGGTCCCCTCCAGGCAGGTTGCACAAGCCACTAGGGGAGGAGATAGTAAACAGTCTGCGCAAGGCAGGGACAGTAGCTCACTCTAAAGTACCCAGCCCCGGCACTGCGCCTCCCGGCACTGCGCCGCCGGGCCCTGGCGGTTTGCGCCGGGGCCCCACCTCTCCGCCCGCAGCCGCCATCCCGGCTGACAGGCACGCCCCTCCCCGCCCGCTGATGCATTTCCTTTTCCCGATTCCGAGCGTGGAGACTGTTTTCCCAGTTTCCGACCTTCACTGCCCCTTTCAGGCCACCCCCTCGGGGGCGCGCGCGCGCTCGCACACACGCCCTCCTGCGCCCCCGCCCCAGACGCGGCCCACAGGCACGCAGCGGCACCTCGCGGAAAGAGTGAGCCCCGCAGTCGCTCGGCTTGTGGAGGGGGAGCAGTGGCGGCCGCCGCCGTCGCGGGGTGGGCGGGGAAGGAGGCAGCTCCATGTTTGCAAGGGATCAGCTGGGGCCGCGAATGAAACCGCCGGGTCCTGCGGGTTTTCCACACTCCGGGTCCGGGGACCGCGCCGATTGGCAGTCTGGCAGGCTCTGGCACCGAGTGCCTCGGCCCAGGAGTTTGGAGAGCCCACGGCGGCTCGCACGGCGGGGGCAAGGCGCCAGGGTGCTGGATCCGAACCTCTCCCGCCCCCCGAATCCCTCCCTCAAGCCCGGCGTTGCCCCCGCCCCCAGAGTCCTTAACAACCGCGGGCCCACGGCGCCCGCGCCCTCCCGAGCTCTGCCACCGACCCTTTCGATAAGTTTGCCGGCAGAAACAAAACCCCCGGAGCGGATGCTGCCCTCGCCCGGCGTGGCCAGGGGGGGAAGCAGCGCGCTCCGGCTCTCCCAACTCCAGCTCACAACCAACTCCGGAGCCCACGGGCTTAGTGGGCCCGACTGACTGGGTTCCAGCCGCCGCCCCCCGCGGAGCCCGCGCGCCGCAGCCCAGGCCCGGTTCCATTCAGCGGACGAGATCCCTCCCCCTCTTTTTCTTCTTTACGATATTTCCCTTCTAAATTTAAAAAAGCAGTATAAGGACAGTCGCTCGATCAGCCGTTCCCTCTTGCGCCGCCGAAATCTGCCGAAACCGACTACTCGGGGAGATGAACTAGGCGGCGAAGCCAGCGCATGGGCGACCCCAGGCCGAGCGGGCCCCCACACTCCGCTCCTGCCGGGCTTGGAAATACACACACCAGCGAGCGGGCGGCGCCAAGAGCTCCCCTTCCTGGCCTGCCCCTCACCTACCTCGGCCGCGGGACTCTGAGCCTTCCCGCTGCTCGGTCTTGGGGACCGTGGTGCCCACAATGCTTCGGGTCAGCCAAAGCAAGCGACTAAGGAACTAGCCCCCCAAAAGACGAGATTGGGGGGACCAAATTAAAAGCAGCTGTTTAACATACCTTCCGAGCCAGGCGAGGAGTCCTGAATGGAGGGAACGCCCCCCGGTGGCCATTGGCTACCCGGTGCCTACGTCAACCACCCTGGGTCCGCCTCCTAGCCCTCGTCCCGCCTCTTCCCCTTCATTGAACGCCCCCTGCCTCTACAAAAATAAAAATAAATAAATTAACTAGCCGCGAGTGGGTGGCGCATCCATGGCTGAGGCCTCTGTATCTTTCCGCACCACCGCCCCGAGTTTTTTCAGGACTTCGGACCAGACCTTCTGGAACTCGATGTTGCGCAGGGTGGAAGCTAAGAAGGTGCCATGGGAGCTGCCGGCGCCAGTTTCCTTCACATGCAACTCATTTGGAGCTGGGTCCTGAAGGTGGGTACCATTCTATAGCCATAGTACCCTGAATGCGCCGGATCTCATCTGATCTCAAAAGCGAAGCTGGGTCCGGCCTTGTTAGTAGTTGGATGAGCGGGAAGGGTAGCGACTGGTTGGAATATCCACACTCTCCTGGCTGTTTGACCTAACCGTATCCTTTGGGTCCCGGGCAGCAGACACATATCTGAGTACTTATTGGGGGGGGAGTGAAACAGACATCCCACTATACCTGCTGCAGTATGCAATTGTAAACTGGCTGAGATGCTAGCTACAGATTCAGTAGATAGATGCTGCAGGAGCTATCCCCTCAGTCAGAGAAGAGAGATTCCTCTGGCCAAGGGGAGTCGGGAAAGCCTTTACAAAGGAAGTAGAATTCACTACAGTTTGAAAGAATTTATCAGTCAGAAATGGAAGGGCAAGTTATTTTCAGCAAAGGTCACAAAAGAGTAGAAGGAAGACAAGGTCTTCACCTGTGGCTGTAGCGTTAATTGTCAGGCTTGGAGAGATGAAGCCAAATAGCAAAAGACTTCATACTGGGTTAAAAATCTTTGGACTTGGTGGAATGTGCCAGCAGTGTGTTGAGAAACCCATAGGCCCAAAACCTTAGGGGTAAGATGTTCTGTATTCTGGCCAGCAACTGAGTGGATTTTGAGCATAGGTTAAACAAAGAGTGCTCACAGGCAGTAGGGGAGGCAGAGACTTTTGTAATGGTGGGTTTTACAGTCTACAGAACTACATCTTTTGAGAGAGGGAAAGGTCAGGGAAAGAAAGTCATCTTTTCTATCAGCCTTGGAATTTCCCACCTATCACAGCAGGCAAGTTGAAGCTCTGAATCAGTTCTCTGCATCACTTGCTATTTACCAAAAGAGGTGTTTTGGATTTAGGACTATCCCACATATCTGTTTAACCAAACTAAGGAGAGAACCAGAGCATTGTGTAAGCAAGAAAAGCTTTTTTTTTTTTTTTTCTTCAATTGAGACAGGGTCTCTTGTAGTCCAGACTGGCCTTAAACTTCTAGCTAGGGATGACATTGAATTTATCATTCTGTCTCTCTCCCAAACACTAGTGTTACAGGCATATACACCATGCCTGGTTTCTGTGGAGATGTTAGCAATCTAAGAACTGAGCTACAGTCCCAGCTTCCACAAAAATACTTGTGTTTTTTGAGGCAGTAAAGAAAGGAAGCTAATGTAGACATCGGGTAGGGTATGCAAGTGAAGGGTCCTGGAGACCCCGAAACAGGGTAGAAGTTGCTGTCAGGTAGGAGACTGTTCCAGTAATTCTGGTATGATAAAGACTTGACTAAGCCAGGTGTGGAGTCACCTGTAATTTCAGCAATTAAAAGGCTGGAAGATTCAGTTCAAAGCGAACCTGGGCTACACAATGAGACTTTGTCTCAATTAAAGAGAACCGTGTGTAAGAAGTAGAAGGTTCAGCATGGGTAGAAGAGAAGAGGGAAGAAGAAACATTTAATGTAGCTAGTGATTGATGGTGGTAAACTCTCCGGCAAATCCCTTCTTCCCTCAGGGCTTCAGGCTTCCTGCAAAATAAGGGGGGGGGGTGAGGTACAAAGACTGGCTCTAAGAACTTCTTCTCTTAGAAATCCTTCCCTCACTCAAGAATCCGTGTGGAAGCTGTCACTGCCGTAAAGCTTGGCACTAAAGAGGGAAGGTGGGAACACTGATTTGGGAATGGCAATGGTCCTTCCAGCCTGAGACTGGGGACTAAAAATGTGCATGCTAACCATGTAGATGTAACCACGGAGGGCACTGTGTAGAAGGGGAAGATGAGGACTCCAAATTTTCATACATCAAGAACAAGGTCCCGCATGTCCATATTCCCATCTCAGGAATTCCCATTCTGTTTCCTATAGGGCTGTACCCTAGCTGAAAGCATAACATACTATGATAATATGAGATGAAGCAAGACAGAAGACCAATCAGAAATGCCCTGGTTCCCATTTAGTGCATCCTTATCTGTGGATTAGCCACTTCTCCGAAGGATAAAACAATCCTGTTATGAGGAACAATGTGTTACATTACCTATTGAAGTTCTCAACTTCAGTGGTGGCCCAAAGCCCAACCTTTTGACTATAACCTTGAGCAACAATATATTGTAGATGAATTTACTTAGAATGTTTGTCCCAACTAACTCAGAGAGACTTGGCTAACGTGTATCTTTCAGAACTTCCCCTCTGCTAAGGTTCTTTGCGGCTTGCCTCTGGGTTCCCAGCGGCTGTCTGATGAGGCACAGGAGGTCCCCTGGAGGTATCCAGTGACTGCTGGTGACTCAGCACCTGAATGTGTCTCCCTCAGTTCCAGAATCTGAGAAAGTACTTTATTTGTGGACACTGTCATGTTGGCTGTGCTAAAGGTGGTGACCATTTCCAATGCCCCTACCAGTGAGAATAAAACTGAATGAATCTGGGTGAGGATCCTTCTTGCAGAAACCACATGGGGAAGCCACTCCTGTGTGAAATGTTCCATGCTTGTTTTGAGCAGGGAATTACTACACTTATTAGACGGTAAAGAGACTGAGGTGTCAATCAGTACAAGGACGTGCCAATTTGAAGTAGCCAAGGCAAGTCTGAGTGGAAACCCAGAGCTTCACTCACACTTCCATATGCTGCCGCTGTACATTCTTCCTTCCTGCTGCACATGCCTTACTTCCCTAATAGCAGTTTGTCCCCAGATAATTCTAAAAAAAATTATCCTCCAAGAATCAGGATTTGTCTCCAAGCCACAGGTCCTCAGCTCACATCTTCAAAACTGTTCACACCTTCTGGAAATCTTCAGTCTACCTCATGGGCGTGACAGGTGCTAACTCTCATTCACAAAAAGGAACTCCTTCCGTTCTTTAGGGTGCTTATGATAATTTTTGTGGGGGAGTGGAGATTGAAGAATCTAGAGATTAGTTTCCCAAATGCTAGACCATTCCATTCTACCATAAAACTATATCTTCAACCTTCCTGAGTGTGTGTGTGTGTGTGTGTGTGTGTGTGTGTTTACATGTTCATATGTGTTGACCATCCACCTTACTTTTTGAGACAGGCTCTCATTAGGATCAAGAGCCCCAGGGATCTGCCTATCTCCAACTCACCAGTACTGGGATTTCAAGCACATACCACCAGACTCATGAATGCTAGAAATCAAATTCAGATCCTAACGCTTTTGCAGCAAAGCACTTTCATGGCTGAGATATCTCTCTGACTCTCCCCCCGGCTCTTTTTGTTTGTATCTTTGAGATAGGGTCTCATGTAGCCAGACTAGTCTAGAATGTATGATTCTGCCTAAACCACCGAAGTCTAGTAATACAGGTATCAGCCACCATGTCTTCTTAGACTTTTTTTTTTTTTTTAAATTTTGAGATAGTTCACTGAATTGCCTAAATTTAAAAACTTTGAATTTCTTCTGTAGGCCAGACAGGATTTGAACTTGTAATTCTCCTACATTGAGTTATTTAGGTTCTCCACTTCCGTGGCTCTGCTGAAAACTGCTACTGCCTTACTGACAGCTATAGGTGGCCACCTATAGCTGGACTATCCAGAAGGGAGAATCCACATCTGAGCTTTCTATCTCATATCATTGCCTAGAGTTCATTTTGGGTTTTTTTTTTTGTTGTTGGTATTTTATTTTGTTTTAAATAGTCTCCTGTAGCCTCAGCTGACCTCAAACTTACTATGTTGTCAAGGATGACCCTGAACTTTGTTTAAAATGTTTATTTACATGTACGTGTGTGTGCGTGCACCTGTGCACATGCTATAGCACACGTGGAAGTCAGAGGACAACTTTTGAAAGTTGGTTCTCATTTACCATGTGGTTCCAGGGATCACTGAGTCATCTCACTGGGCCCCCCAACCTTGAACTTATGATCCTCCTGCTTATCTCTTAAGTTTAGGAGGGAAAAACCTGAAAACTATTAGCCAAATCCCAGTTTAACAACTAGATGAATGACTTTAGCAAATCATTTATCCTTCCAAGTTTCTTTGTTAACAAGTAGGATTACTTACTAGAGTGGGCCTGTGGAAAATTTTAAATAAAATATAGTTAAGAGTCCTCTATATCTTCTTTCTCAAGGCTACCACACTCTTCTCCTGGGTTATTTAATGTAGAATCCCTGAAGTTGAAGTCTAAGTCGTGAGCTTGAAAGAAAACATCTCTAGCAAGCAACTGACTTCGTATATACTACACTATTTCTAAGTGGAAGCTTAGAAATTTTTGGCGTGTTTAAAGACTGCTGCTTGAAATGTCTTTAACTGAGTATCACTTTACCTCTCAGGGGCTTTACCATCCTAAAACAGGAAGATAGATGTAGTAGTAACAGTATGTTCCCCAGTTTATCTGGCTTTGTTTTCAAAATGTTTCCTTCTATATAACAGCGACTGACTACTTTATTTGGGGGGAAGTGGGCCCTTTTTCAAATAAAAATTCATTAGGAGGAGGAGGAGCGGGGGAGGGAACTGGTCTACCTATTAAGTTTGTATGAGCGGAAATAATAATAAAAAATGTTTAAAAATTTTTAAAAAATTCATTAGGAGGACTGAAGAAATGGCTCAGGGGTTAAGCCTCTCCCTTGAAAGCAGAAGGTCCTGAGTCCCTATCCCATATCTTAAAATCATCAGGCAGAAATGGCGGCCACCTGCACCTGGGGCCCTGGAAGGTGGAGCCTGGGAAACTCTAGAGCAAGCTAAGAAGAGGTACAACAATCCTCGGTAATTCCCAAAGTCATCCTTGTGTCTTCACAGGCACAGTGATTCACACAGACATACATAAGAGAGAAACAAAAGAAAATACAACAAAACCTCATTAAGTAGCACAGTATGTAGAGAAGAAGGTAGGCTGAAGGTAGACCTCAGTTTCGGTGGATATGAATACAGCCTGACCTGTCTTCTACTTTTACCTTTCCTTAAGCTTCCTCCCAGACAGTCCTTGCAGGGCCTAATATGTAAGGGAAGTAAAAGTGACCCCAAGGGATAAAATTACTGACCTTACTTTGCTAAGCATCTGGTCATTCTTTTTTTTTTTTTAACCATTAAAAAAAATTTTTTTTAAACTTTTACTTATTTTAAATGTGTGTGTTGTGTATGTCCCTGTGGAGGCCCAAGGGTAACTTCAGGAATCATCTTGGATTGCTTCAACCTCCTCTTTGCTTCGTTTTGGGATCTCCCAATTTCCTCCCACCAGTTCAGAAGTACAGGCTGCTGCCATTTCCTCCTGGTGTTTTCACATGGGATTTGGGATCAGAATTCAAGACCTTATGCTTTTTGCTTTCGAGGCAATCTCAACACCTGAGCCATCTCTCCAGCCTTTTAATTTTTAAAAAATTTTACATGTGTCTCTCTGTGTATGCCTATTTGACTTCAGGAATCACCCTGGATTGTGCTAACTCCTCTTTGCTTTGCTATGGAGTTTCCCAGGCTCTACTTTCCAGGCCAGAAATACAAGCCACCGCCATTTCTGCCTGGTGTTCTTACATGGGATCCAAGCTCTAAACTCAGCATCTTCTGCTTTTGAGGCAGAGGCTTAACCCGAGTCATCTCTCCCTCCAGCCCAGTATCTGACCATTCTTAAACATTTTTATTTAGTTAGTTTTTGTGTGTGTTCACAAGTGTGTACCAAAGGGCACTGTATGTCCCTGTGGAGGACCAAGGGTGATTTTGGGAATCATCCTGGATTGCTTCTGTCTCCTTCTTGCTTTGCTCTGGGATATTCACAGCTTCCACTTGCCTACTAGGTCTGGAAGTACAGGACATTACGGGTTATGTCTGGCCTTTTTACATGGGACCTGGGATCTGAACCTAAGACCATCTGCTTGATAGACAGTCATAATCCTGAGACATCGCTCAGCCCCATCTGACCATTCTTAAAGGGTTTTGTTTTTATTACCATTGGAGGGGGACATGCCACAATGTGGAGGTCAGAGGACAACTTTGTAGTCAGTTCTCTCCTACTTTCATCTGAGTTCCAGGAATCAAACTCAGATTTGTATATCTAGTGCCTTTACCTGCTGAGCCATTTTATCCATCTTCCCTGACTCCATTCATGTCCGTGTGTTTATATTTATGTTTATATGTGAATGTGGATGCATATGCACATTTGTACACATGCATGTGGAGGCCTGACATTGATACTGGAAATCATTTAAAAAAAATCTACAGTGTGTGTGTGTGTGTGTGTGTCAGAGGGCACTGTGTATTTTATAGAGGACCAAGGGTAACTTCAGGCATCTTCATGGATTGCTTCTACCTCCTTAGTGCTTCTCTCTGGGATTTCCCAGGCTCTGCCTTCCAGAGCTGGAAGTATAGGCTGCAGACGCTTCCACCTGGTGTTTTTATGTGGATCCTAACTCCGGCCCTTTTGCATTTGACGTAGTCTTAACCCCTGAGCTATCTCTCCAGCCCTGGGAATCATACCTGATCACTCTTCCATCTTATTCCTTTGGTAGCCAGTAGTGCTAGAAATTTAAGTTCAGTTTTCTAGGCTTAGCAGGCTTTGTAATGACTATAATGTCATTTCAGTCTTCATGTGTTTCTTTGTTTGAGACAGGGTCTTATGTAACTCAGGCTGACTTAACTTGCTATGTAGCTGAAGATGACTTTGAACTTCTGGTTTTCCTGCCTCTACTTCTCAAGTCCTGAGATTACAGGCATGTATGTATCACTATACCCAGATCCTATCTTGAGGGTTTAAAAAACCAAATTATGCGGCAGCTTATAGAAGTAGCCAGGTTTTAATGTGTGGGAGGGGTATAAGAAGTCAGCTTGAAGTACGGAAGACCTTCAGTGACTCCCTTCTCTCTGCATCTGCCTAGCTTCCTGCTGCAGTCATCATCCTCCTGACAGCTATTAGGAATATATTAATCACCCTAATTTGTTAAGAAGGCACCATGGCTCCTGCCTGCTACTCTAGTATAGTTAGCATGAAAAATGTCTAATACTGCAGCACGCTGATTTAGCTGCAACAGCTTTGGTGAAATCAAAGGAGATTAAACAGTTTTCTAAGTGCTAGATTTCTGTTTGTGAAGAAGACCTCAGTTCTTTTCTGTGATCAAAAAAGAGCAGTGCAGGAAAAACAATTGATATCCACAAGTTGTATGAAAGTAACTAGGGGAAGGTACCTTTCAAAGATAAAGCTCTCTCCTAAAATGGTAAGAGCTTCCTGCTTAACAGTGACCAGTGCACAGAGATCTAGAGAGCCCTGGAACCCTTGGTTAGTTAATTCTTTGGCTCTCTGACACCTACCTGCCCATGGGAGCAATGGGGGATGCCATAAAGGTTATGGACAGGTCTTAAGAGGTTAAAGGGGGAGGCCTGACCTGTTTTCCATCCAATTTGGGGGTCAGATGGACGAGTGTTGAAGAACGATAAGCACATGTTAACAACCTGAAAGAGGACAATTTGAAAAGATAAAACTGGGCAGTGTAAGTGGGAGCTGACCTCATCAAAGGAAGGGCTGGTAGTTCCATCAAGACTCTTGGAGTCAGAGGCCCACAGTACAGTAGTGTAGCACAGCCCCTTATCTTACAGAGGAAGCTACAATTCGGTTGGGTTGCGTAGGTTAAAAACCTCAGAAGCACCAAAAATCTCAGACATTCTAGGAAAACCTTTCTAATTTGGCTAATGCTTCCATCTTAGGTCTTAGCTTTCCTCATTCCATATCTTCCTGGTCAAAAGTCTACTCTTGTCATTTACCCATATACTGAAACAAACTCTAAATTGAGGATGCTGAGTCTCATCCACCTTGAATCACGTCCTGACGCAAAAGGGCAGATTGAAGGAAGAAACAAAGCACAGAAGCATTATCTCTTGTGCTTGAAGAATTAGAAATAAAATGAACGTTAAGTGGGTAACAAACCAGCAATCTAGTGAGAAGTCCACAGCCCACTGTGCTCTTCTCTTTCTGAACACTTCCCCCTTGTTTTGTTCACTAAGTCTTCTGAGTGAGAACCTTTATTTCCTGAGCAGATTCTGAATCCCTCTGCCTTCCTCCTCTTCCTCTTCCTCCACCTCCTCTAACACTTTCTACCACAGGGAGGCTCTCACAATGGTAAAATGTACAAACAACTAATGTAGTGGCATTTATCTGTAGTCCCAGATACTTGGGAAATTGAGAGAGTAACTCAGGAATTTGAGATCAACTTAAACAACATAGAGACTCTGTCAAAAAAAAAAATAATAACAGGCATGATGGTACATGCTTGGAGCCCAAACACTCGGGAAGCTGAGACAGAAGGATTACTGTGAGCTTGTGGCCAGCTTGAGCTACGTAATTAGTACCAGGCCATAGCAAGACCTTTCCTCAAAAAACCCAGAAAGTAAAACAGGGGGAAAAAATACTTTAAATACAATAAAAATAGCACCAAATTTACTAACAGCAAGGGGAAAACTACTGAACTCTTTTCTCAGGTTTTTCTTGAAATTTCAGGAAAGACTACTGTTTCCAGAATCACAGACTTGAACTAAATAAGTCAGCTATTCCTAAGCCTGAATCATCCTGGATTCACTCAACTATATACTACAAGTCGGAGGAGGGCTCTACAACTAGGAACTTGTGCCTAACTTAGAATTTAGGAACATAAGAGAGCAGCTGGATAATTTGTTTTACCTCCTCCAATCAGTTATCATTAATACTGTGTCCTACCTATGTATTCTACCAATTCTACATATTTCCATAATTTCTTTGAATTCTTGGATTTTAGAGGTTTAGCTTAATCTTTTCTAGACAGTATTCATTTGTTTGTTTGTTTGTTTATAGACAGGGTTTCCTGTCTTTAAACTACCTATCTAGCCAAGGTTGGCTTTGAATCCTGATTTTCCTACCTCCACCTCCCTAATGCTAGGATCACGTAAGAAAAAAAAAATTTTTTTTATTATTTATTCAATTGTGCGTGCATGTGTGTGTGTGTGTGTGTGTGTGTGTGTGTGTGTGTGTGTGTAGAACCATGGGCGAATTCAGGAACCACCATGGACGCCTCCACCTCCTCATTTACTCTGCCCCGGGATTCACAGGCTCCGCCCTACTAGGACCAGAAACGCAGCCAACATCCTCCCCCTTCCCCTTCCGCCTGGCGTCTATATACATGGGGTCTAGGATCCGAACTCAGGACCTTCCGCCTGCAAGCCAGAGGCTTAACCCCTGAGCCACCTCTCCAGCCCCACATAAGAAAAAATTTATTAGCAGATTTGGACTTGGATTCTTAGAAATATATAGTGTAAGTAGGTGCTTGGAATCCATGTTTATAAGCTATAGCATAGCAAATTAGCTTTCTAGGGCTCAACTTTTTTCTTCTGTTAATACCTATCTCAAGAAGTTGCTGAAGGTTAATGTGGTTATCTATGAAGTACTAAGGACCTTGAATACAGTAATCATCCAGTAAATGTTACTTGTAATATTTGCACACTCCACAGGCTACAAATGCTTCAACTGGGCAGGTGTCACTGGCCAACAGGCAGTAAGTGAAGGTAATAAATAAATGGCAAGGGGAGTGTCACCACAGGACCAGAGCTTCTGACTCCATTCTGAGAGATAAATGCAGATGACTCAAGATCTTCCTACAGACCAGTAGACCCATACTTGTGAAGTTTTTCTGGGAGAATAATCCCTTTGGTATTCTGTAAACCATTTAAGAGCATCGGTCCCCAACCTTATGATCCTTCTAGACTATTCCCAAGAGCATGTGTTAAAGATAAACTTACCTAAGTTGGACATGGTGATACATGCCTATAAGCTCAGCACTTGGGAGGTTGAAGCAGGACTATTATGATTTCAAGGCCAGCTTGTGCTACCTAGGGAGACTCTGTCTCAAACAAACATTACGTGTGTACACACACACACAAACATAACGACAAAACAAAACATAAACCGTCAGCTTACCTAGAATTTAAAAGCTACTTAAAATATTCTAAAAGAAAACTGGAAAAAAAATTGTCTAGTCGTCAAAGACAAAGCACCCATCTCTGACGCCACGTGGAAATCAAAGGCTTTGTAAGTAGAGCAGCTTGAGTCCTCTAGGTTCAGAGCAAGTCACTGTAACCCTCTAGACCTTACTGTTTTCATCTGTACAGAATTAGGTGAGGGGAGTATGATATTAGTGGCTGTAATCCCAGTACTGGAAAGTGGGAAGAGGGAATAGAAAGGAAGGAGATGTCCACTGGAGTTGTAAAGTTTCAGTGACATAATATGTAGGACTGAGTACCTAGGAGTAAGTTTATCACAAAGGAAACACTCAACTGGTACTGGTACCTTTCTTCAAAGCTAGGGCCATGGTTTATTTTTATTTATTTATTTTAGATGTTAAAGTAGGGGTATTATTGAAAATGAGAGAAAAGGGAAGAAACTCCTGGTCACTAGGCTTACGGGAGGCAAGGAGGACACCACAGTCTTTAGGTGGAAGAGCATGAGAGCACAAGAGATAGGTTAAAGTCAGGGGGAACAGGGAGAGTCACGGAAGCACTTGACAACGGAACACGGCCGTCATGTCATGACCACATAACAGGAGAACAGGAGAGCAGCCAGGCCACGGTTGATGGAGAAGGTAGGGAGCCTCAGAACTGAGTCTCAGATAACAAAGCCTTGGAACCCCCCTGCTTCCCATCTAACCCAGACCAGCTCCTGGATCCCCTCCTCGCCTTCCCAGCCCCATACTGCTAAATTGATGAAGCTAAAAGGTTTGTCATGTTGGTATATTTATATGTAAATACAAAACTGTATCACTGTAGGAGATTGAATATGAACATTACAATTATTTTCTGAATCTGACTCAGTCCATTGATGTTAAATACAAAATGAAATGATAGTAAAAAATAAGAATATACACATTCAAAGATCTTATTACAGTAAAAAATAACTGAGGTGTTGATCAGCAGTCAACCTCATCTTCTGCAATGGGGGAAGAAGATTAGGGATTCCTTGGGTTTTTATGGAAACGTAGAATGTTGGGGACTTTTGATTCCATTCCTGGCATATCGGTCTGGGTAAGATAGGGTTGAGCTGAATAGGTAGGGACCGTGACTGCAGGGGACGCCTCAGCCAGCCGGAGACAGTCATGCCTTCGGTGACATAGAACCTATCCAGTTTGAGGTCGAGGGTCTGGTAGGCAGGAAGAACTGAAAAATCTCAGTAGTCACGGCCAAGTTGCATAAAGAAAGGAAACTTCCAACAACACAAAAGGGGCTGTAGTTTGTTCTTCCAGGAAGAGAAACTCAGAGTAGGTTCCTCTGGCTCACACCTGGACTCCCCTTCTTTCAAGACTCGTGCCAATTGCTTTTGGCTCTGGCTGCTCAATAAGTCCATCTCTACTCTTGGTCCCCATCTCTAAAATAGTATGAAGATAAACGGGGTCTGGAATCACAGTGGAGGTCTATTCCCCAAGTCAGCAAAGTAAATAAAATCTGTTAGACAAAAGGCAACCCATGCTAAATTAAATCAGTGTCACCACAAGCTAGTATTCTTGGCTCCAGCAGGCAGAGTTCGGAGGGAAAGAAGTCATTATTTAAGGATGAAGGCCCATGGCCCAGGAGTATAGAGGAGATACGTTTGGGTCTTCCACCACTCTGCTATCTGAAAACATGCGCTGTGATCCCAATCTCAGCTAGTCAAAAGTAATCAGTAGGGTCCAAAAAGCAAGGAGTGAACTGCAACATGGAGCCCCAGGAATTTCTACAAAGAGTATCTGTGTGTATATGTATTTATAGAATATGACCATATTATCACATACAATATATATTATATACACACGTACATGTGGATTCATACACTTAAGTGCACATACGTACACGCACACACACGGAATGACAGAAAAGACTGGAATACACGCCCTACGTATAAACGTGCTTGGCACTCGGGACAATCTCTAGAATATGTAACTTGGTCAAGCTTTCTGGGCAGGAAGGCGAATGCTCACCAGCCTCCCTACCAAATCCTAGCAAAGGGAAGGAGTGGAAAGGTGGAGACCTCCAGAAGAAGAATGACATTGGGAGAGGGGGAAGGTGGTTCCTTCCCCACTTACCTCAGGAACCCTGGCAAAAATCAATAGCCACAATTTGGTTTTAATAAGGCACAGTTTGATAGCAGGTGCTAGGAATTAAGAACACATTGCTGCTGGCCCTTTCTAGTGGCAATTTTGCCACATTTATCTAGCCAAAGGGAAAGGCTGCCTTGCGTGCACATGTGCGCTGGGAGACACGAGAAAGAGGTTGATCCATGGCTTCAGCATAACTGATGGCAACCTATAGGCTCAGCAGTGTCCAGGGTAGTTTAAAGAAGGCTGGCCAGCAGGTGGAGACTCGTGAAACAGTTACTGACCCTCTATGGCCAGCAGATTGTGGCCAGAGGGAACCATGCCCTCCTTCTCTGCAAACTCCAAGATGGCCTTGTAGCAAAAATAGTACTGCTCAGGGGTCTGGATGCTGAAGGCCCTCTGGGTCCTCATCCGTGATACTGTCTGGAACACATTAAGGGTGCCAAGTTCCTCCAGCTGTGCCAGGCAGATGTCCAGTGAGCAGAAGGTACCTGAAGAAAAAAGGAAACAGTCAAATCAGTGAGCCTCTATTTTTTGTAATCTCTACAAAACTCTAGCAAGACTAGATGACTGAAGGCCTGATGGCAAGAGTTGAATAGCCTTAGGTCTAAAAGGTCTCCAGGAGGAGGTCACAGGGACTTCTCAAAAGCAGAGAATCGAGGAGGTCTCTTGTCTCTCAGGATGAAAATGAAGGTGACCAGACTAAGTGGTAGATAACACATGGACATCTTGTTTCAATCCCAGATGGAGTAGGGACCGCAACTCTCCAGAGACTTAATCCAAATACAATCTTCCTGACTTTTCTCCCAAAGCAAGGGACCTCTGAACTAGTATGGCCAGCAACTCTTGCAGGATACATCTTCTTAAAGCTAAAGCTTTTAAGTGACTTCAGAATGAACACAGAAACCAGGCATTTGAGCACATGCCTAGAATTCCATAACTTGAAGGAGTACCCTGAGTTTCAAGCTTGCCTTGGTTATATACAGTGAGACTCTATCTTAAAATAAAAACAAAACCCCACGGCACAAGAAGCACATGGGGAGGGGGGAATGAGAAAAGCAGTAGCTTAGCTAACTTCTTTGGGACAACCATAGTGATGGGGATAATAAAGTTGACAGAGCCAGAAGAAAACCATGGTGACAGGTGGTACGGAAACATCAGCCTCCAGAGGCTTGGTTCTGGCAAGCAGAATGTGGTCCCTACCACTAGGGATACCAAAGGACATTCCAGAACTGTGTGTATATGTATTTATAGAATATGACCATATTTTTTCATAGCCATCTACTACCGAGGGATCAAATGTGTTCATTTCCAATTACAAATGTTCCTTAAGAGCCTTATTCTTCCTCCCTTGACCCTCCTGCTTCTGAATGGATCACAAGTAGTGTGACATGCAGTACCTGTCCTGCCAATGCCTGCGCTGCAGTGCACCACAATGGGTGGCTCAGGACAGTGCCCTTTGGCACGCGCTCCAAGGCTGTTGACAGCCAGACTCTGCTGGCTTCTGACCACTCTCAGGAAGTCAATGAGGGAAGCTGCTGAGGAAGGGACGCCATAATCTGGCCAGCTTAGGAACTGGAAGTGGGTCAACTGGCGTTTCTGCCGATCCTTAAATGAAAAAAAGAGACAAAAATTAATACCCTCACTACCCTAGATTTTTCCAGATTCTTAACACCTTAGTGTCTATATCACCAGGGCTGCTGTCTCTGACTCTCGACTTTCTCCACAATTGTTTCCCTAAAGGAGTAAATGTTTGGAAAGGCAGAATTCCTACAGTGTAGGATCCAGACTTCTGTTGTTTTATAAGACGAGGTCTTTCTGTGTGCTATATAGCCAGGCTTCAAACTCGTAATCCTCTGACCTCAGCCTCCTGAGTAACGCAGCAGGCAGTGTCACCACGGCCCGTTCAGGACTTTGATTCTTAATGTTTTATTTGAAGGTTTTATTTGTAATGAGCACTTTTGTTTGAGATACTGACTATATTGGTTCTGAGTTACCGTTACCTTATTCACAGAAAAACAGAAGCAGCTTTTATAACTTCCCTGAAATCCTGAGAATTCCCTCTCTAGATTTGTTTTAAAGGATCTCCTCCAGCTTCAAAAAGGTGACAAAACAGAAATCAGCATTTACCTCTGTGTTGTGAATTTCCAGAGTTGTTTTCTTATAATGATTCATGTTCTCCACTCCGAGATTGGTCACTGTAAGGAAGCCAAATCGAATCCGAGAGTCTTTTTCTAATGGCCAGTACTGGCCACATTTTCTCCTGCCACCTTCCTCAAAGCTGCGGACAGAGAGAATAAGGTCAGTCTTTACCCTTCCTCAGCCACAACCTGTTGAGCGCCTGGGGAGTACTGTCATCTCCTACATTGCTTCTAATTTGTTACTGATTCTTGGCAGAAAAGGAAGGAAATCTTCATTCTAAACAGATGTAACAACAGCTAAAATTTCTACATGTGCTCCTTTAGCAGACACACATTGTGCATTTATTATATCATTGGTCTCCTTCCTGGTACTTGGTGGTACTTCTTATACATCTGGGGTAAGTTCTGGTGGACAAAGGAAATACAGTGGAACCTGCTCCACACTGCTGCGTCTTTTCTCCAGGACAGCTCCTGAGGCCTCTGAAGGGCTGTGTAAAGATGCAAGTCTACCTTACCATTCTTCAGTGGCCCTAAGGTATTTGGAGGAGGTACTTCTCCCATCTACACATGGCTGTTAAGAGTGCCCTAAGGAAAGGAGCTGAGCAGACTTCTTTTCCTTTTCCTTATCTGAAATAGGTTGTAATTATGACAGAACTAACAAAACAGGAAATTCCTTATATTTGACAGATTTGCAGGCCGGAATTTCAAAAGCCATCCTTCAATCAAAACTTCCTGCCTAATCCATCATATCACCTCTCTTTTTTCTGTCCTCTTCCAGATGCAAATGTGTGAGAAGAAGAGCAGTCTAAAGTAGAAAGAAATGGAGAGCAAAGGGGAACCAGTAATTTGGTAGCCAGGAGGCCAGCTCCCTCTTAAAACAGGAGCGAGGTTAAAGGTGAACTGTCTCATGTTTCACTTTCTTTAGTGAAGAAGACCAGAATCTCTCGAGTGGACTATAGCTGGCACTGAGTCCTCAGAACCATGATTTAAACTCTGTCAAGTTAGAGTCACATGGTATTTCCGTTTACCATGGTTGTCCTGATCAGCATTATTTCTAAGAGATTCCTTCTTGAATCACCAGTGTTTGGGATCAAGGTATCAGAAGCTATGGGTTTGAGGGATTAACTCACCGGGTAGTCATGACAATCACCAAAACTTTTTGCTCCCATACCATGAGCCAGAAATCACGATAGGTATTCTCCAAAGGGCCTGGAGTGAAAGGACAAGAACATGACTCTGAGAAGCACTTCTTTCCTTCTTACATGCTTGGACTTGTCTTTCAGATACTAACCCCAAGAACAGATGCGAGAGTCCTGCTCCTTCCTGTGGTTACTGTTTGGTTTTGTTCTTGTGACACAGGGCACAGGTAGCCTAGGCTGGCTTTGAACTATTTAGCCTGGCATGGTGGTGAGTCCTCCTGCTCCACCTTGCACGTGGTGGTATCACCAGTGTGCTGTATGTGCCACCCAGCTCCCTGCTCTTCACTGTCACTGCCGATCACATCAGCCCTATCTATGTGTGTATTAGAAACACAGAGTGTACCCAGATGTCCAGGGAGTCCTGTTGGGTACCTTTGGAACCATGGTTAGAAATCCACTCAGAGCCTCAGTGATCACATCTAAGATGACAGCAACTGTCATCGTTCTTTAGTTGTTTCCCCCTTGCCTAATTCTCAGTCACATAGCACATTAACTACTGACTGTGTTGTTCTTCTGTATCCCATTGTCTTGGATCCCATATGCTCACAACACAGCTTCCTTCAAAATTAGTTTTAACATTCAACTTCCTTTATTCCCTCCCTCCCTCCCTCTTTTTCCCTATTCCTTTTATGAAACAGGGTCTTACTGTGCCTCAAACCTGTAAGACCTTCTGCCTCAGTCTCCAGTGGGCTAGATTACAGGCATGTGCCACCATGCCCAGCTTTAGCTTTCAGCTTTATCTTTTTCTGTTAACGCTACTAGAATTCTTAAACCCTTATTCTTAAAAAGTTGAAGTCAATTCTGACTTACCCATTTCCGTCATCTCCCAGAAACGGTCAATCGAATTTCTAGGATTTTGCCTTTGAAATGGTTTTGCTTTTATCCTTTTTCTCCACCCCCATTCTTCTTGACCAGTTTCACTGCCACAGAGACTCTATATAATCTATCTATTAAATACCATTTAACTTGCTTTTCTGAATATATATTTATCTCCTAGTTTAATATTAAAACAGTACTTCACTGCTATATAGACACCCCAAATCATTCTGCCTCTATTTCCTCACAAATGTTGTCTCCCTCACTTTAATGCCATTTACTTTCTGTATGTTCTTAAATACTTAAAGCTCTCTCTGACCAGCACACTCCCCAAAGGGTCTCTCTCCTTGGAGCTCTAGATGGCACAGCTGGTTCTAAATAATTTAACCACTTAAATTATATAGTCAAGCATTTTACTTTGTGGGAAAATCCAGCTTCAATAAACATGTCTTGAAGGTAAGTGCCATTTATGAAATTCTCCTTTTATGATCAGAACCTGTAAAGCAAAGAATACTAAGAAACAAGTCTTTCTATGCCCTCGTTTTCATCTTTTCAAGATGAAGTTTCATTTTGCTACTCAGGTTATCTTTAAACTCATCAGAGAAGTATGAATCAAGGGTTAATCTGAGCCTGGAAATCCATGGGCTCTCTTCCTATTTCTGCTAATGTTATTTAGTAAGCACTAACACCTTTTTTTTTTAAGGGAATTCTTTTTTTTTTAATATTTTATTGTGTGTGTGTGTGTGTGTATCAGAAGGCAATGCGTGTCCCTGTGTAAGACCAAAGGGGACTTCGGGAATCATCCTGGATTGCTTCTACCTCCTTCTTGCTTTGCTGTAGGATTTCTCAGGCTCCACCCAATAAGGCCAGAAGTACAGGCCTCAGCAGTTTCTGCCTGGAGTTTTTACATGGGACCTGGGATCAGAACTCAGGTCCTTCTGCTTACAAGAGGAAGTCTTAACCCCTGAGCCATCTCTCCAGCCAGCACTAACGTCTTTTTGTTTGGCTTGTGCGTGCACGTACATGTGCACATGTATGTACCGGTTGAGGACAGTGGTCAGATCTGGGTGTCATTCCTCAGATATGTTCACCTTTTGTAAGACATGGTGCTTCTCACTGAGACCTGGAACTCACCTATTAGGCCACTGGTTGCCAGTGAGCCCCAGGGATCCTCTTATCTCATCTCCCCAGCACTGGGATTACACACATGTAGCCCATTCAGCCTGCTCTGAGGGTACAGGATATTAAACTCGGGTCCTCCTGCTTATACAGCAACTACTTTACCAATGGAGTCATCCTCCCCGCCCCTTGGGGTTTTTGTTTGTTTTTAGATAGGGTTTCACTAATTTTGAAATCACAGCAATCTTTGTGCTTCACAGTCTTCTAAATACTGGGATTACAGGCATGGGTATACTATAACAAATTTTCTATTGTTAGATATTTAGCTTATTTCTAAGATCTTAAATAACTTTGGCAATGTCTACTTCTGTAAAGAAGAAATTCTGTCAGAAAAAAATTTTAAGAAGAAATTCTAATAGCCTAAGATATTAGCAAAGTCATGTTGTTAGAGTGCATTTTTGCCATGGAAAGATAAACGAGGGCTGCAAGATGGCTCAGCAGATAATGGTGCTTGCTGCATAAACCTGAGAACTTGAGTTTCATAAAAACAGGAGAGCTCAGACTTCACAAAGTTGTTTTCTGACTTACACATACACACACACACACACACACACACACAATAATAAATAAAAATGTTAAGGAAAGATACATGACAAATATATACATAAAAAATTTTATGGGCTGGAGAAATGGCTCAGGGGTTAAAACTCTGCCTTGCAAGCAGAAGATCCTGAGTTCAAATCCCAGGTCCCACATAAAAATGCCTACATTTCCAGCCCTGGTGTGCAGACCCTGGGAAATCCCAGAATAAAGCAAGAAAGAGGTAGAAGCAATCCAGGATGATTCCTCAAGTCACTACTAGCCCTCCACAGGGATACATAGTGCCCTCACTCATTCGCTCACACACACACACACACACACACACATACACGCAATAGAAAGTTGTCCTTTGACCTCTCTCAAAGTAAAAAAATAAAAATAAAAAACTTACTTAAAAAAAAAGATAATAAAAACCTATTTTCTACATGCACCTCTGACCCCAGTCTTCTACATATCCTACTACTCTGCACTGTAGTACCTCTCACACACTTATACCTCACAGTGCTAGGGATCAAACTTAAGGTTTTCATAGTCTCGGGCTGGAGAGATGGCTCAGGGGTTGTGACTCTGTCTCACAAGCAGAAGGTTCTGAGTTCAGATCCCAGGTCCCACGTAAAAAAAAAAAAAAGGTTTTCATAGTCAGGTAAGCATTCTAGCACGGAGCCACACCCCTTCTTATGTATTTTATTTTTCATATTCAAACAGCTGGAAATGACTAACTGTGGTAGTTGGAGATGAGGCAGAAGGAGCATAAGTTCAGAAGCACAAAAAAAACCCTTTCAGAACTGGAATAGCTAAGCAGTAAAAGCACTGGTAAACCAGATTCCAAACCAGAGATAGGCAGAGGGTCCTAAAACCCTCAAAGACACCAGAGAAAGATTAGAGGAGAAAGCTGTATTTCCAAATTAGAACTTCACCTACAAACCTTTCTTCCCTTCTTTTGGAACTAGGGATGGAACTGGGTTCTGTTAATCAAGCTAAACTGACTCTTTCTGGACCTGAGATTAGATGTGTTTGTTTGTTTGGCTTTATTGAGATAAGGTCTAGCCATACAGACTAAGTTTGCCTTGAATTTGTAGCACAGGCAGGAGGATTGCCATAAATTTGAGACCATCAGAACTTTTACAGAGTGACCCTGTTTTCTAATACAAAAAGATCAGACCTCTCTGGAAACGGTGAGTTGTTTACACAGATGTGAGAAACAGTCATTGGGGGTAGTGAGAGAGCTCAGGAGGTAGGGCACCTGCTCATAGATTTGGCAACTGACTTTAATCCTGGAGGTCCACATGGTGGACAGAGAAATGACTTCTGAGAATTTCCTCTGATGTCCACCAATGCGCACCAATGCCCACCACTGCAGGCACATGTGTGCCTCTTGTCTTCCTCTCTCTCCCCTCTTCCTCTCTCTCAAATGAATAAATAAATAATAACAAATTAAGAAACCTTGCTCACAGATTTCATTTAATGATTAGCAATCATGCACCTGATATACGATAGATGTTCCCAATAAATGACATTAAAAATATTATTGTTGTGTGTGTGCATATGAATACTACAGTCACTTATGTTGCTCACACCTGTAATCCCAACACTTTGGAAGTGGAGGCAGAAAGATCAGGAATTCAAGGTCATCTTCAGTAATATGGTAATTTGAGGCCAGCCTTGGCAATAAGATATCCTATTGCAAAAAGAAGGAAATGTACACACACACACACACACACACACACACACACACACACACACAAAGAGCACTCACTACCATTATAGTACTGACACAATTAAACACGGATATAACTTTAGCTGATACAAAACCTCCAACTGTCCCAGTAATTTGTCCTTAATACCTTTTTCTCCCTATGGAAGACCCAATCGTAAATCATACATTACCTTGGCTATTTCATTAGTAACCTACATCAGTTCTCTTCCTTTTTGGGTTTTCGTGGCATTAACTTTAAAGAGTATGAACCTTCTTTTTCCCTTCTTTTTAACACTTAAAAAAATTTGCATTTACTTAAGAGGGAGGTGTGTCACGGTGTGCGTGAGGAGGTCGAAGGGCAGAGTGTGGGGGTTGATTCTCTCCTCCCACCTTGTGAGGTCCAGGGATTAAACTCAGGCAGGTTGTCATGCTTGGCGGCAAACACCTTTACCCACCACCATCTCATTGCCCACTCCTCCTTTTTACTGTTCTGAGACAGGCTCTCACTGTATACTCCAGGTTGCCTCAAGTTAACAGCGCAGCCTAAGTAGGTCTTGAATTTTGGACTCTCCAAATCATGGGATTCCAGGCATGTACCGATATGCCCAGGTTGAGTAAATTTTCTTGAAGTATGCCAAACAATATGGATTTGACTGATTTGTTACTTTGGATTAGATTCTTTACTATTACCATTATTATTTTCAGGTACTAATGATCAAAACCAGATCTTACACTGTAATTTGTCATCAAATTACATTCCCCAACCTGATTAAGATTTTAAAACTGGGAACAATATTGGCTGGGGTAGTACACAAATGTTATTCCAGCAGGGGAGTCAAGGTCATCATTTAGCTACAATTCATGGCCAGCCTGGACTAGGAGACCCTGTCTCAAAATGAGTAAGTAAATAAGTAATAAATAAATAAACACACTAAATAACCAAAGCTGGACAAACACAGATGACACATATATTTACCTCTCACTGTATAACATCAGGAGACATAATCTCCTTTTGTAGGGCAGGAAACATAGCTCAATGTAGAGTGCTTGCCTAGCATGCACTGGCCCCAGCTTGATCAACACCACTGCCAAAAAGAGAAAAGACTTCCCTTTGCATTACCTCTTTGTAAGTTTGATCATTGGTTAAGTGATATGTGACAGATCTCTTGCTGGTCTGATCTGCAATGCTCAAAAAGCCTTAAGCACATATGAATAATGTTTTGATGTGTTATGATTTTCTCCTGCTCTTTTTTTTTTTGGTGTGCGCGCGTGCGTGCATACATGCGTGTATGTGTGTGTGTGAATGCACATGCACATATTCAAAAGAGCATTTGAGTGACAAGAGAGCACTTGAGCATGTGTGCCCTTGGAAGCCCAAGGAGGACATTGGGAGTCATCCTGGATTGCTCTATCTTATTGCTTTGCTCTACAATATCCTAGGTGTACACTTCCAGGATCAGAATTGCAGGTTGCTGCCATATCTAATTAGCACTTTTCATGGGGTCTGGATCCAAACTCAGGTTCTTTTGCTTATTAGCAAAAGATTTATCTCTCTGAGTCATCACTCCAGTCTTCTGCCTTCTTTTTGTTGGTCCTAGGATGCAAACCCAGTACTTCACATGAGCTCTCTACAGCTGAGCTACATCTCCACCCCCTCCCTACTTATTTGACGGTGATGTAGTAGTATTTGTGAGATGGTCAGAGGCCAGGTCATAAGCACTACTGGACCTATAGGAGCATATATTAAAAACCCCATCTCAAACTGGGCAAATGGGTCACATTTGTAATCCTAGTCCTTGGTAGACTTAGGTAGAAGGACCACTGGAAGTTCAATGTCAATCTGAGCTACATAGTTCTAGATCAATCTTAGCTATACAGTGAGACACTGAAATGAAATCCCTCTGCTCTGACTCAGAAATTCCCGAGTCCAGGCAGTCAGACTTAACGGTCTGTCCACATCAAAATACTTGCTAGAGAGTTCTGTAATAATTAAGGGATGGGCAAAGAGTTCATGGAACAGCAACATCTGTTCCTCAATTGTACTCAACTCTCAGGGAAATAGCCAATGCTATCCATTCCTGAACTTTCATGGACATGAATATATTGACTTCTAATGCACTGCTATCTTACACTACCATACTAAGCCACAATTCAAAACTTCCCAGCAGGTAATAGCATTGTAGGTTTCATCTCTAGTTGCTTTCTGTACAGTGAATTTCCAGGAATATCTGGCCCTGAAATTCCATACTTCCTATCCTTCTTCTTCAACCACTACCAACGTTTATGAAAGAATAGAATTTTAGTGATAACAACATCAGCTAAAGTTACTTTCCTTTAAAGATTACATCACCTGGTTGGGGCTGTAATCAGTGGTAGAGGACTTGTCTACCATATATGAAGCCCCGGTTTCAATACCTAGAAATACAAACAAACAACAGCAACAACAGAAGAAACATCACCCGAAAAAAAAGAGCCACTTGTGAATGGCTTACCTTGAGTACCAATGTAAGCATTCTTCTGCTTATAGCCATCCATGAAGCTGGCGTTGATATAATCTGTCTAATGATAAAAATGAGATGTTATTGTAGGTATACGGATATCATTTGGTTCACAAAAATGATGGACTGTATTAAGTACATGTCTTTTCTTATCAAGCAAAAAAGTAAAAGCTTTTTTGAGAAGTAAAAGAACAAATTCCATACTGAGACAAAAAAGTCCTTCTATATTACTTTATTGATAATAAAAAGAAATTAAGAGAAGGTGGGAATATAGCATAGTGGTAGAATGTTTGCATGAGATATTAGCTTTATTCCAGCAAGTGGTGCTGGGAAAACTGAATTATCTACAGGGAGAAAAATCAAGCTGATCTGTTCATTATATAGTACATAAAAATTAACCTGAGCCAAATGTGGTGGTACACAACTATAACAGCAGTACTCAGCAGGCAGAGGTAGGAGGCTCACTCCAAGCTCAAGATCAATAATCTCTATATAAGGAGTTCCAAGATAGCCAGGTTATATAGTGGAACTATCTCTACAAAGAAAAACAAATGAATGGGGAGACAACTCAGAGGTTCAAGTGTTGGATACCCAAAACTCATGCCAGGTGAGTATTGTGACCACCTATATTTTCTACCTCAGAAGATGGAGACTAAGGGATTCCCAAAGCAGGCTGCCTAGCCAGACTAGCTCTATTAGTGAGATATAGGATTATTAGAGACATTGTCTCAAAAAAAAAAAAATAAGGTAGAAGACCGAATGAAGATAATTCCTGTAGCTGGAGAGATGCCTCAGGGGTTAAGACTGTCTTGCAAGCAGAAGGTCCTGAGTTCAGACCCCAGGTCCCACATAAAAATGCCAGGCAGAAACGGGGGAGACCTGCACTTCCAGCCCTAGTGGGCAGAGCCTAGGAAATCCCAGAGCAAAGCAAGGAGATAGAAGCAATCCAGGATGATTCCCGAAGTCCCCCTTGGTCCTCCACAGGGATACACAGTGCCCTCTAATACACACACACACACACACACAAATATTTTTTTAAAAAAGATAATCTCAACCCCCTAGCAACGAGAAAAGAGACACATCACAATGATGCTATTCTTATATTAGTTAGGGGCAGAGTAGCCAGTTGTCTTACATTCATCTGAGTTTGATGCCTGGCATGATGGCCAAAGCTCTTCCATGTCTAGGGAACATAAAATAATAATGAAAAGGAAATCCTAACCCCCAAAGTGATGGTAGCAAAATCAGAATTTAGAAAAGATGGCATTCATCTATCTACCTGAGTATAGCCACTTCGTTTTGTCAACTTCACTCGTGTTTGATCCAGGCAGGGCACATCCCCATAGCGGTTCTTCTCCAGGTTTCCTGGAGACCTGAAGGAAATGAAAGAGGCACATTAGAGTAAGGAGGAGTGAAGCTAGATATGATGACATACTCCTGGAATCCTAATTATCTGGGAGGTGTTCGCAGGAAGATCAGAAGTCCAGGGTCATCCTCAGCTGAACAGAGTTTAATGTCAATCTGGGTAACATAGCACCCTATGTCAAAGAGGAAAGAAGGAACGGAAGGAGGGAGGGAAAGAGAAAAAGAAAAAAGAAAAAAAAGTGGAAAAAGTCTTACATGTACAGTCTGGCAATGTAAAATTGAATGTCAATTACTATAGGTGGTGGGGAAACTCTTTGCTCTCTAGTCTATACAGTTCCACATCATTTGATATTTCTGCTCTTGGATGTAGAGGATTACACCCATAGCTGTATGTATGTTAAACATACACTTTATTGCTTTGTTTTGTGTATGTTTTGTGTTCGTTTCTCTAGTTAACTTAGCTCCAGCATACCATATTTTATTTGTCTATGTTCCTGTCAATATTTTGTTTTATTCTCCTCATAAGCCTTGCTTCTCTACCTTCATTTATGTTCTTGAAATTTTACATATTCTACAAAACTGCTAAAAGCAACAACAACTTTGTTGATGGGCTAGAGAGATGGCTCAGGGGTTAAAATAAGACTCTGCCTTGTAAGCAGAAGGTCCTGAGTTCCATCCCCGTCCTATGCAAAAAAACGCTAGGTGGAAAAGGCAGTGGCCTACACTTCCGGCTGTGGTGGGCTGAGCCTGGGAAATCCCAGAGCAAAGCAAGAAGGACATAGAAGCAATTCAGAATTATTCCCAAAGTCGCCTGTGGGCCTCCACAAGGACATACAGTGCCCTCTGACACACACACACACACACACACACACACACACACACACACACACACACAAAATAAAAAATAAATAAATCTTTGTTGCAAGAGTATATTTGTCTCTGATTTTTGACTCGTTTAAACTTTCTGTGATCTTTTTAAATGTTTTTTTATTCATTGATACCTGCATATATAAATACAATGGATTTATGTTATTTCACCACTTACTACCCAATTCCATTCCTCCTTCCTATCCCAATTCACGCTTTCTCCTTTCCAGTCAGTTTCCCTCCTATTTTCATGTTTTTTTGCATGTGTTACCTACTGGGTTTCATCTGGGATGCCTGTGCTGGCAACTACATGAACACTTGTTGGGGCATAGATGATTTGTCAGTGGGTGAATGGTTGAGTAAAGAAGCCTCCATTCTCCTATCTAGCATTAGATTTAAATAGTCTCTCAGACTGGTTTAATGTTTCTGGAAATTGTCCCTCATTAAAGGAGAAAAGTTTGTAAGTCAACTATTGTGCAGGTGTAGTGGAAGCAGACATCAATGTAATGAGTTCTTGGGTACCGTGGCCCTGTCATGAACATATGCTACTACTGAGCTACATTATGAACCCTAATCTAACACTTTTATAAGTATGTATTATTTATGGAAATAAAAATGATTTCCTGCAAAAGAAAGACTTTTTTAAAAATTTATTTGGGGGGACACACATTCATGCCATGGTGCACAGGTGGTCAAAGGACAACTTTCAGAAGTCAGTTTTCTCCTCCTACCAAATGGACTCCCAGGGAACAAAACTCAGGTGACCAGAGTATTTTTGTGTATTTCTTTTCTTTTTTAAAAAATTTTTTTTATTTATTCAATTGTGTGTGCGTGCGTGCGTGTGTAGAACCAGGGGCGAATTTGGGAACCACCATGGACCGCCTTCACCTCCTCCTTGTTTACTCTGACCCGGGATTCACAGGCTCTGCCCTACCAGAACCAGAGGTGACCAGGTTTTTAAGCAAGCACTTTACTTGGTAAGATATCTCATCAGCCCAAGAGAGTTCTGAATGGACTGAGATGAATGCTGGTACCTTTAAATGAAGTGCTACATAGTAAAGACCTAAAAATGTAGACACAGCTTGGGAATTAGGAGATGTTCAGAAGCTCAAAGACTGAAGATTTATGCTAAAAACTTAAATTTGTGTGGGAGAGCATTAAGGACAATTCTAAAGAGGGCTCAGAAGAAGAAAGCTTTCGAGAAAACCTCACTCTCTTAAAGATCATTAAAGAGATTATAATCACAGCACTGTGGAAATACGGGTGGAACAGCCATTTGGATGAAGTCACAGACAGAAATGTGACGAAGGGAGAGGCCAAAAATGTTGGGAGGCACATGCCTGTAATTCCAGCATTTAATAATCAAAGTAGGATGATCATCACGAGTTAGAAAACAGTGTGGGCTACAGAATGAGTTCTAGGCCAGCCAGGACCATATAGCACCCTGTTCTCAAAAGAAAACAAAGTGAAAGAAAGGAAGGTAGAAAAAGAAGGGGAAAGGAAGGGGCAAGGAAAGATATTTGGATACAACACACCAAAAAAAGAAGACACTTTTAGATTAAAATCTCTACTACTCATTAATCAAAAGACATTTTAAGATAAATCTAGCATAAGAGATTAATTCATGCTGACTTAGTATATTATATACAGTAACCTCACTAAAATGAAATAAAAGGAATTATTTAGTACAAAGCCAAAAACATCAGCAAGGCAATTTCAACCTTTTTTTTCAAGGGGAGGGGCAAGTGGGTTGATTTAGCCAAGTCCAACAAAAGCTCAATAGAAAAGTGCTTGCCTTGTATATGTGAGGTCCTAGGTCAATCCCTACAACTGGGGGATAGGAAAGAGATGTTATTGTGAAATGAAACAGAAACAATGAGAGAAAAAAGCTCTTACAAATTAAAAATAATATCCAGTATAAGAACATATTAGCTCAGTAGATATATTGAGTATGATATATTGGTAGAGTATTTGTGAAGCCCTATATACAATCTCTACAGCACTGGAAAGTGAAGGGCAAAAAAAACCTCAATAGAGGAATGAGAAAGTTAGCTGCTGTGCAGAGCAATTTTACTAAAATAATCATTATAGGACGACATAATCATCATAACAAAGCAAGACCTGCCAGCAAAATGTTTTACTTTTCTTTCTTATTTTTGGCTTTTTGAGACTGGTGTCTCATAGCCTACACTGGCCTCAAATCACTAAACAGCAGAAATTATCTTGAATTCCAGATCTTCCTGCCTCCACTTCTCAAGTTCTGGGTTGCATTACAGAAAGAGACTATCACATCTGGCTTCTAAATAAATCTTACTTGAACATAGAAAATCCTATTTGCTATGTACTTATTAGATGCCTGTCATAGTTTGAAATGTGTCCCCCCACAATCTCATGTGTTTGGGAAGGTCATGGCACCTTTGAGAGGTGGAGCCTTGCTGGAGGAAGGTGATCAAAAGGGGTGGGCCTTGAGGTGGATGAGTCCCACCGTACCTCCAGGAGGATTCTGCCTTTGCAACAAGCAGTCTGCAGCTCTCAGCTTCTCTGATGGGTGTGACATCAACAGCCTGTGTCCACCTTAGGCCAGCCAGCCATGCCGCCATGAACACTAAATAACTCTCCCTTTCTCCCTTAAGTTGACTGACTTGGGATGCACTCTCTTAGCAACAGTTTAAGAGTAGCCGTTACAGTGCCCATAACAGTGCTAAAAAACACTATAATCTATGTCTGCAATCTTAAAATGTTTACTCCTACCCTTAGAAAGAGAAAATCCCATCGACTGGTGAGAACATTCCAGAGAGAAAGAGAGAACTAATAGATGTAATGTAAGGTAAGAGAGCAGTAAAAGTGGGGGGACCTGAGGGTACAGAATCAAACTTAGAATGCTGTTTAGTATGCACAAGGTCCAGCACAAAAACCACAAATCATCTAGGACTGAAAACATAGGCCTTCAGAGTAAAAGAAACTATCAAGCACCCAATAAATTGAAGAAAAAGAAGTGACGCACACCAAGGCACATCATTGTGAATACATGGCAGTGCATGCTACAAATCACAGAACACAAGAGACTGAGGCAGGCTGATCACTCCAAAGTTCAAAGCCACTCTGGGCTATACAGCATCGTCCTATATGAGAAAAAAGTCATAAAAATGTACACTGACTTGATTCAATTTTAAAAATTGACATTTGTGCTGGGTGTAACAGTTACTCTTAACTATTGCTGTGAGAGAGCACCCAAAGTCAAGGGAGTTAAGGGAGAAAGGGAGGTTTATTCAGCTTACGGTTCCAGAGGGAAGGGACAGTTTCTCAAGGCAGAGGTGGCATGGCTGGCTGGCCAAAGCTGCAGGAAGCTAAGTCACTGCAGACATTTTGGAAGCTGAGAGCTGCAGACTGCTTGCTGCAAAGGCAGACTTCTCCTGGAGGTAGGGTGGGACTAATCCACCTCAAGGCCCACCCCTTGTGACTGCTTTCCTCCAGCAAGGCTCTACCTCTCAAGGTGCCATGACCTTGCCAAATACATGAGACTGTGGGGGACACATTTCAAACCATAACATTCCACCCCTGGTCTCCACAGGCTCATTGCCATCTCATTATATAAACCATACTAAGTCCAACTTTAAAAGTCTTCATAGACTACATCAGTAGTCCCAACAGTCCAAAAGTCCAAAATCCAAAGCCTCCTGTAAAATCAAAAGACAAGTTACATACTTCCAACATACAATGGCACAGAATAAACATTCCCATTCCAAAAGGAAGGAATGGGGGCATATCCAGGAAAGATCGGTCCATAACAAGACTGAAAACCAGTAGGACAAACTCCAAATCTTGTAGCTCCAAGTCCAACAGGTGAGCCTCTTGCTGAAATCATCTCAGTTCCAAAGGGCTTTGGTTCCATCCCTCCAATGCAGCTGCCCATAGAATACGTTGCTCTCTTGAGCTGACTCCTCCCAGGGTATACATCTCTCCTTGGCAGGCGTCCCACATTGTCTCTGGCATCTCTAACATCTTTACTTCTCAATGGCAAACCAGGCTTTAATTCCACAGCACAAACTGCCCTTCTTGGGCCTCTAAACTGTGGGTTTCTTGCCTCATGATGCCTGGATTCTGCCAATTTTTGAAATCTTGGAGGACAACTCCACGATCTCCTCCCTCTTGCATCACTGATGCCTCTAAAACCAGAACCCGTGGACGACTTTGCCAAGACTGGCCCCCTTGAATCACAGCTGATTCTGCTTCTCTGCTGGCCATGTCTTTCACTCCTGGGCAGTTGCTTGGTAAGAGAAACCAACTCTTGCTTTGGAACTCTACCTTTTAGCTGCAGTCTTCTGAAAGGATTTGCATTCTTATGAGTGGGAGCCTTCCCTAAGGATCTTGCCCTCAAGCTAGGGCCTCTTCTATTATTCAAATTGAGAGCAGGCTTTAATTTACAAATGGAGCTAATCTCTTCAACAGCCATTTTGTTCTCAGCTTCTTCCTGGTTCAACTCTTTAAGTTTGCCATTGTATTTTTCATCATTGGATCTTACAGTTTTTGCTTCTTCCTGCCTGATTCTTTGCTCTTTTTCCTAACTCTGAAGACAACTAAAAAGTAGCCATGTCACATTGTCAAGACTACATTGCTTTGAAATTTCCTTCGCCAAGCACTCCAGTTTAACTTCAGGCAAGCTTTCAGGGCGAGGGCAAAACTTCACTAAACTCTCGGCCAACACATGGCTCCATGTGTCACTCGTCCAATTGCAAACACAGTCTCTGTTCCCCTCTGGACCATCACAAGCTGGGCTTACATGTCTGCGTCTCTCACAGCATTGCTCTCCTCTGAGCTTTCACGAGAAAGGTCCCTTTGGCCCAACCGCCAAGACGCAAAGACTTTTCCAGCACAAAGTCCCAAAGTTCTCCATATTTCTCCTAACAAACAGTTCCAAAGACACACTAGCCACATCACTGCATTGGCCATACTTCTGGGTACCAACTTCTCTCAGCTTCACAAACAACTTCACGTTGTGGTACCAGCTGTTCTTAATCTCACAGCAATATCCCACTACCTGGTACCAATTTCTGTAACAGTTACTCTTAACTATTGCGTGAAAGAACACACAAAGTCAAGCAACTTAAAGGAGAAAGGGAGGATTATTCAGCTTACGGTTCCAGAGGGAAGGTACAGTCTCTCAAAGCAGAGGTGGCATGGCTGGCTGGCCAAAGCTGCAGGAGGCTAAGTCACCGCAGACATCTTGGAAGCTGAGAGCTACAGACTGCTTGCAGCGAAGGCAGACTTCTCCTGGAGGTAGGGTGGGACTAATCCACCGCAAAGCCCACCCCTTGTGACCACCTTCCTCCAGCAAGGCTCCACCTCTCAAGGTGCCATGACCTTGCCAAACACTTGAGACTGTGGGAGACACATTTCAAATCATGACAGCTGGAGAGATGGCTCAGGGGTTAAGACTCTGTTTCAAAAGCAGAAGGTCCTGAGTTCAGATCCCAGATCCCACATAAACAAAGCTAGGTGGAAATGGAAGTGACCTGCACTTCTGGCCCTGGGGGGGGCAGAGCCTGGGAAATCCCAGAGCAAAGCAAGAACCAGGTAGAAGCAATCCAGGATGATTCATGAAGTCACTCTTGGTCCTCCACAGGGACAGACAGTGCCCTCTGTTACACACATACACACACACACACACATATAAATAAATAATAAAATATTTTTTAAAAATTGACATATAGGGGCTGGAGAAATGGCCCAATGGTTAAGTCTCTACCTTGAAAAAAGAATCCAAAGTCAGGACCTTCTGCTTGTATGGCAGTCTTAACCTCTGAGCCATCTCTCCAGCCCCAAAATGGTTTTTATAGTCAGTAAGAAGTATTATAAACACCTCTATTTCATATCACCAATGAAATACCATGAGAAAGAAGAATAAGAGCTGAAAACGTGTTATTATAGACGGTGGAACTGAAGGTTAAGGCCAAAGACTATAGTTGGTTCATTCCATTGTTCATCTGTTTGTGATGCTAGGGACTGAGCTAGGCAAGCACTCTACCATTAATCTATATCCCTAACCCTAATTGCTTTTATTCCCCTTAATACTACTTAGCTCTGAAAAAAACACTTTGTATATTATTAGTTGAAAATCCAAATATCCACCTACATATAATATGTTGCTGGAGGGCTGGAGATACAGCTGTATTGGTAAAGTGCTTGTCCAGCATGCACAATGCTTTAGGTTTAATTTACACATAAATTTAGTCTTATGGCATGTCATAATTAGGCAAAAGTGTCAACTTGACTGTTAGGGTTTGAGCTCTGGGCACATTTGTAGAGAACTAGTGGTTGGATTAAGCCCAGAGTGAACCTGAAGGAGATTGTCTAGCTGATGGGGCAGACCCAGCCCATGGTGGGTAGGACTAGGCCCTGAACAGATGAATAAAATACAGAGAGCTGGTTGAGAGAGTTGACATCCTTTTGTACACTTGGCCAGACATGCTGGTCTGGCAAGAAAGAGTCGTCCCTCTCTTGGCCATTACGTACGGATGGTGTGGCCAGTTCCCTCAGCCCTGGTGTTTTGATGCATGCTCTCCCATCAAGCTGGACTGAGAACTGTAACCAGATAATGGTAAGAAACCATAAACCCCTTGTTCCCTTAAGCAGTTTGATGGTCATTTATCAGCAACTGCAACATGCACATGCCTATATATTCCAAAACTCAGGTAGTAGAGGCAGAAGAACCAGACATTCAGTGTCAAATTTACTTTTTATCAAGTTTGAAAACAATCTGGGCTACATTAAACCCTGTCTCAAAACAAAAACAACGACAAAAAAACTATACTGTTAGGTACATATGTATATATAAAAGTATAAAAACATGGCTATGGGGCTGGAGAGGTGGCTCAGGGGTGAAGCCTCTGCCTTGCAGGCGGAAGGTCCTGAGTTCGGATCCTTAGACCCCACGTATAGACGCCAGAGGTTCACGAATTCGTCCGTGGTTCTACACACATACACACACACACACACACACACACACATACATACACGTGCACACACACACAATTGAATAAATTAAAGAAATGGCTAAAAGGAAATATACATACTAATACCTGTTTGTAGGAAGAAGAGAGAATTGAGAGTAAGAACTGGAAGAGATTTTTAACTCCATACTACATTCTTTCATATTATAAAAGACTTAACACAATTGTGACAAAATAGTAATGACTCAATTTTGATGGTAAGAACATAGTTTTATGTGATTTCAGGCTCTGGAACTCACTCTGTAGACACATCTGGCCTCAAACTCATGGTAATCCCCATACTTCAGCCTCTGGAGTGCTGGGATTACAGCTTTGAGCCACTACACCTGGCTCTTAATGTCTTAAAAAGCTCTCCTTTTCCTCTACTAATATGCATAGCTGATCTTTTTATGAAATTACAAAGACAATTCAATGATGGAACAAGCAAATTAAAAACTTATCTAAACCTTATAAATCATAAAAAATTCAAACAGTTATAGATTTAAATACAAAACTGAAATGATTGAACTTTGGAGTGGGGGAAAACAAAAGAAAATCTCAGGACATGTCACAGGGGCAGGAGGCCTTGAGGAGGGTAGCCACTGCTTCCTGCCAGCAGTCTGCACTCGCAGTCTGCCTCTTGCTTTCAGCGTCTATGATGAGGGCTGTGACCTGAATGGCTTCCAGCCTCCGCTGTCTACTGTGCCTTCTCTGCCATAATGCACTACACCTTCTCTGAAACCATAAGACAAATAAATCTCCCATTCTCCCTTAGACTGGTTATATGCGCATTGTTTCACAGCAGCAAAAAATTAACTACAACAACGTCAACATCCTAGCTACACACTATATCACAGTTTTAGAAGATGTAATCATGGGAAGTCAACATGTGATCACGTATTATTTCTTACAAATGCATGTGAGTATACAACTAGGTCCTAATAAAAAGTTCAATTATTTGTGGGGCTGGAGACGTGGCTCAGGGGTTAAGCCTCTGCCTTGCAGGTGGAAGGTCCTGAGTTCGGATCCTAGACCCCACGTATAGACGCCAGGGGGAAGCGGAGGCGGCCTGCGTTTCTGGTCCTGGTAGGGCAGAGCCTGTGAATCTCCAGGCAGAGTAAACAAGAGAAGGTGGAAGCAGTCCATGGTGGTTCCCCAATTCGTCCATGGTTCTACAAACACATACTCACACATATACACACACACACATACATACACGCATGCGCACACATGCACAATTGAATTAAAAAAAAAAGTTCAATTATTTGTGAAGGAACACTTCCAAATCTTTCTATGAAGCTAATATCATACTAATCCCAAAACATAATAAAGATACATTTAAAAAATAAAATAAAGGGGGCTGCAGAGGTGGCTCAGGGGTTAAGCCTCTGCCTTGCAGGCGGAAGGTCCTGAGTTCAGATCCTAGACCCCACGTATAGACGCCAGGGGGAAGCGGAGGCGGCCTGCGTTTCTGGTCCTGGTAGGGCGGAGCCTGTGAATCCCGAGGCAGAGTAAACAAGGAGGAGGTGGAGGCATCCATGGTGGTTCCCGAATTCGTCCAACACACACACACACACACACACACACACACACGCACACACGCACGCACGCACGCACGCACGCACAATTAAATAAATAATAATAAAAAATTTAAAAAATAAAATAAAAATAAAATTAAATAAAAAGTTCAATTAGAAAAAATCTTTAACGATGTAAGAGAAGAGAGAAAAATAAAAGACCCTCTCTTAGTTCAAGGGAAGCTTGAACAATAGTGAATACTTAAATATTTACTATATAATCCAGGATTCCAAGGAACACACTTTGTTCTACAGAAACTTAATGGAAGGCAGAGGGTAGGAACTGATAAAGATTCTGAGTTCTACACATAAACTAGAACTCCATTGTTTAATAAACAAAACAGCCTATAAATCAAACTAAAACATCAAACAGTTGGTTTGAATGGTGTTAAGTAGACAACCCAAACCTGTTCTCCTAATGGATTTACTCGAGGCAATGAGTAACTGCAGAAGCATCTACATTACGGTGAGAAAGGCCCAAAACAAGTGTGCTCCTCCCTGTTCCAACTTATTTCCTCCATTAACGTCTACCCTATTGCCCTTCTTCTTTTCGCATTTTCTTCCCAAAACACTGACAAAACTGAACAGAATTCACAGAATTATAAATTCCTAAAACATTTAAAGATAGACAACCAGTTCCAGCATTCATCCATTACACATAAAACGAAGAGGCAGAGAAAGGAAATAATTCACAGAGGGGACTTCTGGCTGACTTGGAATTTGAACCTAAGAACCACTGGGGCAGTACGCTTAATTTTCAACAGCAGGGAGAGCTCAGCAGTAGAAGAGAACAACCAGCTAAAGCACAACAAGGACCAATAAGATGGCTCAACAGGTAAAGTACTTGCTGCCAAGCCTGACGTCCTGAGTTTGATCCCTGGGACCTACATGTCAAAGGAAATAACCTATTTCCAGGCTGGGGCTATAGCTCAGTGGTACAGCACTTGCCTAGTATATGTAACCTAGGTTCATTTCCCAGCACGTCACTGCCCTCCCCAAAAGAAAGAAGTGTGTGTGCAAATGTCTATCGGCGCGCCTGTCTGTATGTGTGTAGATTTACTCTTGAAAATTGTCTGTATGTGCACAGACGTACTCTTGGAAGTTGTCTGTATGTGTGTAGACTTACTCTTGAAAGTTGTATATGCACAGACGTACTCTTGGAAGTTGTCTGTATGTGTGAAGACTTACTCTTGAAAGTTGTATGTGCACAGACGTACTCTTGGAAGTTGTCTGTATGTGTAAAGACTTACTCTTGAAAGTTGTATGTGCACAGACGTACTCTTGGAAGTTGTCTGTATGTGTGAAGACTTACTCTTGAAAGTTGTCTTTTGATTTCAACACATCACAATGCCACAAGTGAGTTCCCACAGATAGATAGATAGATGTTTTTGAAAAATAGTAAGACAGTCCAATATTGGGCCATGCACCTATAATGTCCATACTTGAACTTGGAAAGCTGAGGCAGAAAGATCAAGTCTCAAGACCTACCTCAAAAAAAGAGGGGAGAAGAAGCCTAGAGTTGTTGGGTCCATAAAATGTTTGACATGAAATCATGGTTCTCTGAGCTCAACACCCACATATAATAAAAAGCCAGACACACAGACACACACACACACAAACATACGTGTGCGCACACACGCGCATAATTGTATATGGTGGCACATGTTTTTAATCACCGATCCTAGGAGGTAGAGACAAGATGAATGAAGGATAATCCTCAGCTACTCAGCAAATTTGTAACCATCCTACCTATGTGAGATCCTGTCTCAAAAAAATAAAAAAGAAGAGGAAAATGTGTTGCTAACAATAGTTACCAAATAATTATGAAGAATTATAAATTAGCCAGATGACTTTATAATAGAGTTTAGATCTACTAAGAATCTACTAAGTTAAATTTCTAAGAGGCAATTCTTTTCCTCTTTTTTTCCTCTCAAGATGTAGCATTTTACTATATTTTGAACCTTTTTTAAAAAGGTATTTGTGTTTCAGAAAAACAAATATCCAAAGGTATATTCATTATTATTTGTTCCCCTGTTGATACCAGAAATTTTTAAGCACAAGACCTTGGCAACAAGCCCAACGCAAGAGGTAACTCTTGTTAGATGAAAGAAACTCTTTATTTGAGTGCCAGTGAACTCCTGTGAGAACCTCTATGAAGGAAGTGAGGAGCTGAAGGAGCTACAGTCAGTATTTGCCAGAAACATCTTGGAAACTGATTACTGATCCAAATCTTTCCTACTTACATGGAACAATGGAAAGTGCCAACAGGGTTCTCCCGACGGATGTCTTCATACTCCTCATATATTCCCCGCTTTTGCCTGGTGTTAACATAGTCTACCAATTCTTGGATGGTCATAGCATGGGGACCTGGAACATGTACCGAGTCCCAGTCTAAGGCAGGAGGTAGGGAGAACAGGATGATCTCGTCGAAGGGATCTGGGTGACCGTTCACTTGGGGTAGAAACTGGAAATTCCAAGTGGTGAGGTCAATTTTGACGTAACCACCCAGGTTTTCTGGAAGGCACTCCCTAGGCAGGTGCTGGGTAACCTCAGATGTCTTTAATATCTGAATCTGTAAGAACAGGGGGGGAAAGTATGTAAGTATGGAGATATACTTGAAGAGGCATTCGGATATTATGAACACATGTGCTTATACTAGACTCCAAGAATGGAGTGAGGTGTGATTGAAATATCAAGTGTAATCTATGGCTATAAAACTTTGAATGCACCCATCTCATCTGAAATACCAAGTGTACTTGTATAAGAAGTAGATTGACTTTTATCTGCCTGGGATTGAAGTCTATGACTTTCTCTGACAAAAGTTTGAATTCCCAGAATGTCTATCAAATTCACACCTGGAATTAGGGGCCAGGTTACAGAGCTTCTTAAAGGAAGGCGAAGTGAACATTATATACTATGAGGCATTATACTATAAGCAAGGCTTCTCAGCGCCACCTCATGCTGACACTCCTCTTTTTGGTCACTACAATGAACAAGTTATGGTTATTCTGACAACTTTATACTAAAGCCTCTTGGCTTGCATTTTATACACAGTTTAGTTTGTATGAAACCAAGATAAAGACAGCAACACAGAGACTACAGTCTAGAAAACCAGTGCTAGATATACAATTACAGTACTTAATTCTGCTCTCTACTTAAATATAGCCATTCTGGACTGAGCAAGACAACACAGTTAGTTCTCCTTAGAATTTCAGAAGCATGGGAATGCTCTTCTTTAAAGCTTCTCTCTCTTGCTGGTGTTCCTTCCTAGAATGTTCTTCTTTCCTCCTCTACCGCCTCAAAAGTCAGCTCTTCCTTCATGCCTTCCATTAAGTTCCTTCCTGAATTTGAAGGCAGAATGTTCTTCTATGGTCCTGCAGAGCCCAAATCTTCTAGCATTTATGTAGCTCTGTGTTCTTTATGGGGATCATCAATTCCTTCAATGTTTTGGGCTTTTTAAAAAATTTTATTTATTCATTGTGTGTGTGTGTGTGTGTGTGTGTGTGTGTGTGTGTGTGTGTGTATCAGAGGGCACATATGTGCCTATGGAAGGCCAAAGGTGACTTGAGGAATCATCCTGGATTGCTTCTACCTCCTCGCTTTGCTCTGTAATTTCTCAGGCCCCACCGAACTCAGGATCTTCTACTTTTGAGGCAGAGTCCTAACCCCTGAGCCATCTCTCCAGCCCAGTTCTTTCAGTGTTTAATACTTAAAGCCAAGGGTTTGGATTATATGAGATGTTCAATACGTTTTAATTTTATACATGCATGTAGGGTTTTTTGGGGGTTTTTTTGCATTTGTGTGTGTGTGTGTGTGTGTGTGTGTGTGTGTGTGTGTGTGTGTTTCTGTGTGTCTGTGTGTATCACAAGGCACCATGTGTGCCTATGGAGGCCCAAGAGTGACTTCTGGAATCACCCTGAATTGCGCTATCTCCTCTTTGCTTTGTCCTGGAGTTTTCCAGGCTTCGTCTTCCAGGTCTGGAAGTATAGGCTACTATCATTTCCTCCTGGTGGTTTTTTGTTTTTTGTTTTGTTTTATTTTGTCTTGTCTTATGTGGAAACTGGGGTCTGAACTCAGGACCTTCTGTCGAGATACAGAGGCTTAACCCCCAAACCATCTCTCCAGCCCATGTATAGTAACTATAATTCAAATGCAAGAATGCGTGTGGTGACACATGCGAGCCCTTGCAAGGCAGAGGCAGGAGGTTCACTGCAAGTTTGAGATCAGACTGCTTTACATAGTGAGTTTTAGGCCAGCCAGGGTTACAGAGGAAGACTTCTGAAAACACAAAACAAAAAAAAATCACAGCAGTTACATTATCAAAAAATTCTACAACTGAGTTATTAATTAGGTATCTAAGTAGAATTTTTAGCATTCAAAATCTTCATTTTTTTCTTTCTGACCCAAGTCACCTCAGTTATAAAGACCTGCATTATTAATTTTATTTTAATACTCGTTACCATAAAAAAATCTCCAAGAACAGTATTTCAAAAGCAGTATTTATTGTTTTACCTTAATATCCAATCCTTTTCTTCTTACTTCTTTCCTTTCTCCCCTGGAGTTTGTTTGTTTGGTTGGTTTGGTTCTCTCTCTCTCTCTCTCTCTCTCTCTCCTTCCCTCCCTCTCTTTCTATTTAAGCTAGTGTCTTATGGTGCCCAGGCTGGGCAAACTCACTGTACAGCCAAACATGACTGACCCTCCTGGTTCTCCTGCTTCTGACTCTACGTGCTGAGACCACAGGTATGCACCATACTGCCCAGCTGTATACAATGTTTCTTATTTCATTTCTTTCAAGGGTTACAAGCAGTGACTGAAACCATAATTTTTCAGAACTAAAACACTCAAAAGATTACAAGAGAATTAAAGTAATTTCTGGACAAAGCTTTAAAAATCGAAAGCAGGAAGAAGGGCCAGGAGCTACTATGGTGGCTTCCTTTTGTAATCCCAGTACTTAGGAACATAAGTCAGAAAGACTACCCTGATTTTAAAGCCAGTCTGACTACATATTGAGTTCCAGAATGGTCTCAGCTACAGAGTGAAACCCTGTCTCAAAAAATAATGGGGCTGGACAAATGGCTCAGAGGTTAAGACTCTGTCTCACAAGCAAAAGGTCCTGAGTTCAGATCCCAGATCCCACATAAAAACACCGCAGAAATGGCAGTGGCCTGCACTTCTGGTCCTGGTGGACAGAGCCTGGGAAATCCCAGAACAAAGCAAGAAAGATGTAAACCAGGGCCTTGTACGTCTTAGGCAGACACTCTACACTGAGCTATATACTCATCCCCATATGAACAAATTCAAACACAGATCAATTAATAAAATTGTATCAAGTGTTGATTTTTGGTCTTTATTTTCGTTTGAGGCGCTAGGAGTTAACCCAAACCCTTGCATTCACTCTGTCACTGAGCTACACCTCCAACCCTTAAATACTGCTAAATATTAAAGGCTTGTGCAGCACTACGCTAAATTTTGGAAATTTAGCAATCCTTAAACTATTTCCAGGGTACACTCCTTCGGTGCTGTATGAAGCAAAGTGCTGTGGAGAGGGAAAGTTTTTCCTTCTTATAATGAGCTTATGAGAGAGGCATCAGTCCCAAGTAAGGAATGAATGAAATAAAGAATATGAGGGAAGAATACAGTAACAGAGCAGAAAGTGTTCTGGAAGACAAGTTGGGAAGATTTTTTTAGAAGGTAGAAAACTAATTGTAAAATTGCACCCACAGAGAATTATCTACCTCCTAAGAAAAGGCCTTACCCTCTCCCGGACTTTGTCCTTCAGGAGCAGGCTGATGATGGAATAGGGCACTCGGAACCATATAGGTGCACCCACGATCAGCACCTTCTTCAAACGAGCTGGAAATGCTCCCTGTGGAGAAAATGTGTGAGTATTTCAAAATCTAAGGGTACCTGTAATTGTTCAAGCCCAAAGGATGTGTTCTTTGCACTCCTCGTTCTTACTCAACAGGGGGAGTTTACATACTAATTCAGGATTCATTGACCTAACTAGCTAGAGAGAAGATGATTAAAAGAAATAAAGAAATTAGAAACTGGTTACCTTAAGAATAATAATGTTAAGTTCATGATTTATGAACTTACTTTTCTTAACTGTTATCCTATACACATCACACATCAACACACATATATGTCTCCTACAAGAATCCTTTACCAGAATTTAAGTTATGAATAAACTGAACTTAAAAGAAACATTTTTCTTATATACCTGTCATTTAGTTTAATCTACATAGATATGTACAACTTTATTTTTCAACCATTTCTTCACTTGTCTATTCAACCAATACATACAATTTAAGTTGAGGATATAACTTGGTGATAGTCTGTACTTAGCACGTACAATATTGGTTGAGTTCCAGTGCCACAAAATAAACTTCAAAGTGGATGTGATCTGTGCACACATGCTAATGAGGTCTTACAAAGGAGATACAAACCCCCAAAAAAGGAGACGCTCTAATCTATTCAAGTCATAAAGATGACAGATCATTCATTGTTAATCCACAGTACTTAGTTTCATTTAGTGCTTTGGGTTTTTTTTTTTTTTTTTTTTTTTTTGGTGTGTGTGTGTGTGTGTGTATCTGTGTGTGTGTCTGTGTGTATCAGAGGGCACTGTGTATACCTATAGAGGCCCAAGGATAACCTCAGGAATCTCCCTGGATTTCCCTACCTTCTCTTTGCTTTGCTCTGGAATTTCCCAGACTCTGCCTTCCAAGGCTGAAAGTACAAGCTTTTGTCATTTCCGCCTGGCTTTTTTACGTGGAATCTGGGATCTGAACTCAAGACCTTCTACTTGCCAAGGCAGAGGCTTAACTCCTAAGCCATCTCTCCAGCTCTTCAACCAAGTTTTTTATATACATATATTTATTTATTTTATTTAGAATGTGTATCAGGGGGATGACTTTGGAAACCATCATGGATTGCTTCTATCTCCTTTTAGCTTCGTTCTGAGATTTCCCAGATATTGTCCACCAGGGCAGGCTGACACCTCTTCCATCTGGCGTTTTTTATGTGGGATCTGGGATCCAAATTCAGGACCTTCTGCTTGTAAGGCAGAGTCATAAACAGAAGGTCCCGAGTAAATAGCCCAGGTCCTATGTAAAAATGCCAGGTGGGAACTTGTGCTGGTCTGCACTTCTGGTTGTGGTTGGGTGAAGCCTGGGAAATCCCAGAACAACTGAAAAAGGAGGTAGAAGCAAAACCAAGATGATTCCCGAACTTACCTTTGGTTCTTTACAGGGACACACAGTGTCCTCTGACACACACACACACACACACACACACACACACACACACACACACCAAATAAAAATCAATCAATCAATCAATCAATAGAAATAAGAAAATCTGTCTCAAAAAAAATGAGGTGGACATTTCCTACAGTACAGCATAAAAAGCTGACCTCTGACCTCCATATTCATACACATATATACCTGCACACACAGGAATGCACACATACAACATACAATCTTAAAACAAAACAACAATGAAAAAAAACCCTTTTGCTCTCTCTTCTATCAAAGATAAAACACTTCACTTCTGGGACTAAATATCAAAAAGTCCTTTTAACGGCCAATCAACTTAGAGAAATACCTGAATTTTGATAAAATGACAGGCAACATCAGGCATTACAATACCTTCCTCAGAGTTAAGGGCTAACAGATCCAGACACAGCTCATTTAAGTGAATATAAGGTACCAAGTACAGAAGCACACGTCTGAAACCCCAGCACTGGGGAGGAAAAGGCAGAAATTATTGGAGTTTGAGTTGTAGCTTGATCTACAAACAAATTCTAGGCTAACCTAGATTACTAGGGGGACCTTCCCAAAAAAGGTTCCCTCATGAAGGGAGAACTGTTCACTGACAATTCTTTATTAAAGCAAATGGCATTGTACCTTCTTCAAAATGCATATGCACCTCTAATCAATTCAATGTCTGAAGCTCTATTTTAGGGAAACACGCAAGCACTAATATGGTTTTTGTTTTTGCTGCTTTGTTTTCTTTAATTTGAGATGGGGGTCTCACTCTGTAGACAGCCCAGGTTAGCCTGACATTCATTGTGCAGCTCACACTAGTTTCAGCCTCTTGGCAATCCTCCTGCCTCAACCTCATTACAAGGGATTACGAGTGTCGCTATGTCCATTTAACACAAAAACTTATTTAAAGAAAAAGAAAACTTGGGCTGGAGAGGTGGCTCAAGGGTTAAGCCTCCGCCTTGCAGGCGGAAGGTCCTGAGTTCGGATCCCAGATCCCACGTATAGACGCCAGGCTTCCGGAAGCGGGGGCGGTCTGCACTTCTGGTCCTGATAGGGCGGAGCCTGTGAATCCCGGAGCAGAAGGAGGTGGAGGCGTCCGTGGTGGTTCGCGAATTCGTCCGTGGTTCTACACATACACAGACACACACACACACAGACACACGCGCGCGCACATACACACGCATATGCACACAGTTGAATAAATAATAATAATAATAAAAATTAAAAAAAAAAGAAAAAGAAAACTTAACTGCACTTTTTTGTGTGTGGTGCTGAGAATAAAACTAAACAAGTCACAAATACCAAGTACATGTTCTATCGCTGATCTGTGTTCCCAGATCCTGAACATTTATTTCATTTTACCTGTGTATCTTTATCTTGTTTTCTGAAACAAAGGATCTTGTAATGTGATCCAAACTGGCCTTGAATTCATGATTCTCCTACCTCAGACCTTTGACTTCTGAGATTACAGCCATATGCCATCATGCCTGACTTGCAAAATCTATTTTATGTCATTTAGTCATCTCTATTCATATTTAAATACATAATGCATTTTATATAATAATACATTTATATAATAATTTTATATAACGCAGAATTTTTATGAGTCAGGGTCTCAACAGTCCAGGTTGGCCTCCAACTTACTGACCTGCAGCTGCTGACTCTCCCGCTTCAACCTCATGACCGCTGGGATCATAGGCGTGCACCATCAAGCCCAGGTTATGAAGTGTTGGCATCACACCTAGGACTTCATGCATACTAAGCAAGTACTTTACCAACAAGCTACACCCTCAGTCCTACACATTATCTTTTAAAATATAAAAAGTAAAAACACCTCTAGGGCTGAGGGTGTACCTCAGATGGTACACTGATTTCCTCCCAAACAAGAGGACCTGAGGAGGAAACCACAGAGTCCATGTGAAAACACTGGGCATGGTCACATGCACTTGTCATCTCAGCACTAGGGAGGCAGAGACAGGAGGATCCCGAGGGTCTGTCGGCAGTTCATCTAGCCTAGTTGTGAGGTCTGGGCCAATGGAAGATCCCATCTGTCCAAGTTTGCCTTACATTGCTGATAAACTCATGAAAAAAATGGCATGTGAAAACAAAGGATTTTACTCTGACTTATGACTGTCCAGCTTGGCAGGAGAGTGGAGGGAACCGGCCACACCCTATCCACACAATTGCTAAGAGGGGCAAACCTCACTTGCCAACTTCGAAGTCTGTCCAAGTATGAAGAATGTCAACTCACTGAGCCAGTTTAAAGAAGTACAACAGTAGGTTCACGTTCATGGAATCCACTGGTCTTGCCAACTTCCCTATCTTACCCACCTGTCTACAGAATAGTCTCACCCACCATGGACTAGGTCTTCTCTATCGGTTAGACAATTTCCTGCAAATTTGCTTAGGGCTTGCCTTAATTATCAATTTTTCATAGATAAGTCTAAAGTTCAGTCAAGTTGACACCTCATCTATCTATCACCTTATCTATCACACCATCTCAAAGGAAGTGGATATGCTGTGGTATGCAAGGTTGTCCACTGACCTCTATATTCACACACATGCGTGTGCACCCATACACATAAACACCTTCACACATATAAGCATGCATGCACACATACATACATACATTCAAAACAAAAATCTAAACCTAAGGCTCTGAAATAATGAATTTTGAAATATGATAATATATATGTGTATGTAATCTTGCATGTATGTAATTTGTACACATAAATTTTTGTATACTAAATTGAAATGTAAATACATTTCAGGCTGGATTAAGGCAAAACATGTCTAGAAAGTCCTGACTAGGTGACATTTTTCGGTTGGAATACCTAGACCTTTATCACTTCATCTACCACACTCCAGGAGAGGGACACTTTATGACTTAGAATTTGCCTGCGCATTTTTATTTTAATTCTTTTCACTGATTATTTGCTAAGTTTTTCTTTGTTTAATTTTCTGTTTGGGACAGGGTCTCCCTCTCCATGTGGGCTGGGCTAACGTGGGCTTCACTGTGAAACCCAGGCTTGCTTAAACTAGTGGCAACGCTCATGTCCCAGCCTGTCAAATGCTCGGGTTACTGGTGCGCATCAACACGCCAACTTCCTTCCCGCTTCACTTTTAAGACCATTTCCTGTTTCAAGAAAAACAGATATTAATCATCATTTATCATTGACCTTTAAAACTGAGCATAATATATGAAGTTTACAGTTTCCTGATCTTTCCCCAAAAACAGAAAGATAGAAAGAAAGTTGAGAGGGTCTTCCTACAGCCTTACCTTCAATAGGTTTAGGACTTTCTTGCCAAGATCCAGCTCGAAGTTGGCATAATTAGAACCGCACATGTCATAGATAAACACCAGTCCATTCCTTTGAGTCTCAAAGCTGTAAACCAGTCATTAAACAAAAACATTTATTCAATGCAAATGTTTTATTCAAAGTAAACCAGATCCTCGTATGATTTTGATTTGTACACCCAAAAGGTCATTAGAAAAGAAATATTTGACTGTATTTAAGGTAGACACAGTGGGCCAGAGAGACATAGCTCAGTGGATAAGGTGCTGATCTGAGTTCAATGCCCAGAAACCTGATGGTAGAAGGAGAGAACTGATTCTCTCTGACCTTCACCTGTGCACCATGGAGAGAATGTATTGTTTGTTCTCTCTGTCTCTGTGTGTGTCTCTTTATCAAAGAAAATACCTTAAAAAAAAAAAGATAGCCACAGTGTTCACGTTTGTTTTCTTTACTTATTTATTTTTTAGTTGCTTTTGTGTGTGTGTGTGTGTGTGTGTGTGTGTGTGTGTGTTTGTGCGTCTGTCTGCATCAGTGTGCACTGGAGGACACTATGTGTGCCTCTGAAGGCACACGGGTGACTTTGGGAATCAACCTGAATTGCTCTACCATCTTTTGGTTTTGCTCTGGTATTTCCCAGGCTCCGCCTTCCAAGACCAGAACTACAGTCTACCACCATTTCTGCCTGGCATTTTTACATGGGATCTGGGATCCAAACTCAGTTCTTTCTGCTTTTGAGGCAGAAGCTTAACCCCTGAGCCATCTCTCCAGCCCTATTTTAGTTGTTTTTGTCTGTCTGTTTTTAGAGCAGACTTTACTGTAGACAGACTGGCTTTTACTTAGGCTGGCCTCAAATTCAAAGCAATCCTCCAGTGATAGAGTACAGACATTCCTACCTTGAGGTTATTTTGTAACTTTTTTTTTATTTTGATATGACCACCTAGAAGCTTTCTATCTTCATCCCTTTAACCAAAGTACCAACCAGGAGTTAACATTTAAAAAGAAAATTCTTGCCAACTGTGTGTGTGTGTGTGTGTGTGTGTGTATGAAAATGCTTCAAAATTCAAACAAAATGTAAATTTAAAGTTCATTGTATATCTAATACACCCAGATTCAGGAAAAAAACAACTCTTTAAAAGCAAAAAAAAAAAAATCTCTAAAATTTGAGTCATATATTGATGCCTAATGTTTTAATATTTAAAAATTTTTGAGTTTGAGGCAAGCCTAAGTAAATTTTTTCATAGCCAGAGAAAAACTATCATTCATCAGGATCAAAGATGCTGTCAAAATGTGCATCTCGGGGCTGGAGAGGTGTCTCAGAGGTTAAGCCTCTGCCTTGCAGGTGGAAGGTCCTGAGTTCGGATCCTAGACCCCACGTATAGATGCCGGGTGGAAGCGGGGGAGGGGGGAGCCTGCGTTTCTGGTCCTGGTAGGGCGGAGCCTGTGAATCCCAGGGCAGAGTAAATAAGGAGGAGGTGGAGGCCGTCTATGGTGGTTCCCGAATTTGTCCGTGGTTCTATACACACACGCATACATGCACAATTGAATAAATAATTAAAAAATTTTTTAAAAAATGTGCAGTTCAATTACCAAGTAGACTACACAGGTCTAGAGAATTTGCATTTCTTCATGAACTTAACTTGGGCTACCTGAAATAATTATGGGTTTCTTCACAAAGGTAGAGCCTAAAACAAGTGACATGGGAAAGTGTAATAAAAAGAATCTATGGGGTATGATGATCCAGTGTCCATATTGCTAATCTTGGGAAATACATGTAATAAAGTCAACACAGTACAACTTGTACTTTTCTTAGTATAATACAAGATTTTAAATGATAGCTGACTGTTTCCCTACTGGGTTTGAATCTTGAGCTACAAGCCACACCAAGAAGTTTATTTTTATGCAATTTTCATTTATCACTACTGTGTGTGATATGTGTAGGTGAGCATGCCGCGATGCACACACAGAGGTCTGGGACACACCAAGATGTATAGAGCAGTCCTTGACGCAAGGATTAAGCCTTTGCCTCAAAGCAGAAGGACTGAGTTTGCTTCTGGCACTAGAAGGTAGAGCCTAGGAAACTCTGGGAATCATCCTGCTTTACTCTGGAGTCACCCTTGGGCTTCCACAGGCACACACAGTGCCCTCTGATACACACAGACCCCCCCCCCACCTCCAAACACACACCCAATCACAAAAAAAAATAATAAAACCCTGAAACTAAGGGGTTCATGAAGGACAATCAATGAAACGAGATTGACTATGTATTGCTATGAAGACTGTTTTGAGGATAGATAATAGATATGTAACACTTATGATAGTGTTCTTTCTACCGGCAAGGCCAATACTAGATTTTCTGAGAAAGGAGCCTTTCATTCATTATACTAAACTGAACTGAAGGAACATTTTAAAGATATCCATATTCAAAGTATCTCTGAAGACTGGCCACAGGAAAGAAAGGTTAAGAAAGTCCAAATTTCTACTTAGGATGCACAGGACCACTAAATCTACTGTTACTCACATTTTAGCAACTTCTTTGAGAATAATGGTATAACAGCAACTACTTTTATGTTCCACCAAGCATCAATAATAGAAGCTAAACAGCATAAACAAGGTAGTAACAAGTGAATGCAACAGAGTCACACCTCAAGACAATCTCTTGACTATCCTCAACCTATGAATCTACAATTGAGGCCAGGATGGATATAGAGTAAGACTCTGTCTCAAAAACCAAAAAAGGAAAAAACTGTCATGAAACTTAATGTGTAATTCAAACTGCCTCACATTTGTAATCCTACTGTCTCAGCTTCATTAGGTAGTAATAGCATGGCTGACCCCAGAGGGCTTTGTCTTGTCTTTTTTATTTTTATTACCATTTGGGCAGGTGGGTGGAAGCAGACCACTTTGTGGAATTGATTCTTTCCTTCCACTTTTACTAAGCGTTCCAGAAATGGAATGCATGTCACTAGATTTTGTGGCAACTAATTTTACCTACTAACCTACCGAGCCAATGCATATCACTGACCTTCTTTTCTTTTTCTTTTTTTTTTTAAAGATAGGGTCTCACTCTATAGACCAGACTGTTACAGCTATAAGCCACTAAGCCCATTATTTTACTTTTAACTAGTTAATTCGTTAGATAATACTTGGGATTAAACACAAGGCAATATGCATAATGGAAAAGTACTCTATCAATGAACTACACTCCCAGCTCCCAGAGGGGTTTGATTTGAAAAATAAATTTATTGGAGCCGGAGAGATGGCTCAGGGGTTAAGACTCTATCTTGCAAACAGGAGGACCTGAGTTCAGATCCCAGATCCCACATACAAATGTCAGGCGGAAATGGCAGTGACCTGCATTTCCTGAAAAGCAGAAACTGGGAAATCCCAGAACAAGCAAAAAGGAGGTAGAAGCAATCCTCCCAAATGACTCCCGAAGCTACCCTTGGGCCTCCAGAGGCACACACAGTGTCCTTTGATACACACAGGCACAAACACACTTAATATATCTATTTATTTTGTGTATCTGTATCCATGCTGTGTTGCATGTGCATGGTTGTGAATAAAGGCACATGTGTGTCACGCTGCATCTCAGGAAGGGTCCAAGCCTCCCACCTTGCTGAGACAGGGTCTTTCTTGCTGTCTGCTGCTGTGTATTACTTCATGCCACTGTGTCCAGCTTTGACCTTGGCTTCTGGGAACTGGAATTCAAGTCATCAAGCTTGTACCATGAATGCTTTTGCCTGCCAAGCTCTAACCCAGTGGTTTGGGAAGGGATTAAGGATTGGTGTTGTTTTATTTATTGAGACAATTGTCTTCTATGCAGCCTTGGCTGGTTTGGAATTCACTACATAGACTAAGGTACCTTCAAACTTGCCACAATCCTGCTCTGCCTCCTGAATGCTGGATTATAGGCATGTGCCATCAGGCCTGATGTATTTGGAGTACTAACAATGGAATCCAGAGCCTTTGACATGCTAGGCATGTATTCTACCACTGAACTGTATAATGTATAACTAAATCAATTCAAAGAGCTCTGAAAAGAATCACAGAGAAGCCAGGTCTGCTGACAAAGTTCTGTAATTTCTACTTGGGAGGCTGATTCACAATTATCTCAAGTTCAAAGGCAGCCCTTCTATAGAGGGAGTTCAAGCTCAGTCTATACAACTTGGTAAAACCATGTCTCAAAGTAAAAAGCAAAACCAGAAATCCTGGGGTACAGCTCAGTCACAGAGCTCTTGCTTTACATTCACACATACATATGAGGCTTTACACTCAACCACCACTAGGGAAAAAAAATGTCCTGACTTCCTCCCTTTTTTCAAATGAGTGATTCTCAATGTATTGAAAATTATAATGAATTGTCTTGTTCAGTTTTGTTGTCCTAAAATGGAGCAAATGTGATGCAAACACAATATCCAGCATCTTGACAGTACCTAGAAGCATGCTGTATTTTCTATTATAGCACTGGCCAGGGTATATCCTAGGAGCATAGTAAGAGCACCTTTAAGTCAATCAATTTAGTGTGCCAGTTAGAGACAGCTGTGTCAACGTCACAATTGCACACTGTCTTTAAGTACCCGTTAGGAACTATTTAGTAAAAGTAGCTCCTGACCAGGCCTGTGGAAGATTATCTAATGATGTAGAAAGGAGGCAGGGTCCCATCCCCTGGGCAGGTGGATAAGATAGCAAGAACTGGTTCAGAAGTCTGGGATACTTCGGCATGCAGGCATGCTAGTAAGCAAGAAAGTATGTTCCTCTCTCGGCTTTGTTAGTGGTATGAGTGGCCAGTTCTCCCACTTCCTGATGTTATAAACTCCCCTGATGAGCTAATGATTATAACCAAGAATCATAAGCAAGAACAAACTCCTCGTTCTTTTATGTTGAGTCCTATATCCATTCAATGACAAGAAGATGAAACTAATATGCAAATACCTTTAAAACAAACCTGTGCTTACCTATCCACAGCTCTGTCCAGTAAGTAAAACAGGGCCTGAAGCACCACGTGTTGGACAGACTTGTGAGGATGATGCAACCTGGCAGTGAAGAGGGCAATAGAGGCTCCAGTTGGGTCCCGAACATTCTAAGAAAACAAAACAAGAAACATTTAAAAACTAAATAGAAAATTACAACAATCTTTTTTTCATTTTTTAATTTTTTACCTAGTTATACAAGCTCAATAGGTATTTCCCTCCTTGCCGTCCCTTCTTCCTTCCTCCCTGTTGTTCCCCCTTCCCTCTCTCTCACCACCCTTTCCTCCCTCTTGGTGTTTCCTGCTTGTTCCCTCCCACCCTCCAGAACATCTGTTCATATGGTGCTGAGTTTCCTCCTGAAAAAAATTACAACAATCTTTAAGGCTTATTATCTTTGATAAAAGTTTGACAAAGAGAACAGCTCCCAGCAATACTTCCTTGACTTGAATCAATTACTCAACGAAGCGAAAAATGTTAGTATCATCCCATGTCTGATTTTCTTGACATCCCTACCACACCCCCAAAACCACATTTTATTCAACTGAAAAATAATCAAAGGATAGTTCTGCACTGGCTTTGTAACTAATTTCCCACCCAGGATGACAAGAAGCAACAAAGAAACATAGAACAGGATATGGTTTCCACACTGTCTTAACCTGTCTTACTAAGTGGATGGCTTCCATTAAATATGAAACAACCTTATATATCCTTCCAAAGACTTGACTACCCTTAATAGATTAATGAAGAAACTTTTCTAAGTCTACTGTACAAGTGACTTTCTGTAATTCAATAATTTAGCTATTATTAACTGTAATAGCTGGTAACTACTAATAAATCAATTATAACTAGAATAATTTAGTGCCAAACCTAGAACAAAATCCACATAGGACAACGGTTACTAAGTACCAAAGCACGAGACAGGTTAGAAAGACTCACTAAGATAGTAAATTTTCCACTGAGGATCTCGGAACGGAGAGGTTCCTCGTGAGGTCTCAGCTTTACGATGCCTTCCTTTCTTCTTGTTTCCTGAAAAGGAGGCACAGAGACGTGAATAAACGCAAGAATATTATATATCCAGAGACCAGGAAAATGACTCAGTGGGTAAATACCTATAAACCTGACAACCTAAGCTCGATCTCCAGAGCTCATGTAGTAGAGAACTAACTTCAGAAGGTTATCCTCTGACTTCCACATAAGGTGCCTGAACTCTCTCTCTTAAACAAAAATTATTAAAAGAAAAGAAAATGTTATATATTTAGTCCAACTTTTTATAGCCAGTAAATCTCAGTGCTAAGGCACATTAGAACTGAACTATGAATTCCCCTGTGCCATGCATCAGCCTTACATGGCAATTGTTCTCAGAAGTCCTGTCCAAAGTGACCTTAACAGTATTATTCATTCTGATTGACTCCAATACTCAGCTCTAGTTTGCAAATGTAATCTCAATTTCAAGTATAGATTTATTTTCTTATTTTAAAACTTACTTTATTTTGTGTGTGTGTGTGTATGTGTGTGTGTGTGTGTGTGTGTGTGTGTGTGTATCAGAGGGCACCAGTGTGTCCCTGTAGAGGCCCCAAAGGTGACTTCAGGGATCATCCTGGATTGTGTCTACCTCCTTTTTGCTTTGCTCTAGGTTTTCCCGGGCTCCGCCTCTAGTACTTAAGTGCAGTCCACTGCCATTTCCACCTGGCATTTTTACATGGATCTGGGATAGAACTCAGGACCTTCTGCTTGCAAGGCAGAATCTTAACCCCTGAGCCATCTTTCCAATCCCAGTTTCTTTTCTTGAACTTTAGACTCAGATTCCAAATCTCCCAGGACATATATACTTGGATATCCCAAAATCGCTGAAACTGAACATGAACAAACTAAACTCATAGCCTTCTTTCTATATTCTGTCTTCCTGAACCTACCATACTTCAGAAGTTCCTAAATTAATGAATGCTGTCACACTGATCCTGACATTCAAATAAGAATCCCTGGAATCCTCGACTCTCTTTCCCTCACAAAAGTTTAAACAATCAGCTCCTATCCATTTTAATTCTAAGGATCTGCCCACTTTTTCCATCTCCCCTAACGTTATGCTTGGTTATATTGTAATCTCTCTCTCATCTGTCTATCTGTCTCTTTCTGTACAAAAGATAGTCTTTGAATCAATTTCTCTGATGCTAGGAAATCTCTCGGGATTTGGAATAATGGAAAATTTTATTGCATTGCTTATACCATCCACGGATTTCTAGAACTCAAAAAAATTAAGTATCTGGGCTGGAGAAATGGCTCAGGAGTCAAGACTCTGTCTGGAAAGCAGAAGGTCCTGAGTTTGGATCCCAGGTCCCACAAAGTGCAGCAACTTGCACTTTGGACCTGATGGATAAAGCCTGGAAAATCCCAGAACAAAGCAAAAAGGAGGTAGAAGCAATCCAGGATGATTCCAGAAATTACCTTGGTCCTCCACAGGGACACAAACACACACAAATAATTTTTTTAACAAAGTAGGCATCCAAAATAAATAAATAAATAAATAAATAAATAAATAAATAAATAAATAAATAAAAACAAAGTAGGCATCCAATCTGACCTTGCTTATTTCTGCTCTCGGTTTCTTCAGATGCCATGACTGCCACCCAACATTCCAAGTTAACTAAATTTCTCTCTTTCCACCATTGGTCATTTAAACTTACTGTTCTCTCTGCTATACTACTCTGTTTTTGATCTGTACTCATCTTTTGGATCTTACATTAGAAGTCATTTCATTTAGGAATGCTTCCTTTTGCCAGCCTAACTAAATGTGGTTCCACACACACTGCTATTTTACCATAACATGTGCATAATTGTTCATTAGTTTCTCCTAAATAGCAATCTTTTCACTGGGAATACATTAAGTATGCAATAAATATCTGTAAGAAAAATTAATAAATATCAAATGAATTGACTCACAACATAGGTGTGAGCATTAATCCTAAACTAATTCTAGTACTTGCTAACCTGTTTTTTTCTTTAATGGAGAAATATCTCTTCTGATCTTTTAATACATTTAAAGTTTTTTGTTTTTTTTTTATTCCATTGTGCGTGTGCGCGTGTATGTGCAGAACCAAGGGCGAATTCGGGAACCACCATGGACGCCTCCACCTCCTCCTTGTTTACTCTGCCCCAGGATGCACAGCTCCGCCTACCAGGACCAGAAGCGCAGGCTGCCCCGGCTTCCACCTGGCATCTATACGTGGAGTCTAGGATCCAAACTCAGGACCTTCCGCCTGCAAGGCAGAGGCTTAACCCCGGAGCCACCTCTCTAGCCCCCCATTTAAAGTTTTTTAAAAATTTCATTTATTAATGGGGGTGGGAGCACATGTGTACATGTGGAGGTCAAAGGTCAGCTCTTGGAAATTGGTTCTCTCCTTCCACAATGTGTACTCCAAGGATCAACTTCAGATCTCCAAGATCTCTTAGCATACCTGCTAAGCCGTCTTTCCAAGCTCCCTTAAATTCCTTCAGAAGGGTTTTCTGACCCCAAAGTAACATAACATACACCCTTTTATTAAGGATGCTACAAACTAAGAAAGTAAATAAAAAATACAGACTCATTCCAAACTCTCTTAAAAAAACAGTGAAAGGATGATGTGGCTACATTTATATAAAGGTACAGTTAAGACCTGGACCCAGCTAATACAGATGCTTTCCCCACCACAGGGCTAAAGTTCTCCTTGAACCGTTTCCTAAATTTAATATTCATCTAAATAGTAGCTTTCCAACGTTAGGTTAGGAACGATAAGTGTTGTTTCCAGAAACTGCCCAGCCCAGCCTCAGCTCTCACAAGGGTTGTAATACAGTATCTTATTTGCCACAGTAATTGGAGACAACTAGAAAAATCAAAGTGTGTGTGTGCATATGTGTGTGTGTGTATGTTTGTGTGAAGTATAGAAGAAAGAATAACAATACTTAGCTCAAGCAATATACATCAGTTTAGCCTTGAACCACATACTCGGTAGGAGTGAAACAACTCTATAGCACGAAGCACATCAAACTTCCTGGCCATGAGGAACTTCACAGCCACATTCCAAGACAGTGGAGAAACGTTGTATTGGACTGTCCATTTGTTAATCTCTTCAAGAAACTGCTTGGTGGCCTGTTTGACAAAGAAAGAAAGAATAATTAGTAAGAAGAAAATAACACCAGAAACAAGGGGGCAAAAACTTACCCTCAAGAAAGACTGAGTCCAAAGTTTACTCTGGAGAACCGACAAAAATAAAAGATAGAAATGGGCTGCTGAGATGGTTCGGTGGGGAAGGCACCTGATCACACAGCTGATGCCTGAGTTCCATTCCTTGAAGCCCATATGGTAGAAGAAAACTGGCTTCCAAGAGTTGTCCTCTGACCTCTAACTATTGCACCGTGTCACGCATATGTATGCCTTCTCTCTCTTCCTCCCCTTCTCCCTTCTCAAATAAATTTTTAAAAATTAAAAAAAGATAGAAATAAGAGCTAGAGAGATGGCTCAGGGGTTAAGACTCTGTCTCACAAGAAGATGGTCCTGAATTTGGATCCCAGGTCCCACGTTAAAATGCCAGATGGAGCCAGCAGAGCCTGGGAAATCCCAGAGTAAAGCAAGAAGGAGGTAGAAGCAATCCAGGATGATTCTGGAAGTCACCTTGGTCTTCCACAGGGACACACAGTATCCCCCAACGTACATTAAACAATTAAAAAAAAAAAAAAGAAAAGAAAACAGTTGTCAAGCTTGGCAGCAGCGTCTTTACCCACTAAACCGTCTTGTCAGCCTAGGAAACCTGTCTTCATTAATTTTTCAGCTGAAAAATAAGAAAAAGCCAGATGCATTGACTTGTGCTTATAATCACAGCACTCTGGAGACAGAAAGGAAGGCAGAGAGAGAATCATCCAAATTCAAGGTCAGCCTGGTCAACATAGCCAGCTCCAACCAACCATGGAAAAAGAAAAGAGAAAGACAAAGGAAAATGAAATGAAAAAAGAAAAGAGAAGAGAAAAAAGAAAAGGCAAAGCGGCATAGTGGCAGGTATCTTTTATTTTATCCTCGAGCTAGGATAGAAGCAAGAGAAGTAGAGTTCAAAGCCATCCACTGTTATACAGAGCTCAACAAGGCCAAACTGGCTACATGAAGTCCCTTCTCAAAAATAACAGGTTGTGGGGAGGGAGAATAGAAAAAAAGTAATGGCAATTACCTACCTCAGAAATTTGGCAACAATCCTACCTTGTAAACATAATCCAAATTGCTACATACTATTTAAACAACTAACAAATAGAATCCCAGGAGAGTCAGCATACTTTACAACACAGAATCTGATTCATCTCTCATTTTCTAGGAAAGCACAAAGGACCTTTACAAACCAGGGCAAAGTCCGAGGCCTGAGGCTGCACCTGAGTTTTAGGGGCTGGCAAATGAGGCAATGTAACTTACACCACTAGAAAAGAAGAGAACCAGAAACATCAATCAGGAACAGAACATGATAAAAGCCAAGAAAAGCTTCTAGAAAATAACACTTATCCACAACTAGCTCAAGCCAGACAAGAAGATAGTTCCAGAGAAGACAACAGAACTAACTTAGGATGCTCCCACTAGAGTAAATGGCCAATGTTAGAGTGAGGAAGGACAGAGGTTAAAGAAGGCGCAGACAGTATCCAAAAACAAAACTCCAGTCGGTCAGGAAGGTCCCCAGAAAACTTTTCAAATGCAATTTGGCTTCTGGTGAATATATCATCTTAAAAAAAAAAATCTAGCCTTGGGCTGGAAAGATGGTTCAAGGGTTAAGAGTCTGCCTTGCAAGCAGTAGGTCCTGAGTTTGCATCCTAGGTCCAATGTAAAACAACACCAGGCAGAATTGGCACTACCCAGCCCTAGTGGGCAGAGCATGGGAAATCCCAGAATGAAGCAAAAAGAGGTAGAAGCAATCCAGGATGATTCCAGAAGTCACCCTTGGTCCTCCACAGGGACACACACAAGCTCTCTGGTACACACACACACACACATACACACACACACACACACACACGTGTTAAATACATTTTTTTAAAAAAATCTAGACTTGCAGATTTCTCTGATGTTACTTATAATAAAACACCAGAATAATGTAGAACATAATCTTTCCACTACTTAGCAGACAGTATTTCTAATAATGTATATTGTGTATAGGTAGGAAGGAAAAATCTAAATGATCAGATGACATGAGCTGAACACATATCCAAATAGTAAAATGATTCTTCAGAGTTCATAAATAAACTATGCTCCAGGATTCAGGTAAGGTGTCTCAAATCTGTAATCCCAGCACTTGAAAGGCAGACGAAGGAGGATCACTGAAAATTTCAGGTCAAACCAGTCTATATCCAGATTGTCTAGGCTTTTTTTTTTTTTTTCCTGTGCTGTGATAAATATTGACAATAGCAACTTTAAGGAAGAGTTGATCCGACTCACAATTCCAGGCTACAGTTCATTGCGTCAGAGAAAGTCACAGAAGCAGGAATCTGAGAGAGATTGGTTTCATTACATTATATCCACAGTCAAAAACAAAGAACAATGAATTAATGCATGCATGCTTGCTAGTGTTTTGTTCTTTCTCTTGTTGTATACAGTTCTGGATCCCAAATCTAAGGAATGGTCCTGCCAACAGTCAAGATAGGTCTTCCCAGAGCATTTAAGGTACTCAAGAAAATCCTCCTCAAGAAAATTCTCTCTCCTAGATTGTGTCAAATTGACAACTGAAATTAACCATCAGAGACCTTAAAAAAAAAAACTGTAATAAGAAAAAGTGAAACAGGATTCACATATCCCTTCCTTTTTTTAAACATGTATCTCTGTGTGTGCATGTGTGTATACACATGCCATAGCAGAAGTCAAAGGACAACTTATGGGAATCCTTCACTCCTTCCACTATATGGGATCCAGGAATTGAACTCAGATAGTTAGCAAACATCTTTACCAGCTGAGCCATACTACCTGACTCCTTATACATTTCCTTCAAAGTACATCTTGGCCTTTTCTTAGATCTTGCCCTTTGCATAGACCATCTTTCATTTTTTTATTTTCATTAGTTTCGTATACACTGGTAATTATTTGTTTATGAGTTATGATGTAATGCTCTCTCTCATTCTTTCTATATAATGTATATACACACATATGTATATAAATATAATATGAGATGATTAGATCAAGCAAATTAACAACATATCTATCTGAAATAATTTTTTCTGAAACAATTGAAATATACTCACTAATTCTAAAGTATACAATACTTTACTATTAACTTAGTTATATGCATGAGATATCAAAACACATTCTTCCTAAGTAACTGAAAATGTTAACACTTTGACTTACATCTCTCCATTCTTCTCACCCTTCAGTCTCTGGTGCCTACCACTCTACACTGCTTCTGTGAGCATGATTGATTTAGATGTCCAAAACTGCATGAAAGCACATATTTGTCTTTCTCTAATCATTTCTCATCCTTTTGGTTAACATCAGGTGTCCTTTTCTACATCTTGCTTTCTTTTTAATGAACTCAGTTGCTCCAAAGTTCTTAATGTCCTGCAGCTCCCAAGAGTTGTTGCCTTGAGCTGACCTCTGTCCCATTGCTGGTCAGGATGTTATTCTTGGCTTTAAATTCGGGAACAATTTTTCCTAGTTTGGCAAGAACAAGGCCCTGAATGAAGAGGGACCAGTGTACTGTAAACAGCAATGTGGTATTTACAGATAAAAATACATGTACCACCTGCTCTGTTCAACCTCATATTCATTCTCCTGCATCCCCATCCCTTTGGTGGAAGATATGAACTTCTAAGAAGTCAAAACAATGATCTCATCCTCATGGTCTTTCTATATAATCAGATTTCTGTATCCGCTTACACATGGATTCAGCATGACCACTAAATATATATAATTTGTGGTGCTTTGGTTAGCAAGATAAACAGATCTCAGCAAATCTAATGAGCATCATACTCTTCAGAATGGATAACTGAAATTCTTCAAATTAATATTCAATTGATTTCCTAATGAAAGAAATTATGGGTCAAAAGATGACTCATTGCTTAGAAATTACTTCAGCTCAAAGTCAACGGTCAGAATCTATTTTATGTTTAGCTACAAGTTGTTAACACCTGGCAGCTAAAAAGTGGTCATAGTTCAAACACTTTGGTCGTCCTTTGGTAAAAGATCTGAATTAATGGAAAGAAAGAGAGAAAGAAAGAGAGAGAGAGAGAAAGAAAGAGAGAAAGAGAGAAAGAGAAAGAGAGAAAGAAAGAAAGAGAGAAAAAGAGAGAAAGAAAAGAAAGAGAAAAGAGAAAGAGAGAGAAAGAAGAAAAAGAAAGAAGAGAGAAAGAGAAAGAAAGAGAGAAAGAAAGAGAAAGAGAGAAAGAGAAAAAGAAAGAAAAAGAAGAGAGAGAGAAAAAGAGAAGAGAAGAAGAAAGAGAGAACGAAAGAGAAAGAAAGAAAGAAAGAAAGAAGAAAGAAAGAAAGAAGAAAGAAAGAAGAAAAGAAAGAAGAAAGAAGGAAGGAAAAAAGGAAAGAAGGAGGAAGAAAGAAGAAAGAAGGAAGGAAGAAGAGAGAAGAAAAGAAAGAGAAAGAAAGCGAGAGAGAAGAAAGAAAAGAAGAAAGAAGGAAAGAAGGAAGGGGAAGAGCAAAGAAAGAAGAAAGAAGAAGGAAAAGAAGGAAGGACGAAGAAGAAAAAAAGAAGGAGGAAGAAGGAAGGAAAGAAAGAAAGAGAAAAGGAAAGAAAGAAAGAAGAAGAAAGAAAGAAAGAAAAAGAGAGAGAGAGAGAGAGAAAGAAAGAAAGAAAGAAAGAAAGAAAGAAAGAAAGAAAAGAAAGAAAGAAAAGAAAGAAAGAAAAGAAGGAAAGGAAAGAGAGAAAGACAGAAAGACAGAAAGAAAGAAAAAACTTTCACATATAATCCTCTTCAACCAACTTTTCCAGTAAGATTTGTTCCAGCACAAATGACTAGAGTATCAGCGAGACTAAAGATACTTAAAACCTACCATAAAACAGCTGAAAAATCTACCAATTAAGCATGCTACACTCTGGTACTATCCTCCATTGATATGGAAATAATAGAGTCTTAGAGAATAAAATCAACAAGGCCAGACATCGGCAGAGCACACCTGTATTTCTAACACTTACGAGATTTATTTCCTCAAAAATAATACATACCATACCCACAACATACCCTTCATAATAATCCCAAGAAACAGCGACTACTTAGAGGCTAGCCACCCAACAGATCAAGAGAAATATGTTAGACTTCTCAATTCCATAGGTGGTACTTTAAATACTATGTTCCTGGACAGCCTGGGAGACCTGTAAGAAAGCTGTTCTTGGCACTGCTTAGATAAGCTCAGGCAGTAAATTACTTTCCAACTGGCACAAGAACCTGCGTTTAATCCCCACCACCTAAGCAGAAAGCCAGGCATGGTGGTACATACTTTTAATCCTAGCACTGGGGAAGTGGAGATAGGTGGGTTCCAGAGGCCAACCTCTGAGTCCCAAGTCTCTCTGTGGGAGAACCTGTCTCAGAAAACAAGGTTGATGGTGACTAAGAGACAGCGCCTGAGCCTGACCTCTGGCCTCCATGTGTGTGAACATATATATCTGTACCTACACACAAATGCACACAGCTTTCCTAAAATAAACAGGAAACATGCCAAGCCCTATGGCTCAGTTGGTAGAATGCTTGCATAGCATACACCAGAGCCCAGGCTTGAAATCTGGAAGTCCACATGATGGAAAGAGAGAAGTGGCTTTCCTTGCACCATGGCATGCATGTGTTCTCGTTCTCTCTCTCTCTCTCTCTCTCTCTCTCTCTCTCTCTCTCTCTCTCATAAATAATTTTTTTAATTTAAAGAGAGAGAAAAAATCTACACAACTCCAACACTTGGAAGCAGGAGGATCAGAAGTTCACTGTCATTCTTGGTTACATGCTGGACTTGAGGTCAGTCTATGTTACATGAGACCATGTCTGAGGAGGGGAAGGAAGGGAAGGAAAGAAAAAGAACCTGCACTGCTGTACCTAGCAAGTGGTAATCTTTGAACGCAAGACTTCTCGTTTCATGCATGCATGTGTGCAGGTGCACACAAATGTTCATGTGAATGGAGGCCCAAGAGCAAAATCAGTAATCATCTTCCATCCCTCTTCCACCTTCTGATTCTGAGGAAGGATCTCTAACTAAAGCCAGAGTTTGCTGATAGAGCCAGTCTGGTTAATGAGCTTGCTCTGGGAGTTCCCAGCTTTGCCTACAAGGCTGGACTTACAGGTAGACCCCGTCATGGGATCAGTATTTGAACTCAGTTCCTTTGGCTTGGGGGAAACTTTAACCACTGGAACCATCTTTTTAATGCAGTCATTTTATACTAAAATTCCTTTCAACAGAGACAGAACTCTTTAGGATTATGTGCCTTCTATTGAGTTCCTTTAGCCTAAATCAATTCAGTCTCTCTAATTCACTTTATCCAATAGCATGACTTTACATTAAAAACTTATAGTATATGTGTATTCATCTGCAAGGAAGAAGTCTCTAAAGGAGCAATTCACCCTCGTTTGAGGCCTGTAGTCACACAGAAGCAGTGCAGCCAGGAAGTATTTATACTTTGACTTTCATCTCTAAATTTTTTCCTCTCTATTTTCAGACTACACTGACAGATCCAGGGATTAACACTGCTATCATGAGCACAAGTCATTTTTTATTTCTTTTTTTATAATCCAGCCACCCTTCTTTTTTAATTTTCCATTTTGAGACAAGGAGTCAGTAAATTGCTAAGGATGGATTTGAATTCACTCTATAAAGCCCGAGCTGATGCCTCAGTCTCCTGAAAAGTTGGTCAGTACTACTAGACCCAGCTTCTGATCTGAACCTAGTTTTTTCTTTGTTTTACATTTGTGTGTGTGTGTGTGTGTGTGTGTGTGTGTGTGTGTGTATGTGTGTGTGAGTGTACATGTGTCATGATGTACATGTGGAGGTTAGAGGACAACTTGCAAAAACTGGCTCTCTCCTCTTATCATTTGGGTTCTAGAAATCAAATTCAAGTAGTCAGCCTTGACAGAAGCACCTTTACCAGCTAAGCCATTTTCTTATCCCCAAACTATTTTCTTTTTTTTTTCCTAAGTAAATATGGAAGCCTCACGAATTTGTATGTCATTCTCGAGCCAGGGCAGTGCTAATATTTTCTGTATCTTTCCAATTTTAATATGTACTGCTGAAGCAAGCACCCAAACTATTTTCAAAAGTCAGTTTTGCTTATTGTTTTTTTTAAACTTGTGATGATGGTCTCCTTCAAATAGAAAAGAGAGAAAATATTGTGTACTTTAATGTTTACATTTTTAAATGATGCCTCATGTAAGATTTTAGCAGCAATTTTATGCTTCACAACTGGTAACAAATAAAACACGACACACACTATGATTTCATATAGCAAAATGGGTAACACTCTTTCTTTTCCCAATTAAGTCTTCTCTGTATTTACCATATCCTCTCTGAAGAAGGGACTTGCTATTTGAACAATTTGCTTATGAATATAAATCATTAATGAGACTACTTTTTGGAACTTAGAATCAACATCTGAAAATAACATGTTGCAGGGTGAGTATCCAAAATTTTCTTTGCTTAGCACGAGTGAGGCAATTTCCAGCTTAAAAAATATATATTTTCCGGGGCTGGAGAGGTGGCTCAGGGGTTAAGCCTCCGCCTTGCAGGCGGAAGGTCCTGAGTTCGGATCCCAGATCCCACGTATAGACGCCAGGCAGAAGCGGGGGCGGCCTGCGCTTCTGGTCCTGGTAGGGCGGAGCCTGTGAATCCCGGGGCAGAAGGAGGTGGAGGCGTCCATGGTGGTTCGCGAATTCGTCCGTGGTTCTATACACACACACAGACACACACACACACGCACGCGCACATACACACGCACATGCACACAGTTGAATAAATAATAATAATAATAATAAAAAAATAAAGTTTTAAAAAAAATATATATATATATATTTTCCCCCTTCTTTACATGACAATAATGTCAGGGCTGTCGAGATGGCTCGGTGCATGGAGGCGCTTGCCACCAAGCTCTACAGCCTAAATTCAATGCCTGGAACCCACAAAACAGAATGAGATAATTTGTGGCTTACAAAAGTGCTGTAGCTTGTGGTCTTCCATCCACAAATAAATGTACCCCAAAAAAGTGATTTTTTTGAAATAACAGTATCAGAAATAGTGGTATATGCACTCAGAAGGTAAAGGCAACATTAGGAGTTCAAGGCTAGCCTGAACTCAATAGTAAGTTAATGGAGGCCAGTCTATGCTACATGAGAACAAAAAGAATAACAGTACCTGGAAGTGGAAGAGCAGTGAAGTGGACGGACAATAACGGCTGGCCGGTCAGCGACAGAGTCCCCAGCGACTCTGTAATGCTCACCCAGAATCAGGCCAACCTAATTTCTCCCCATCGTAAGGCTTAGGGACCTTGAGGAAGAGGGTCGGTAAGATTGTGAGAGCCTAAAGATGGGAAGATCCACTGGTGAACAAGACATTCCACTCAAGGCAGAGCTGCTATAGCCAGAAACTCACTGCAATGAGACTTGTCCTTACCAAACCTGCATTATGACTGACATGCCACCCCACAGACTAGCAAAGATGCAATGGATACCTTAGGGGCTAGGACTACATGGGTGAAAGGGAGTGACCCTATCAATGAGATGGCCCAAGGAAGGGTCACTTGGTATGTAACAGAGAAGAGGGGCCACTTGGTATGCCACAGAGGCCAGAACCCCCACGAGAGTAGAAAATCCTAAGGGAATCCTGGGGCAGGCAGGAGGGTAGGAGGGGAAAAAGGAGGGAAGGGAAAAAATGTAAATGAAAAAATAAAAATAAAGAAAGAATAAAATAAAATCTTACTTGTTTTAGAATTAAAAACATTATTTGAAAAATGAAAAAATAACAGTATCTGACTTACTCCATCAAGAATCTTCTTGGAACACTCTTTACTTATATATTAAGGCAGGGTCTCACTTGAAGCCAGAGCTCACTTGGCTGAGCTAGCTAGTTTACACTGGGGATTACCTGTCTTTGCCTCCAGAGACATGGGAATACAAACAGCCATCACATATGCCCTGCTTTTACCTGAGTTCTGGCAATCTGAACTCAAACTCTTCCCGCTTGCTCATGGGGCAAGACTTTATAGACTGAACCATTTCCCCTGCTACAGGGTCTTACTTGAAGGATACTTACTATTCTAGTATCGATGGCTGGCATGCTAGAAAATCTTTCTTTTGCCTATTAAGAGACCAAAGAACTCTAGACACAAAGCCTTACACGTCCTAAAACCAAGTAACCAGGAAAAAAGGTTTAATGTTCATCCTCCTGATGAAAACAAATAGAATAGTTCTGAAACCCAGGACAAAATCAAGCACTAGTTAAGACCAAAAGAGAAAAAAGCTACTACCATTAAAAGATTTATATCACACTGAGAACAGAACAACAGGAAACCAGAGCTGACCAAGAGACGCTCCCCTTCAGGAGACCAAAGCTTCAGGGCTGGGAAGGGCCAGAGTTAACTGAGCTATTAGACATGACAAGCTCCTCAGTGCTAATGACTTCCTTCCAGAGGAAGTAAAAGGGCAAGTTTTATCAATGCTCCAACAGCCAAGTGTTTTTAAAAGCTCCACACTGGGAATACCTGACAAGCAGAAAATGTTCTTTTATTGCTTTAGAAATGTTAAACTGTGTCTCCCTTGGTCGGAAGTTCCCTTCCATACAGAAGAAACATCAGTCACTTAAAACAGTAAAGGTAATTTGAAGCCACGCATAGTGGCTCATGCCTGTAATCTCAGCAGAAGGAGGACTGGGCAGAAGACTATTTTAGCAACTATGTGTGAAGCATTAAAGATGCATCAAACAAGGAACTGTGCATGTAATACACTTAACAACCTGGCAAGCTAAGTATTATCAACCATATAAAAAAAATGGGACTGGCTAAAAGATGACTCAATGGTTAAAGGTGCCTGTATGGAGACCTGGCAACCAGAGCTCAATCCCAGAAACCCATAAAGTGGAGAGAGCGAACCAACTCCCGAGAGTTGGTTGTCCTCTGGTCTACACACGTAGTGTCAGGTGCATGTCTGCTTGTTCTCCCCACCTCCCACTCTCTTTCCTGTCTCAACTTCTGTTGCCTTCTCTCTTTCAAATAGATAGTGAAATAAAATAAAACAAAATAAAATAAATTAGACTAAAGTATGGCTCCTGCCTAGCTTTCAACTGGCCCTGGGTTTGATCCTCTTAGCTGAAAAACAAACAAGGAAGGAAGGAAAGAAGGAAGAACAGGAGGAAGAAATAGCGCAGGTTCGCAAAACCTAGACAGCTGTCCAGTCACTTAACTAACAAATGACTGAGCTAGAGCTTTAATGTTTGAATTCAAGTTTTTTCAAATTTTATAGTATCTTTCTACTTCACTAAGCAGCCTTAAGAACTACAATATACACTTGTGTGTGTGTGTGTGTGTCAGCATTTGTCTAGACACAAAATTACATAAGAAATTTGTAACACTCTCTCATAAGGGAACTGGTAGCCTGGAATACATGGAAAAAAGTATTTTCTAGCTTTCCTCCTAAAACTCTTTTCTTCCTCTTTGGACAAGGCTCTTGATAAGTTGCCTAAACTGATCTCCACCCTCTGGTCTCAAGTGATTTATGCAACTTATGTAGTGATTGCTCCTGAATCTTTTAGTACTGTGATTATCCCATCTTCTCAAAAAGTAAAAATGAACAATGTATAAGTTTTCTATAGTTTTAAACTAAAACATGTATGCCAGAAATTCTGAATACTTTTTTCTTTGAGATACAGTCTCAATCTACAGTTCTGACTGGCCCAACACTTACTATGTAGGTTCTTTCTTAGATCTTCCTGCACTACCACCCAACTGCTGTGTTTACAGGACTGAGTCACTGAGACTCAATGAACATCGTATTTTTAAAGAATTTTAGGGGTTGGAGACATCGTTCAGGGGGTAAAGGGCTTACTGTGCAAACAGAAGTACCTGAGCTTCGGTCCCCAGCATCCAAGCAGAAGCTGAGTGAACCAATGGGCACCTGTAATCCCAAAACTGGGAGATAGAAATGGGAGGACCCTAGGGCCTTGCCCTGCTAGACAGTAGAGCTGAGCTGTTGCGCTCTAGGGTCAATGGGACAGGAAGTCTCAAAAAATAAAATAAAGTGAAGAGTTAACAGAAGAAACATCCAACATTAATCATTCCATACACACACACACACACACACACACACACACACACACACACACACACACACACAATAAATCAGACATAGGGGAGCTTGCCTGTAATCCCAAATACATGAAGGAGAATCAGAAATTCAATGTCATCCTTAGCTATTTAACAGGTTCAAGCCAACCTGGATTACCATGAGACACTGTCTCAAAACAAGCAAACAAACAAACTATTCCATCAATTGATAATGTCTGTCTTAATTTCAAGGTCAAAGTCGAGAGCAAAGGAGGTATTGCCAATAACACATTTACTAAGCACACATGGCACCTTTCCTGTCAGGCTTAAGAAACACTCTTGAAGCTGGGCTTGATGGCTCAGGACTGTAGCTGCAGCTACTCAGGAGACAAAGGCAAGAGGATCATAATTTCAAGGCAGACCGGGCAAGTTAGGGAAAGCCTGTCTTAAAAATGTAAAAAGAGGGGCTGGAGAGGTGGCTCAGGGGTTAAGCCTCTGCCTTGCAGGCGGAAGGTCCTCAGTTCGGATCCTAGACCCCATGTATAGACGCCGGGCAGGCAGAAAATTTTTTTAAAAAAAGTAAAAAGAAAAAAAAAGGCTGGAGATGCAGTTCAGGATACAGTACTTGCCTCAAAAGCACAAGGTTCTAGGTTTAAATCCAGCACAAAACAACAAAAACAACACACACATTAAAAAAAAAAAAAAAAAAAAAAAAGCCTCTCCAGGAAAGGTTATCAAAGAGTATATATAAAAATCTTCCAGAGATGGGCTGGAGAGATGGCTCAGGAGTTAAGATTCTGTCTCACAAGCAGAAGGTCCTGAGTTCGGATCCCAAGTCCCATGTAAAAATGCCAGGCACAGAGCCTGGGAGATCCCAGAGCTTAGCGAAGTCACCCTTGGTCATCCACAGGGACGCAGTGCCCTCTGATATTCATACACATACATGATATTCATACACATACACACACAAAATAAATAAATAAAATATTTAAAAAAAATCTTCCAGAGACAACAGAAGAAATAATTCAAAAGAAAACAAGGACATAAATAACTCTACTGTCATAAAAGAAAATTCAAAAGACCAAGAGACAGGAGACTAGAAATAAAGAGGAAGATCCTTGTCATTCACCAAGAACAATATTATCTAGGTTCTCAAAGGACAAGACTGGTCCAGAATTTGTGGGGCTCCCTTCCCCCTCATGGGACTCCACGTTGGAGTCCGTGAGTTCTTTTCCAGCTCCTTGTCCTTCTCCTGGAATCCAGGAGTTCTCCAGGGCTCTCTTGCCCCTCACAGATGCATGTCAGTGAGTTCCATTCTTTCTCTCTTTTAATAAACTCTGCCTTAATCCCGAAAGAAAGAACTTGTAAGCAGTTTGCCAAGTGCTACTCATTTCTGCTGGTTAATAAGAGTGTGAACCACACATCTAAAAGAAAAATGTCTGAGATACAGGGGCAAAGTCAATTGCCACAAAAACCTGACATCTGAGTTCAATCCCCAGAGCCCACAGAGGAAAGAGAGAACTGACTCCTGAAAGCTGTCCTCTGAATTCCACATGCACAGCTGTGAACACACACACACACACACACACATACATGCACACACTCACACCCATGCACGCACACAAATAAAATAAATAAATAAGTAAATAAAAATAAATTTAAAAGGAAAAACAAAAAACCAGTGGGACCAGTGAGACAGCTCAGAGTAAAGGTGCTTGCATGGAACCTGGAGACCTGGGCTGGGCAGATGGCTCACAAGCAGTTAAGACTGTCTCACAAGCAGAGGTGCCTGAGTTCAGATCCCAGGTCCCATATGAAAATGCCAGGTGGAAACAGCAGCAGCCTGCACTTCTCACCCTGGTGGGTGGAGCCTGAGAAATCCCAGAGCAAAGCAAAAAAGAGGTAGAAACAACCCAGGATGATTCCCAAAGTCACCTTGGGCTTCCAGTGCCCTCTGATTGATACATGCACGCACGCACAAAATACATATATATATGATAGCCTGGGCTACAAAGTGAGAATTTATCTCCAAAAAAGAAGGAAAGAAAAGAAGAGGAAGGGATGGTTGAGTCTCAGGAAAGGGAAAGGGAAAGGAAAGGAAGACAAAAGAAGAAAAGCAGAATTTAGTAGTTTCCACCTGGAAAACCAACATATGAGAGGTGGAAGCAAAAGAATCAAATCAAAGTCATCTTTAGTTACACATCAAGCTTGAAGCCAATATAGGCTATAAGAGACTCTATCAAGCAAGAGAGAAAGAGGGGAGAGAGAGAGAAAAAAGAGAGACAGAGAGAGAAACAAAAACAAGGAGGAAGAAAAGGAAAACTTTCCTGGGGGGTAAAAGATAGAGGAAAGGACCTAGAGAAACAGCTAGGCAGGAAAGGTGCCTGCTCAAAGCCGGCAACTGAGCCAGAGGCCCACGTGATGGTACCATGAAAGGAGACAACTGACTTCCGAAAGCTGTCTCTAATTTCAGCCCATGTGCACGACTTGCACGACGGCATGCATTTCTCTCTCTTCTCTGTCTCTTCTGTCTCTCTAGTCCAGACTGGTCTCAAACCAGTTGATGACCTAGAATGTCTAATTTTCCATGTAAGAAATACTGAGATTACAGGCTTGTACCACCATACCCAGTTTATGTAGTACTGGGAATCCAACCCACAGTTTCATCAATGCTCAGACAAATACTCTATCAACTGAGCTACATCCCCAGCCCTTTATTTTGGATTTGGATTTTTTTAAATATTTTATTTATTGTGTGTGTGTGTGTGTGTGTGTGTGTGTGTGTGTGTGTGTGTGTCAGAGGGCACTGTTTGTCCCTGTGGAGAGCCAAGGGTGACTTCGGGAACTATCCTGGATTGCCTCTACTCCTCCTTGCTTTGCTCTGGGATTTCCCAGGCTTCGCCCACCAGGGCCATAAGTGCAGGCCTTCGTTCTTTCTGTCTGGCGTTTTTTAGGTGGGACTTGGGATCCGAACTCAGGACCTTTTTACTTGCAGACAGAGTCTTAACCCCTGAGCCATCTCTCCAGCCCTGTATGTGAATTTTTGTAATAGGGTTTTACTATGTACCCCAGGTTGACCTAGGATTTCCTACCAAGCTCAGTTATCCTCCCTGAACCTCCCAAATGATGGGATCACAAGTTCTGACCCACAGCTGAGAATACAGATTTTGACTCTGATCATAAAACTGCCACAATAATAAACCAGATAGGGAACTTCAAGGACAAGAACAGGAAGCCCAAGAGCTGGACATGTAGTTCAGGGGTCAAGACTCTGCCTAACATGGACAAAGCCCTGGATTTAATCCCCAATACTAGAAACAAAACAAAACAAAAAAGCAAAAACACAAGTAACAAATAAATAAATACAACAAAAACTAACTCTTTAAAAACAAGCAGGAAGGGGGCTGGAGAGGTGGCTCAGGAGTTAAGCCTCTGCCTTGCAGGCAGAAGGTCCTGAGTTCGGATCCTAGACCCCACGTATAGACCGGGCGGAAGCGGGGGTGTCCTGCATTTCTGGTCCTGGTAGGGCGGAGTTTGTGAATCTCAGGGCAGATAAACAAAGAGGAGGTGGAGGCGTCCATGGTGGTTCCCAAATTTGTCCATGGTTCTGCACACACACACATACATACACACATGTGCACACACATACATGCACAATTGAATAAATTTAAAAAAATTAAAAAAAAACAAGCAGGAAGGCTGATCAGAAAATGCAATGAATTCTCTTTTCGTTTTGATTTGTGTTTGTTCACTCATGGTAGGGGGTGCTGAGCCAGTATCTTAAAGTTCACACTGGCCTTGAACTTCTGATCCTCCAGCCTCAATCCCCCAAGTGTCAAGTTTACAGGAGTCCACCACCATACTCAGTACTTGACCACTATTTTCTTTTTATTAATTATTATTATTTTTATTATTACTTCACCTAGTTATACAAGCTCAATAAGCAGTATTTTCCCCCCACCTCTCTCCATCTCTTCCTCCCTTTCTCTCTCCTCCCCGTTCCCTCCCCGCTTCTGTCCATCAGGTTATTATTTACTCTAGTGGGGATTCAAAACCCTGTGGGCCTCTTTTTGGACCAGTGAGCCACCTGCTAATATGGGAACTCCCCTGTATCTGCCCAATCCCCTGCCTTTAAGGATCCTACTGCATGAAACCATCCCTCCTGAGATCCTCACTAGTCTATGGGGTCTGTTGACCTGTCAGCCATTGTGAAGGTCACGTACCTTGACCACTACTTTCCGCAGCCTGTGGCTGCCATAGTAGAGAGTGACAGTCCTGCTGAAAACAAAAAATAATCACATCCAAATACGGCTTTTTAAAAAATCAATAGTAGGAGCTAGAGAGATGGCTCAGTGGTTAAGCCTCTGCCTCACAAGCAGAAGGTCCTAAGTTTGGATCCCAGGTCCTATGTAAAAAATGCCAGGTGGAAATGGCAGCACCTTGTACTTCCAGTTCTGGAAGGCAGAGTCTGGGAAACTCCAGAGCAAAGCAAAGAGAAAGTAGTGTAATTCAGGGTGATTCCCGAAGTCACTCTTGGGCCTCCACAGGCATACACACATACACACACACATACACACACACACACACACACACACACACACACACACACACACACACAGGCAAAAATAAAAAACAAAAATAAATCAATAGCAAAGAGTTTTGCATATATGCACTAAAGAAATGCACTGAAAGTAGGAAGACAGACTAATGTGTATTGAGTTCCTATCCTGTGCCTATCATATTAGTTAAGCATTTCATTGCTACATTTTATTCAATAGTGTTTAAGACATGTTAAATGTTAAATAGGACATAGAAGCCTAGAGTTAATAAGGACTTTGAGTTGAGCATGGTAGTTCATGCTTGTAGTCTAGCACTCAGGAGGAAGAAGCAAGAGATCCCCAAAAGCTCAAGGCCAGCCTGAGCTACATAGGCACTCCAGGCCAGCCAGGACTATATAGTAAGACTCTATCTTGGGGAGTATTGGGAGATTACAAGAATTTTGTTCTAAATAAATACAAAATCTGTTTAAGGCCCTTTCTTCCTGATTCTATGTTCCCGCACGCCACATCACAGAAACTACCGGACAATAGTTTTCCTCTTGATTCAGTAACATTGTTTTTCATTTATGTCCTCTACCCTGACACCTATATACAGCCTTCAAATTCAGTTTTGCCTTCGTTGCAAAGCCTGAAGTGAATCTGTCAAAAGCAACTTGACTTTCAGTGCAGAATTTCAGAACTTTTTTTTTTTTTTTTTTAGCCTGTCAAGCTTGGACCTGGTTTGTAGATTAGACCTGCTGCTAATCTGCACCAAATCTAACTGGCTCCCTGCTTGCTTCCTGACTGAGCCCCAACCCTAGAGACTGCAACCTAGATAGTGGACTCTTAGGTCTAAATCATCCTTTACTCAAGAAACTAGGACTCTTCCTGAATGACTCCTTGTACCATAGCTCTATTACAGTCTCAAAGGGACACAGCTGGCTATCAAAGACTGCAGTTACACAGAGTGTTGGCCATCTAAGAAGCCAATCTCAGACCTCAGACAGTAAACATTTCAAACCAATCAACCAATACTTCTAAATCTAAGAAAACTCTCAGATAAAATAAATAACAAACCTATAATGCCCATGGCAAAGAACCAGTTAATCAACTTAAAAAACTATTTGCAAACCTACAAAGAATGAAGCCTGGAATAGTTGCCAGGAATCTGAATGTCCTTATTGCAGTGCCCTATTTTCAATTCCAATCAGAAATGGACTCAGTTACTTGATAGAACCTAGACAGAACTTAGCAGTAAATTCTGCTAACACATAGATCCAAATTCTCACAGCAAATGACAGTAGAAACTTCATGAGCTCCCTCTGGAAAAGAACTAGAACAGTCTCCCTTGGAAGAGACGTCAGATTCTCTCCAGGGAATGCCATCTGCGTGGACGTGGGTGTCTCAATGCGCTCTTCAACCCTTTCTCTTTCTTAGGTGGATAAGGCTCTGCTCTTTCTTTGGGTAAATAAGACTGTGATAAAAGCAAGTCTTCAAAAACAAAGGGAAAGAAACAGTAAAGTTCTAGATGAGAATCAAATGAGTCATGGAACAGTGGTCAGTTTAGACTAGCTTTATAGTACCCGGCTTCCACAGTCAACTTGAACATCCAAAGCTTTCTTCCAGAAGTGGGCCAGAATACCTGAACTCATTTCTCCACAGTTCCTTGACGAACACAACAACACCCTATGCATTCTCTGCTTCACCAGTTCTCAGACTGTAAGTATGCGTTCATAGGCTTCATAAAGTACAGATTACTGGACCCAACTCCAGAACTTCTGACTCAATAAGTCTGAGGTGAGACTTGAAAATCTGCAGCATCATTAAGCTCTCAGAAGATGCAGATGTGAAAATCACTCAGAACTATACTGAGGGAGAAGGCAGGAAGATTCTATACATATAGGGTCATTTGCATCACAATATGCTGTGTTGTATCCTATGAAGAAAAAAACTGTTTTAATGAACTGGAGAAACAAATCAGCAGATAAAGGCACTTACACACAACCCTGGCAACCTAAGTTCTATCAATGGTAGAAGGTGAGAACCAACTTGTAAAAGTTGTCCTCTGCATTCACACAAAAGGATGCTCCAGGGAATGGGAGGGGGGAAGGGGGATAAAAGAAAGGGAAAAAGGGGGGGAGGGTGCAAGGGGGACTGGGGAGAGGTGGAGGGAGGGAGGGGATGGGTACCTATTAAGTTTGTATGATTGGGAAAAAATAAATATAAAAATAAAAGTTGTCCTTTGACCTCCATATATGACCATGACATACATGCCTTCCTCTCCCTCACCCCCTCAAATAAATAATAAAATATTTCTAAAAAATAAGTAAAATTTATTTTGTGGTCTATGTTGCCCAGGCTGGTCATGAACTTTCGATTCTCAGTCTCTCTGGGCTACTGGGATAGCAGGTGTATGCTATCACATGGCTCAAAGAAAAACTTGATTCTTCAAGGGTAAACTTCAATTGGATCTCACAGGGAAAATAATTCAGATGTTTAAAGTAGATGACAATGCACATGCTTTAATAAGCTAATACATATATTCTGTATCACTTTCTTTTTTAAGGAAATTGTATGCACATAATGTTGTCTGTTGATAGACTGTTGAATTGCTTCTACTTCTTTTTTTTTTTTAATTATTATTATTTATTCAACTGTGCGCATGTGCGTGTGCTCCCGCACGCTCGTGTGTGTGCGCGTGTGTGTATGTGTGTGTAGAACCACGGACGAATTCGCGAACCACCATGGACGCCTCCACCTCCTTCTGCCCCGGGATTCACAGGCTCCGCCCTACCAGGACCAGAAGCGCAGGCCGCCCCCGCTTCCGCCTGGCGTCTATACGTGGGATCTGGGATCCGAACTCAGGACCTTCCGCCTGTAAGGCGGAGGCTTAACCCCTGAGCCACCTCTCCAGCCCATGCTTCTACTTCTTGACTACTGAGACTAATGCTATAAGGAATACTCTTCCTCACAAGAAAGGATCTTTTTTTTTTTCCTTTTATTTATCTTTCTTTCTTACTTTTTTATTTCTTTTTTTTTTTTTTTTGAGAGGGCATCATATAACCAAAGCTTGTCTCAAATTTGCTATGTTGCTGAGAATGTTCTTTCTTTTTTTTTTTTTTTAGGTGAATGAAAAGCATTATTTATTTTAACTTCCTTGTAATGCATTGCCAGAGCTCTGAGTTTCTGTAGAAGGAAGATTACTTTTTTATACTTAAAACATTATATATTTGTTTACTTTTTAAAATGAATTTTGTTTTTATTTTTACTCTTTTACAATTTCATACATGCAGACAATGCATTTGATCATGGCTACCCCTATCTCCCTCTCGTTTCCCCTGGATATTTCCATAGCATGTCCACCTCCTGCCTTTATGTCCTAGTTTTTTAAATTGTACAATATAAAATGATACGTAAGCAATAAAAGAAAATATATTAAGGATATAAATAGTTATGATTGAGCTCTCAGTTCCACATGGTTAAGAACACATGATAAAGGGAAGAAAAGCAGTTTTGTCCATCTTCTAGGAGACTAAGTTCACGGTGTGAGCACACGGAGCCCTGGACCACAGGAGGCCGTCCTTGCTGTGGGCCCACAGAGACCTGACCCATGGAAGGCTGTCCCTGCTGTAGACACACAGAGACCTGGCCCACAGGAGGTCGGCCATGTTGTAAGCTCATGAGACCCAGGAATATTCCTTTTTAAAAAAAAACAATTATTGCACTAAAGAGCTGATTCAGGGGTTAAAGCTGGTGTATGCCTATAGCATCACAGAGGGCCAGAAGGGAACAAGTAGCTCACCTGTGCCATCTCATTGTGAACAAGCCCTGGGAGGCACTTAAAGAAATAGCTCTGCAAGGAAATAGTGAACATGATTAGGATTAATTTGACCCTTCTTGACTGAATATTCAAACTCAGGCCCAAGAGTTCCCAGGGAACCGACTGTTGAATGGGATTATTAGGGGAAAATTGCATCTTTAGAGGTCTACTTGACTCTTCAGTGTGTGTGCAAAGCATGCCAAAACTCTTGATTTTCTTGCTGCTCACCAAAATGCTAGAATATTCCAGGAATCCTCTTAGATGCAGATGATTGGTATAATGAAGGTTCCGGAAAAAGAGAGAGAAAGATCTTCTAATAGTTAGAAGAAAGCATAAGAGCCCAGAGACTCCTGCACACGATGGAATTGATTTGTTAGGGAACCACCAGCAATGGCTCACCTGTGCCATCCCCTCAGAGCTGTGCCTGATTTTCTGCCAGATTTAAAGTACTCTAAGGACAACTGCTAACCTAGCTGCCTTTCCTCACCCACGTAAAGCTGACTTTTTGTTCAAGACAATTTTCTCTCACTGGTCCGGAACTTGCCACGCCCACAAGGCTAGCTAGTGAGGCAGAGGGGTCCATCTGTCTCTGTGCTGAGAATGTTCTTGAACTCCTAATCTTCTTTCTATCTCCCAGATGCTGGGATTATAGGAATAAGATGCTATACCCAATTTTTTCATTTTGTGCAGAAGATGGCTGTTTCAATCCTTGTTTTATTTTATATTATTAGACAGACAAAGAGAAAGAGCACGCATGTAAGCCATGATGCAGGGGTAGAAGTCAAAGGACAACTTTCAGAAGTCAGTTTTCTCCTTCTACTATGTGAGTTTCTGTGTATGAAACACAAGTTGCCAGGTTTCCAGTCAGATACCTTACTTAGTATTTTATTGGCCCCTATGTTCAATTATTTAGAATTAGCAGTGAAATTTCAAGGTCATGCTGTAGTTTTATGCTTAAACCTTTGAGAAACCATGAAACTGATTTCTATGACAGCCATATCATTTTACATGCCCACAGCAACTGAAACATATGTCATTTTTCATTTTATTTTTGTCTTTAATTATAACTAACCAATGGTTATTTCTTAGCTATCACATTTGCTAGAAATAACAATAGTTATTTCTTACTATCACAAGTTTAATGTGTGTTTTTCTAAAACACGCACTATTGTAAGGACAGCATGATAACAATTAGAAGTCATAGCTAGTTTCTTCCAAGTTCAAATAGTTATAGTAGTTCCATTCACAGTACATTTCCAGTCTTGTTTGTTTTTGCTTTTTGAGACAAGGTCTCGCTATATAGCCCAGGCTGCCCTCACACTCAAGGCAAACTCTTGCCTCAACCTCAACATTGGGATCTCCACATGGGGCAGTTGCTGCTAGTTTTCTTGCAAATCAACCCTAAGGTCAGCGTGTCCTTATCTTTGTATCAGTTAGAAAAAGAATCCTTAGAGTATGATGACCCAGGCCTTTAATCCCAGCTGAAGGCAAGTTGGAGGCAAGCCTGAGCTACCCATTCTAAACAAAACGAAACGAAAGCAAGAAAATGGTACCTTAGATAACTAAGGAGGAAAAAAAGATGTTTTTCATTTTTTAAAAATGTCTCTGATATCTTAATTCCATAATAATACTAAGCATTACCCATAAATCACAACAAGGTATGCACACTGGTATATATATCACCCTTGTTCCGGAAAATGTCTAGATACGTGTCATTAACAGTAACTCAAATGAGATTGAGTAAGTCACACACATAGGTCATGAGTGTGGAAGAGAGACTTGAGGGGAAGGAGGAAGTTTGCAATGGCAGAAAGTAGGGGAGTTGGATTGGGTAATAAAGGTAAAAAAAAAACTGACACAAATTTATTGTATTCATGAGGCTGGAGAGGTGGCTCAGGGGTTAAGCCTCTGCCTTGCAGGCGGAAGGTCCTGAGTTCGGATCCTAGACCCCACGTATAGACGCCAGGCGGAAGCGGGGGCGGCCTGAGTTTCCGGTTCTGGTAGGGTGGAACCTGTGAATCCTGGGGCAGAGTAAATAAGGAGGAGGTGGAGGCGTCCATGGTGGTTCCCGAATTCGTCTGTGGTTCTACACACACATACATACCCACACATACATGCGCACACATGCATGCACGCACAATTGAATAAATAATAAATAAATAAAATAAAAAATTAAACATTTAGAAAAAAAATTTATTGTATTCATGAAAAAGCCCTAAAAGAACATAAATTAAAACAGCAACAGCAAAAAAATGTTGCATTCAGTTCCAGAAATGTCAAATGGTTTCTCAAAACATTTAGCAAACTAATTATTCTAGAAAACAAAAGTATATTGGAAAATCCTGAAATCTTCCTAGCTGCATCACTTTGAAATCTCGACCTGGTCAGAAATGCCACTTCTCTCCTTCCCTTGGGGTTTTCCATGCATAACAGCTAGCCCGCTTGGGGAGACAAGTGGTCATTTCCAAGCGAAACTTTCACTTCAGTCATATTACGTTCAAGGTTTCAGAGGTTTCTTTTAGGAACCTTTTCCTTCTTTATGATTCTATAAAAGAAAATTTAGAAATACAGAAAGCAAAACTGGCAGGGAAAAAAATGCCTTTTTTAAGTGGGGAATATTTTCCTTTAAGTGTGATTATTTCAGAAAAGTTGAACAAAAACATGTATAGGGGTGATGGGATGGCTCAGCAAATAAAAAGACTTGCTGCCAAGTCTAGATTGAGGACCTGAGTTCAATCCCCAGAACTCACACTGCGAAGAGAGACAACTAACACCTGTAAATTGTCCTCTGACCTCCACATGTGCACCACGGGTATATTAAAAAAAAATTATTTATAAATAAAAAGGTAAATAATGTTTATAAAGGGGGTAGTGGCAAAATGGCTTATTGAGTAAAGGCAAATGTGCACACAAACCCAGTGAGCTGAGTTCAATCCCCCACATCCACATGGTGGAGAGAAGTGACTCCTACAAGCTGAGCTCCGTCCTCCTCATGTGTATCATGGCAAACACATGCACATGCTCATACACACAAGCAAATAAATAAATAGATGAGTAAATGTTTTTTTAAAAGACTGACTTGCAAGATGGGACCTATGCATAAACCCAGAGACCTGAGTTTAATTACCAGAATCCACAAAGAGAAAGGAGAGACTTCTGAAAGTTGTCCACTTCTGAAACCTGTCTACTGACCTCCACACACACTCTGAAGCACATGCACACTGCACGCGTTCCCGCTCATAAACAAAATATTAAAAGAGGAAAAAAAGAAAATCTTTAATTTAAATATAGAAAAAAGCATGAGCAACATGAAGACCCAGTAAAACTACTCAAGTAGCAATCTCAATCTGAGGATGAACAGGCAAGCATACACTGTATTTTTCCCATTTATACTGACCATAATGTATGAAATATTAAACTCCAATTACAGATGAGTGATGCCAGAGTTGGGCATAGTAGTACATGTTTGCAATCCTAATACTAGGGAGGATTAGAAGTTCAAGATCATCCTCGGGTACCCGGAGATTTTGAGGCTAACATGAACTACCTAAGACTGTCTCAAAAAAGTAAGGACCATTGAGATGGTTCCGTGGGTTAAAATGCCTGTGCACAAACCCGTTGACCTTGGCTAGAGCCCTGGAAGCCCACAGTGGAAAAAGAAAACTGACTCCACAAAACTGTCCTCTGACCTGTTCTGTGCATACACAAGTACTCTCCTCTCCTCCTTTCTTTCTCTCCCCCTCTCTCCTCTCTCTTTCTCTCAAAAAAAATTTTTTTTACCTAAAAAGTAAGTAAATAAATAAATAAAGTTCCCAACCCATTCAGAATAATAATCTGGTACAGCAACAGATAATTGCTATATAAAATGAGTGAACTACTTACGATCTCTGGGGAAGAGGCTAGTCTGAGTTTTGCTTTCTTCTGTGCTTATTTATTTAGTGTGCTGCACGGGGAGCGCACATGTACCATGTGCAGTTGTAGAGGTCAAAGGACAACTTTGCAGAGAAAATTCTCTTTCCGTCTTTAGTGGGTTCCGGGACCAAATTCAGATCATCAGCCTTGAGCAACAAGCACGTTACTCACTGATCCTTTTCATTAGCTGAATTTCCCTCTCTCCCCTCCCCCTTTTTTTCTAAGACTATCCAGGCTGACCTAAAAGTCACTATATAGCACAGGCTGGTCTCCAGCCCACTGTGACCTATCACCCATCTAAGTAATTACTTTGTAACATAATGTCCCAAAGGATAAAAACTAGCAGCTCAGCTCAGGGGTCTTCAGAAAGGATTGTATACTGAACTCTGCCAAGGCATGACAATGTGATGTCTATTTTGTTTTCCCTTGCTTTTTCTTTTTAAGGTTTTTTTTTTTTTTTTAAAGGTAGGTCTGTTGTGGCCTTGACTAGTTTCCATTTGAGGCAGACCTCCTGTCTCTGCCTCTGGAATGCTGGTAATGCAAGCATAATCCATGTCTGTTCCTTCACTGAGGCAATTATTATGTATGTGTCTTTTCTGTTTTAAGTTAATGTAAAGGGTCATTTATTTTTCCTCTAATGGCAGGATCAGAGGCTCAAGTAGCCCAAGCTGGCCTTGCTGCATAACTGAAGGTGCCCTGAACTTCTGATCCTCCTGTCTCTACTTCTAAGAGTTGGAATTATCCGTGAATGCCATCATGTTCAGTTCTGAGGAAAATATATATATATATATATATATATATATATATATTTTTTTTTTTTTTTAAAGACCAGAATAAGTAAACTGAGAGTGGTGGTTGATACTGTAATCCCAACACTCAGAATGTGAAGGTCAAAAGACTGTCCAAAATTTAAGGCCAACCTGGACTATTATAGGGAGTTTGCACTACCAAGTAAGACCTGTCTCAAAAGAAATAACAGAAAAATAGTTTTTCAGTATGCAAAGCTAATTGCTGAACCCAGTATTTAATGACACATTCTGGAGTTCTGTTTGTTTTGTTTTACGGTAGGAAGACTGGGGCCTCCAGCTACATACCACCTCTGAGGAAACTTATTTGAATAATGCTAAATATGTTAAATGTAACACATTCAGCTTAAATTAGAAAATGCTAACTGTTAATAACTTATTCAGGGATAAACCATGACTTCCAATCTTAGCACTACTAACCTTCTGGACCACAATTCTTTGTTCTAGGGAACTATCCTGAGCAAAAGAAAACATTTTAGGCTAGGAAGATGTCTCAGAGGATAAAATAACTGGCTGTGCCAGCATGAGGACTTGAATTCAAATCCTCGGAATTCATGCAAAAAGTTGGGCACAGTCACAGGTACTTATAACCCAATAGAGACCGCAGAACTGCTGGAACTTACAGGGCACCAGAACACCTCGAGTTTAGAGAAAGACCGTGAATCAAAGGAGTAGAGCAGAGAATGACAGAATGCCCAACGCCCTCCCTGACTTTATACACACACACACACACACACACACACACACACACACACACACACACACACACAATTTAAAAAAAAGAAGTTGAGCAGTATTTCTAGCCTCTATCCACTAAAAGTCTGCTACACCTCCAAGTTGTAACAATCAAAGGTGCCTCTAAACATTGACAAACTAGTGCTGAGGAATCAACCAATCTGGGAATTACTGAAAAAAGAATTATTTTTTTTTACAAAGGCTTAACAAAATATGGAAGATGATACAAATTACATTCTTTAACAGTATGACTTATGAATAATTTTTATTTTGTCAGATGGCCTTTCTAAAGGTTTTGGGGAGGCTGGGGTACAGCTCAGTGGCACAGCAGGTCCTTAGCATGCCAAGACCCTGGGTTCTATCCCCAGCACTGAAGCCAGTTAATGAGAGAAAATTAACTACATCTGCTGAGCAGCAGAAGATCACAACGAATGTGTCTAGATGTAACTTATAACCTAAAAAGAAGAAACAAAGCAGTAAACCAATGGGTAGTACAAAAAGTACAACAGCAGAAAAGGAGCCACAGCTAGCTGCACTGTCACTATCATTTTCTACATACATTATTCATGCATGGTGACAGGCTGCATTTTTTTTCTTTTCTGTGGTTCTAGGAAATGAATTCAGGGACAGGATCCTGCTAGATAAACACTCTACCACCGTGCTATACACCCAGTTTAGTGAGTGCTCAAAGGGGTGGGGGAGGGGCCTCAAATTAGGCAATTTATTACATCCGTTTTCTTCTTATACTATGGAGGTTCTGGGGATCAAACTTGGGTCCTCAAGCTTGGCGGCTAGCACCTTTACTTGCTAAATGATCTCAGCCCTGTGACCTTACACTTCTGACTCTCTTGCTATTTCTACTTCCCAAATGGTGGGATTATAGGCACTATGTCGCCATGCCTGGCTTCATTAATCTTAGGTAGCAGAATCTCTGAGTTTAGTACTATAACCCTAAATACATATACAGTATACAGTATTTTTGCAAAATGTTTTCAATTCTAAAGGGAATACATAACTGCTATTTAAAAAATCTTTAAACGACTATTTTAAAAGACTATAATAAAGATAACTATAATGAATTCACATATTATTATGAATAGTGATATAAATATGTAATTATGATACACATCAAAACAAATGAAAAGCAAAACATTAACTAAGTGCCCAAGCAAAGAGTAAGTAATCAGTAGACTTACAGCCCCAGTACTACAACTAAGGAAATTCAGAATCTACCCATGGGACTGGGAATGAAGCACAATGGTAAAGCACATTCCTAGGACATGCCCGTCAATTCTGGAAACAAATCCTGGCTTCGATATAATTTCATAATCCAAGTTGGAATTTTTGTTTTAAGGTGCCAGGACTGCACAAGCTCTACTACTGAACTATACCCTCAACACCTATAATCCTAGTTTTGTTTTTTGTTTTTTTTTTAATTTTTTTTATTATTATTTATTCAACTGTGTGCATATGCATGTGTATGTGCTTGCGTGTGTGTGTGTGCGTGTGTGTGTGCGTCTGTGTATGTGTAGTGGGATCTGGGATCCGAACTCAGGACCTTCCGCCTACAAGGCGGAGGCTTAACCCCTGAGCCACCTCTCCAGCCCTATAATCCTAGTTTTTATTGCTATTTTAAGATAGTCTCTTGACACAAAGCCTTGAATTTATAGTAATCCTTCTACCTCTGTCTCCCAAGTGATGGATTACAGATAGTAGCCACTAGCAATGTTAGATTATAATCCTAAAGTATTTTGTTTGTTTGGTGTGGGGGAAGTGAGTATGAGGGAAAAGGACAACCTTTAGGTGCTGTTCCTCGCCTTTCTACCTTGTTTGAGATTAGGTCTCTTCACCAATGCTGCATAACCAGGTGTGACTTCTGTGAATTTTCAAGTCTCTACTTCCCACTTTCTATAGGTGCACAAAGATTACAGGCAGTTACACCACTGAGTCCAGTATTTATGTGAAATCTAGAAACCTGAACTTCAGTCCTCACATTTGCATGGCAAACAGTTTATCTTCTGAGTCATCTTCCCAGTCATAATCCTGATTTCTTTTTTAACTTTCTAGTTTTACAAGCATATTGAGTAGTTATCCCTGCTTCCCTCCATCTCCCTTCCCTCCTATCCCTCTCTATTCCTTCATCAATCCATCTCACTCCTTCCCACCCTCCTTCCTATTCACTTCTATGAGCCCCAGGGTTCCCTCTGGCTTGTCTACTCTTGTGGGGGTTCAGATCTCTGTGGCATATCAAGTCACCCCTCTTTGGGCCAATCCACTGATAGGGCATTTCCCTTCATTCATCCAGCTCTAGTCTCCAAGGTTTCCACTGTATGTTCTTATCTCTCTTGAGTTCCTCGATAGCACGCTGGCATGCCACTCATTATGAAGTTCTGGTAAGGACAAGTCTCTCTGCAGTGAGTTTCTGGCCACAGCAGCCCTGCCGTGAGTGGAATGTCTTGTCCAACAGTGGCTCTTCCCATCTTTAGGCTCTTATATTCTTTCTTTTTTTTTTTTTTTTTTTTTTGAGGATTAAGGTAGAGTTTATTAGAAAAGAGAAAGGTTGGAAATCACGGACTCCAGACATGGAGTGTCATGAGGAGCTGGGGCGCCTCCATGAGAAGCAGAAGTAAAATAAAGCTCATGGCACTAGGGAGCCCATGAGAACTCACAGTGCCTAGGCATGGAATTCATGAGGAGCAAGGAACAAGAAACAGACTCATGGCACTAGAGGGCCATGAGGGGCTAGATCGCCCTAGGCTCTTATATTCTTACTGCCACTCTTTCGAAAGGTCCCCAAGCTTAGGATGGGAGAGATCAGGTTGGCCTGATTGGGGTGCATCTTACTGGATCACAGGCACTCTTCGTTATGGCTGGCCACCATTGTCCACTTCACTGCTTTCCTGCCCTAGGCTGTGTTGAGATCCTCTGCTATAGAGTGTTCTTTGATCTAATCCTAATTTTCTCTATGCCACCAGAACTAGATAAGAAGGACTAATGTCATAGATTGGGCTGTAAAGTGTTTGTCTCAAGCAGAAGATAAATTAATCCCCATAATTCATATAAAAATGTCAGGCATGCAAACATGACAGGCATGGTAGCATCTCAGAATCTCGGAACTGGGTGAGCAGGAGCTGGGTAAGAGGAAGAGGGAGGACCCCTCGAATTCAAGGACAACCTCTCCTCTAATTCCTGAGCTGCAGAACAATCAAAGGTTATATCTCAAAAGAGATGAACAATGTTTCTGAGGATGATGCCCAAGGCTGTCCCCTGGCTTCCACATGCACCTGCACGCATAACAACTGCATATGTGGACACTCATGCATGAACACACAAACACATATATACATAAACAAATCAGGCTTAAAATTTTACGTAAAAGAGAAATAAATAAAAAGAACTGTGTGGGCCTGGTATTTCGAAGAAAACTAGTAGACATTAAAGAAACAAACTGTTTTTTACTCCTAGGCAAATGAATACTTTACTTGGAAGCAGAACTAAGAAAGTCACCTCTAATTTCTTATCTGGGTCACTCTTTAGTTTGGAATTAAAATATAACCAATTACTGACAAATAAATAATGCTTCCCACAGGCTATACACATACTGTTTCAGCCTCCTAAGAGCCCTATCTCATGATAAGAGCTCAGTGCTCACCAGTACTCGGACTGAGGCTGGAGGATCAACAATGCCTGGTCAGCTGGTTAAGGTGATTCATGCCTGTAATCCAGCACTTGTGAACTGAAGCAGGAAAACTGCCACAAACTCAGGATTAATGGATTCTAAGTAAGCACTGAGATCCAATATCTAGAAACAGAAAAAAAAAACTGGAGACCAGTTTAAACTACACAGTGAGATCTTTAGGCAAATATAATAAATAAATAAATAAATAGATAAATAAATAAATACATAGATAAATAAATAAATAAAGCCCAGTGTCTTTAGGCAAATGTAAATAAATAAATAATTTTAAATTATTTATTCAATTGTGGATGTATATGTATGTGTGTATGTATGTGTGTATGTATGTGTGTATGTATGTGTGTGTGTGTGTGTAGAACCACGGATGAATTCGGGAACCACTCACTGCCTTCACCTCCTCATTTACTCTCCGGATTCACAGGCTCTGCCCTACCAGGACCAGAAACACAGGCTGCCCCTGCTTCCGCCTGGCGTCTATACTGGGGTCTAGGATCTGAACTCAGGACCTTCCGCCTGCAAGGCAAAGGCTTAACCCCTGAGCCACCTCTCCAGTCCCAATAAATAAATAAATAAATAAATAAATAAATAAATAAATAAATAAATAAAGCCCAGTGTCTTTAGGCAAATATAAATAGATAGATAGATAGATAGATAGATAGATAGATAGATAGATAGATAGAGCCCAGTATCTTTAGGCAAATATAAATAAATAAATAGATAGATAAATAAATAAACGAGGACCAGTGTCTTTAGGCAAATATAAACAAACAAACAAATAAAGTCCAGGGTATTTAGGCAAATAAATAAATAAACTAATAAATAAAGTTCAGTGTCTTTAAGCAAAAATAAATAAATAAATAAACAAACAAACAAAGTCCAGTGTTCAACTAGCTTTTCCTTTTTTCAGTGCTCATACCTACAACCTACTAAACAGGGTTATAAGAGTCCTTTTCAAAGTCAGTTATGAAATTACTGATTCCAGGCTTTCCAGCACTGATGAATTTAGGTTGGATTACCTGTTACAGGAATACCTTCACCTATTTCAAAAGAACAGAAATAGAAAATAGCATTGGTAGTCATGCAGGACAACCAAGCAATTTATTTTGTTTTAAGACAGAGTCACTGTCTAGCTCAGGGTGGCTTCTAATTACAATCTAACTTTTTTGTAACTTCTCTGATATTGGGATTAAAAGGGTATGTCACTGTGGAAGACTTAAATCATAAGCTTTTTGGGGGGGGGAGTAGGATTACAACTGAGCTTCATGGGGAAAAATGTTATAGAAATTAATTTAGAAAAATAAAATGCTTGAAATGGGGAGATGGTCCAGCACTGAAACAGTTTGTCACTTAAGCAAGAAGACAAAGTTCAGACGCAAGAACCCCTGTAATGCCAGGTGCCATGTAGCATCCTGCCTTTAATTCTAGCCTCAGAAGGTGAAGAAAGGGGATCCCCGGAGTAAGCTGGCTGGTGAAACTAGCTATATCAGTGAGCATTGGGTTTGAATCACAGACAGCCTCAATGAATAAGATGGAAGAGTAATTGAGGAGGATTCTTGATAATAATTTTGAGCATATGTAAACACACACACACACACACACACACACACACACACACACCCCACATACATACCCCTGACAATAAGAAAAAGTAATAAAATACTCCATCATCTGAGATGTCCCAATAAAATGGTCAAAATAAAAAGTGTAAAATGGCTAGAAGTACAGTAGAGGTTGTAGTTGGTCAAATAGCCTGTTAAGGCCATAATTTGACACTACAATAAGTCAATCTTTCTGCTATAAAATGAAACTGCATATTTAGAAGAAAAATTAAAGGACCTCAATATTACTATGTTTTGTCTAAGACAATAAAGTCTTAAAGCAAAAAAACTTTATTCTAATGTATTTATTATTATTATTATTTATTCAACTGTGTGCATGTGCGTGCATGTGTGTGTGTCTGTGTGTGTGTGCCTGTGTATGTGTAGAACCACGGACGAATTCGCGAACCACCATGGACTCCTCTACCTCCTTCTGCCCGGGGATTCACAGGCTCCGCCCTACCAGGACCAGAAGCGCAGACCGCCCCCGCTTCCACCTGGCCTCTATACGTGGGATCTGGGATCCGAACTCAGGACCTTCCGCCTGCAAGGCGGAGGCTTAACCCCTGAGCCACCTCTCCAGCCCCTATTCTAATGTATTAACTCAGATAGTCACTATAACTTTACTATGTCATATCTTTTTGTTTTGCAGGCCATTATCCACTGGAAACTGATGGGCTCCTCACTGGATATATAACCAAAGATAATGACTGTTCCTTCCTTGAATCCATCAGTAGTCTGGGATACCATTCCATTAGCCTCTCCCCAATCCATGACTGACTGTTAACAGGCACAGTAGCCATTAGTGCTTTGAAATCAAGACTGTATTTTACTGCCCTTCACCACACCTTATGGCTCTTATATTCTTTATGCTCCCTTCTTTGACGTTCTCCAAGTCTTAGAAGAGGCAGTATAAATGTTGCAATTGAGTACTCAGCTGTCACTTACATTAAGCAAAGAGAGCAACCATGCATCTCTACATGCACCCATTCATTGCAAAGACAATGCTACTCTGATTAAAACTCAGAGTAACATTTATCTATAGGTAAAAACAAATGCTTAGAAGGCAGCTTGGCACTGTCAATTTACCTAAACAACAGTAAGTTCAACCTAAGGTCTAAGACCCCCTTCTCAGCCACTAGTTTTAGACGAAGTTTACCATACCAACTTTCTCCCTTCCCCTACCTCCTTAAATTTTTTATATTTAATTATTTCATTTGGTACGTGTGAGTGTGTAAGTGCACTAAAGTACACAAATAGAGGTCAGAGGATAATTTCCAGGAATTGGTACTCTTCCACTATGTGGTTCTGAGAATCAAATTCATCAAGATTGGCTGAGCCATCTCACCAGCCTATCCAACTTTCTCCTTTTCATTCAGTCTAGGACCCCAACCCATGGAATGATGCCACCTACATTCTGGGTAGCATTCCCACCTCAATTATCCTAATATATCGCAACTATGTCCAGAGGCCTAGTTTCTGAGTAATCCTAGATCCTATCAATTTGATAATATTAACCATCACATGGATTTTAATAGTAACAAAATTACTCATTCCAAGGCTCATGCTCTGAATTAAAAGCAAAATTCTCATCCCAAATAACTTTTACCTAACTGCTAAAACAGTAATTGCAATAATGAAAATAATAATTTTTCACCTTTTCTTCTATTCTTCTCCTTCTCTGGAGGGCCTAATTTAGCGTCATGAATCATTTGGCCCTTGACATCTGGTTACTTCCAGAGAGACAAATGACATTAAGCACAGGAAATGTAAAACTGGGAATGGAAAGCTCTTGGCCACAAGACACAGGACAAAATCCCCTGTCCTTAGAAAAAAATGGCAAAAATCTTTGAAGTTCACTTTACAGTAGTTAGATATTTAACTTTAAAAGATTATACTATAAAAATAAAAACCACAACATGAAATTAGAATTGCTTTTTGAAAACTATACTATTAAAGTTCAAAGTAACCACTTTCTGGTATTCATAAAAACTCACACTAGGGTTGGGGATGTAGCTCACTGGTTGAGAAATTGCCCAGCATGCACCAGGCCCTGAGTTTGAGCCACAGTGCAGCACACCACCACAACAGAAAAACACAAAACAAAACCAAAAAAAAAAACACTAAATACAATGACCCCTAAAGTAAATACAAATATTTTCGCCCTTGAGATTGATTTGAATAAACAAAACCAAAATAATATTCAGAGCAATGCACTAATAGCTAACTTTATTGAATGTTTACTACGTAAGCATCAAACTAAGTGCTCTGTATGAAATTCCTTACAATGCTATGAACTCTTAATAAATATTAATAATTTTATTTGTTACAGCAACTTTAAAATAAAAATAAAGACAGGTACTTGGGAAGCAGAAAAGAAAGGATTCAATTCAAAGGCCATCTGGGTTTGAATAGGTCTTGTCTTTAAAAAAAAAAACTTTTTAAAATTTTAATCGAGCAGTTAAAGAAACTAGAACTGAGAGTATAACTTGGTGGCATAGCACATGTTTAGCATTTATCAGGCCTTGGGCTCAACTCCGAGCACTAAAATTAATTAAATCATAAGCTGAAAGAGATGATTCGTGCCTGTAATCCCTACACTCAGGAGATAGAAAAAGAATTAAATGAATTCAGTGTCAACCTATACTACACGGTTTCAAAACCGCCTGTGCTATAATATAAAAACCTGTTTCAAAAAAAAAATGAAAATAGGGCTGGAGAGATGACTTAGGAGTTAACACTCTGCCTCAAAAGCAGACGGTCCTGAGTGCGGATCCCAGGTCCCACTAAAAAACACCAGGGGGAAACGGCAGTGGCCTACATGTCTGGCCTTGGTGGGCAGAGCCTAAGAAATCCCAGAGCTAAGCAAGAAGGAGGTAGAAGCAATCCAGAATGATTCCTGAAGTCACCCTTGGTCTCACACACACACACTCACAGAGTAAATAAATAAAATATTTGAAATATATGTGTGTACCCACTGATTTATGATACTTGATGGAGCATGAATCATGTCAGGCATATGTCATCAAAAGCAAACTAAATGAAACACAGCAGGTCGCACAAGTGAAGACTTGAAAATAGGAGGAGCTCTGGGTGGGGAGATGAAGGGTTGTAAGAAGAAAAGGAGGGGGGATTGGATTGGGAACTTAGGGGTAAAATATCATAAATTCATTATATTCATGTATACAACATAAAACACAAATTACTTTTTCTCTTAATGGTTTTCCACTGTAGCCCAAGCTGACCTCAAACTCTGCTTCAGCTTCCCAAGTGCTAGGATTTCACAGCTTGCATCACCATACTGGGAATTAATTACCTTTAATGTTTGAGAATGAATTACTAAACCTTAGTTGAAAAATGAATAAAATTCTAAGTACTTTTAGAAAATTACTGCATTGTCCTATCCCATCAATTGCTACTGGGATAACCATGCAAAACTGTTTATTATTATTATTATTATTATTATTATTATTATTATTGTGTGTGTGTGTGTGTGTGTGTGTGTGTGTGTTCTTGTCCCTGTGGAGGACCAAGCATGACTTCGGGAATAATCCTGGATTGCTTCTACTTCCTTCTTGCCTCCCTCTGGGATTTTCCAGTGTCCGCCCACCAGAACCAGCCCTGCAGACTTCACCAGGTTCCCCTGGTATTACATGGGACCTAGGATCCAAACTCAGGACCTTCTGCTTGTTAGACAGTGTTAACCCAACATCAACTCTGGCCTCCGCATATACACACCAATAGCATAACCACTCATATGTATAAATATCAGAACAAAAAAGAATGAGAATAAAGATTAACGATGAGATATAGAAATTACCCTTCATACTGCCAAATCTGTTAAAGCATCTATATTATATATAAACATATAAGCATGATTATTGACACAAAATACACCTTGGCTTTTAGTGTGGAGATATAATATTCTTCATATTTGACTACAAGAATCATTACTTCTCTCATATAAAAGAAGGCACTAAGAAAAAGTAAACAACTTATTGTGATCATTAACACACCTGAAACAGAGCCACCAATTCTACCTGAAAGAACAGTTTTTTTTTTTTTCCAAGAGTAATTTTAACACAGTTTCTTGCATACAAGGTACATGTTTCTGCTGACAATCTAAAGTTTTGAATAAAGGCTTTCCAAATCTTTTCCTATGTCTGTTTTCTTTTTAAAAAAAAACTTTATTTACTTTGTGTGTGTGTGTGTGTGTGTGTGTGTGTGTGTGTGTGTGTGTGTGGACACTGTATGTCCCTGTGGAGGATCAAGGATAACTTCTGGAAATCATCCTAGATTGCTTCCATCTCCTTTTTACTTCACTCTGGGATTTCCCAGACTCGGCCCACAAGAGCCAGAAGTGCAGCCACTGCTGGTTCCACCTGGCGTTTTTTACATGGGACTTGGGATCCAAACTCAGGATCTTCTCTGCTTGTGAGGCAAAGTCTTAAACCCTGAGCCACCTCTTCAGTTCTGTTTTGTGTGCTTGTTTTCTTGTTTGTTTGAGGTTTTCTACCCTGTTGTTCAAGATGATTTCAAACCCCTGAGCTCACACACTCTTGCCTCATCCTGCCAAGTATTAGGATCAGTCACCAGCTCCCAGGCCCATTTCACTATTTGTACTTTATAATCTTTTTTTTTTTCTAGACAGGGTTTTACTATGCAGCCCAGACTTACCTTGAATTCATGGCAGTCCTCCTGTCTCAGTCTCCCAAGTTCTGAAATTATAGACATATGACACCACACCCAGCTTTATAAACCACATTTTAAAAACATTATCAAAATCAAACAACTATATCAAGAATCAGTTAAAAGGCCCAATATATAAGGGCACTTGCCACAGAGCCTGACAAATGTGAATTCAGCCCTGGAAACTATGTGGTAGAAGGGGAACCAATTTCCACAAGTTATCCTCTGTCTCCACATGCCACCATGCCGTATGTGTCCATACATATACATAACACACACACTCAGAAACACATATAGATAAATGTAAAAAAAAAAAAAAAAAGTGTTTAAAAAAGCAGTATCTTTGTTCTAGGTTTTTTTTGGGGGGGTATCATTATTTGTTTTTTGAAACAGGGTCTCACTATGTTGCCCAGCATGGCCTCAAATGCTCAATTCTCCTGCATCATCCTTCAGAGCGCTAGGACTACAGACTTGTACCACCATCCTATTGAGCAATGTCCTTTCTTTTTTAACCAAACCACTCTTCAAAGAGAACTCTTCATTCATTCCACAAGTATTTCTTTACGTTCCATTAAGTTCTAGTTATGCTAGGTAATTTGCATACAATGGTGAGCAAAAGCAAAATGTTTTAACGCTCCTAAAGTTTACAGTCACAAAATCGCACCAGTAAGTACAAACTAGTAAGTACAAAGTGATAAGTGATGTGAAGGACAGATAAAGGAGAGCAATTAACAAGATCTAACCTAATTAAGGAGATCCAAGACAGTCTTCCTCAAGAAAGTGAGCTGAGAGATGAAAGATGAGGATGAAGTTCAAAAGGAGAGGTGTTTCCAGAACAAAAGAAATCAGCTTGTAGAGGTGCGGTAGCAGGAAGCATGGCAAGAATAGGGGACCATAACATCAGCGTTCATGCTAGCTAAGGTTGTACACTAGAAAGAAGAATGGGAGGGACGGAGGGAGGGAGGGAGGGAGGAGGGAAAGAAATCCATTTGAGGATTGAAGCTCAGTGCGAAGACCCTGTGTTCAATCCCCACAACCAACAAAACACTAAAGCGTAATAATGCTTACTTGGAGGGCAGGAAAACTGAAAAGAAGATGCAATCAGATTTGCAATTTGACCTTAGCTTCTGGAATATAGATGGGTCAGATAGGAAATAAAATTCCTGTCAAGATAGGAAAGCTAGTTTGAACAGGGTGATGATTAATGATCACAGTAATGGTGATAGAAAGAGGTTGACAAATTCTAGAGATACTCAAGAAAAATCTGATGATATATCTGATGCAAGAGTAAGGACAACAATGTGTCCAAGATATTGACTGGCATGACTACAGGGGCCAGTAATGCATTGTTCATAAAGGTACCTGCCACCAAAATTGATGATCTGGGTTCCATCCCTGAAGCCTACATAGTAGAAGGAGAGATCAAATCCCATGAATTGGCCTCTGATTTTCACATGTGATTATGCCAACTCACATACACACCATAACCATACAAATAATAAAAACAAAAAAATTAAAAAGGCATTATTCAGGAGGGACCTACTCTTGAAATAAGTAAAAATTAAGTATATCAACAAAAAATAACACAAGACCCAACCAACCTATGACCATTTTATTTCAAAGCAACAGGATTCTTAACTGTATCAGAAGCATTCTTTTTGATAGAAAGAATTTTTTTCATTTTATTTCAGTTTTTTAAAATATTTTGTTTATGAAAAGGAAGCGGGCAGTGGAGAGAGAAGGCACGCACAGAACAGATGGAAATCAGAAGATAACTTTCAAAAGTCAGTTCGCTCCTTCTGGGGATTGAACTCAGAACAGTAGGTTTGCAAGCAAGTGCCTTTCCCGCTGAGTTATATCTCCAGTTCCCCGTTTTTTTGTTTTCTTTTTTTTAAATTTTTTTGTTTATTATTATTTATTCAATTGTGCATGTATGGTGTGTGTGCGCATGTGTGTGTAGAACCACGGACGAATTCGGGAACCACCATGGACTGCCTCCACCTCCTCCTTGTTTACTCTGCCCCAGGATTCACAGGCTCCGCCCTACCAGGACCAGAAGCGCAGGCCGCCCCCGTTTCCGCCTGGCGTCTATACGTGGGATCTGGGATCCGAACTCAGGACCTTCCGCCTGCAAGGCAGAGGCTTAACCCCTGAGCCACCTCTCCAGCCCCCCGTTTTTTTGTTTTCTTGAGACAGAGTCTTATATAGCCCAGGCTGGTTTCAAACTTGCTATGTAGCTGAGAATGACCTTGAACTCCTGATCTTCCTGCCTCTAATTCTGAGGTTATAAGCATGCCTGATAGGAAGTAAATATATTTTTTAATTTTTTTATTTATTTGTAAGAAAAAGAGAATATGACATAGCACATGTGTGGAGAATAGAAGATAATTTTCGGAAGTAGATCATCTCCTTCCATCATGTGGCTCTGAGAATAGAATTTGGGTTACCAGGTTTTTTATACAGGTGATTTTTTTTCATTACTTTCAAATGAACTCTTAAAAATATGAAAACAGCCAGATGCGGTAACACATCAATCCCTCACTAAAAAGGGAGAGGCAGTAGTAAAGACCAGAAAGGCCAGTCTGGTTTACATAGTGAGTTCTGAGATAACCACTGCTACATTTTAAAAAATTAAAATAACCACATCGGAACTTCTTATATTAGTAATATGTCAAAAAATGTATTTCTTTTAAAGAAAAGAACAAGAATGGGCAATCCCTATGCAGAGGAGCACGGAGAGAGGAAAACAGGGCAAAACAACAACAAAAAAATATACCCCAAGTTGGTCCACTTAGAAACCAATGACAATTAAAACTATACTAGAAATGTGACATTTCCAGATAAATTGTTGGTCAGAGAGGTCTTAAAGGCCCCCAAACATTATAAGATTTTGTCACTGTTCTTGGTTGCTCTCCAAAAAACTGACAGGAAGACCCTATTACTAAAAATACAACATGTATGGATAGGAGAACATGGTAAAAATACATCAACTGGAACTGGTTCAAGATCTTCCTCCTTCCTGGATAGCTTACACAGTATCAAGGAATACTGTAGAAACTGCTGGAGGAGAAAAATAATCAAAGGCCTCATCAATTTATGAGATCTCCAAGTTGCAATAAAAATCATCATAGCAATAAGTGACTACCAGTGTAATAGTGGCATGACTATCAAGGAGACAACCAACAGTTATCAGCTGGGACTCAAGACCCGCTGATCAGAATGGAACCCATTCCTGTTACTGTTAACCAGAATAAGAATCTATAAAAAGGAAGGAAATAGATCACTAGGAAGAACAGCCTATGAACCTGTAGGTAGGAAGACAGCACATCAAACTGCTCTGTAGATACCTGGAAGACTGGAAGAGCACTCAGCACTCAGCATAGAAGTCTTCTACAGCAGAGGGAGAAGATCTCAACACCCTGACAGGATGCAGCCCAGGGCAGTGGAAAAGCTGTGACGTGGACAACAACTGCTGCCAGAATGCAGAGCACCAGTGACCCTGCAAGGCTCACCCAGAATCACGCCAACCCAATCACTCCCCATCCTAAGGCTCAGGGAACCTTGCAGAAGAGGGGGCAGTGAGATTGTAAGAGCTTACAGATGAGCAGGTCCACCATTGGACAAGACAGTCCAGTGAAGGCAGGATTGTACATCCAGGAACTCACTGAATGAGACTTGTCCTTACCAGACCTGCACAAAGACTGACACACCAACATGCCCTATAGACTAGCAGGATCCCAGGAGAGAGAATTATATGCAGTGGAAACCTAGGGAATTACGACTAGATGAGTGAAAGGGAATGCCCAAGGAGGTGGGTCCGCCCAAGGAGAGGCCATTTGGTAGACCCCAGAGGCCTGAACCCCCACAAGCATAGACAAGCCAGAGGGAACCCTGGGGCCCACAGAAGTGGATAGGGAGGAGAGTGGGAGGGAATGGGATGGGTTGATGAAGGGAAGGTAAAGCAAATGGGAAGGAGGGGAGGAGGAGGGAAGCAGGAATAAGTACTCAATATGCTTGTAAATGTACCAAAAAAAATTATTAAATTCAAAAAATTAAAAATTAAAGAAATACAAAAACAAAAAACCTTTCTAATACTTGAGATATATCAAAGATTCTGCCATAAGCTTAAAATTTACACAATTGGGCAGGATTAAGAAACACACCTTATTGGACGAATTTGCGAACCACCATGGCCGCCTCCACCTCCTTCTGCCCCGGGATTCACAGGCTCCGCCCTACCAGGACCAGAAGCGCAGGCCGCCCCCGTTTCCGCCTGGCGTCTATACGTGGGATCTGGGATCCGAACTCAGGACCTTCCGCCTGCAAGGCAGAGGCTTAACCCCTGAGCCACCTCTCCAGCCCCAGAAATATGTATTTTTATGTTTGTATTTCAACATTCTGAAATCATCAGAAAGCTTATCATTTTGTAGTACATAAAGAAACCATGACTATGGGACGACAACAAAAAGCCAGTTGCCATCTGAAATTACTTCCCTCGGTTTTTATATTTTTTTAATTTCCTATCCAATGCCATTTTCATAATTATAGATGAATTTTTTCCCCTTTTCTTCTTTTTATTTTGAGACAGGATCTGATATATTCAATTTGGCCTCAAACTCACTACATAGCAGAGATGACCTTGGGCTCCTGATCATCCCACCTCCAGCTTGGTGTCCATCATGCTTTGCTGCTGATGCTTAGATGTCTTAGAAACACAGAAGCTTCTAACGTAACTGATCCCACAAAGGAAAAAAAAAAAAAAGATTGTCCTTTTAAAACAAACCTAACAGGAAGATCAAAGGTTCTAGGTCAGCCTAGGTTATATAGAGAGATTTTGTCTCAAAAAGACAAAAAATAAAAAATAACTCTGACATCACCGATTCATTTTTGGCTCTTTTGTTTTTGCTTTCTTCCACTTTGTCTATAAAACCAAACTCTTCTGTTCAGTCCCAAGGACATTTATTCTATTGCATGGAATCAATAACAAAGCCAATTAAAAACACTAAACTAGGACTGAGATTGCAGCTCAGTGGTAGAGCTCTTGTCTGGCATGCAGGTCCAATCCCCAGTGCTGTCAGGAGGATCGAGAGTGAGCAAGACAGAGAGATCATTAACTAAAGAAGAAAAAAATAGGGGTTGCCTCTGGTTTCTCTGAGATAATCAGCGTACATATTAAAAGAAAAACTTCTTTTCTTTGGTTAACAAGATCTTTCCTATAGCCCACAAAGTAGGAGAGAACCACTTCCCAAAAGTTATCCTCTGACCTCCACAACTGCACACTTGCCTTCATACATACGAAATAAATAAAAGCAAAACTCAACAATGGAAAATAAATCAAGAATGCGTGTTGGGCTTTCAGCTTTTTACTGAGATTCAGACAACATATTCAGCTCTTATTATGTTTATACTAAAGAAATTCCACCGTCAAAGACAAAGCTCTTACTCTCATGGAGCCTACAATCTTGGACATGAAAAGAGACAGGTAAATGAAAATTGTTCTGAATGTTACGGCCTTGGTTTCAATTCCCAGCATTGAAAAGAAAACAAAGCAAAATTGATCTACAAATGAGCATATGATATGGCAACAGAAACATATCTTAAAAGCATTTTGAAAACAACAGAAAAATAATGAAAGTGTGCAAAAACTACAAAGATAACTCAGACGGGGGAAAAAAATTAACAGACTACATTATACCTTAGTTCTGAAGCATTTCCTCAGTCTTTGCAGGATGGGCCTCTGGCCACCTGCTTGTTAGTGGAACATTACAATAACAACATCTAGTTGCAGTTACCAACATGTTATCACTGCTTATACCAAATACGTATTTTAATTTTCTTCCCATGCTGATTTTTATCTTAAGGCATCAAAAGGCAAGACTGTAATCTAAGTTCAAATATCAATAAAAGTCATCTCCACGAAAGAGAAGAAAAGTCAAAGACTTTTTTAAAAAATCAGTTAAATAAGACCATTCCACTAATATTAGTTTGTAAAGGCAGATGTCCTCCCCATTACTGCCTGTGCTAACGAATGTAGTGGGCCTTAGGAACAAAGCTGGAAATGAATTACCAGCATGGCTCACCTTTCCGTTTTGCATTTATTTCATTTCAAGTTGGAACTAGACTACGGCTGCATCTGAGCGTAGCTGCGGGTGGGTATTGGCAGTGGGAAGAGCCAGGTAATAGTCCTAAGGGTTCCCAACCTCATTGAACCGATTTCCTATATTTCCCAGAAGTGGTTCTTGTCTCCGCAGCTGGAATATAGGGGAGGGCTTCCCCTTACTCAGGCCCCCAAAATGATGCCGCAAACCACTTTCTGAGAACATAAGGTCACAAGCTTTAAGGGTTAATGGAACTCCAATGTAAGCTTCGAAAAATGGAGACATTCAGATGAGGTGGGGGCAGGGAAGAGGAGTGAGGGGATGAGCCCAGCCTGAGAAGGCTGAATAGGAAGGTCAAGGCCAGGGACTCGCGGAGCTGGAGAAGGGCCGGATCTTTCAGGATCTGTCCAAGTAGGCAGGGACTCAGCTGGAAGCCTGGGGCATCTATGTAATAACCCAGCGCTGCCACCCCTCGTCTCAGAAAGAAGGGTACCCATGTAAGAATCTTCCCCCAATGGCTTTTCCTGTCCTGGGAGGGGGGCGGGGGAAAACTCACGAAAAGCACCAAAAAAAAAAAGGGGGGGGGGTGGGAGAGCAGAAGGGCCCGGGGCATTCTGCAAACACCCTGGTGGGAGCCCCCCAGTTCTGAGAACTTTAATTGCCATTGGAATGGGGAGATCGGGAGGCCCCGAAGCCTCGGAGGAACAGAAGCGGGCAGGAGCGCAGGGGTCCGGCGGCGTCCGGGGCGCGGCCAGCGGCGGGGCGGGCAGGCCAGCCCCGCGGGCCTGCCAATCGAGCCGGCACCCCGAGGCCCCGGAGCCGGCTCGGAGCGCCGCGCCCCGAGGCAGAGGCCGGGTAGGCCGCGGAGGCTCGGACACACCCACCGCCGCAGCTCCGCTTACCTGCTCCTCCTCGGGGGTCAGCTCGGGCGCCATGTCCGGCCGGGGCGCGGCCGCCGGTTCCATGCCGCCGCCGCCGCCGCCGCGGGACGGCGCGGACTCGTCGGTGGGCGAGCGCGGCGCCCGAGCCTCGGCTCCGCTTCCTTCCTGCCGCGTCCCCGCGCTCAGCAGCGGCTCGCCCGCGGCTCGCGCATGGTGCGAGCGGCGCGGCCCGGCGCCCGCCGACGCCGCTGTGCTGCGGCGACGCTCCGCGGCCGCCGCCTTCGGGGAGGAAATTCCTCTTTTATTTTCTTCCCTCCTTTCCGCGCCCTTCCCCTCCTCTCCGGGCGCGGGCGGCGCGCGGGCGCGCGGGGGCGGGGGCGACCGAGCGCCGCCGCGGGCCGCCGGGACGCAGCTCGGGCTTCAGACGGCCGCGGCGAGGTCCGGCCCCGGGCCGGCCGGGCGCCGAGGGGTCGCGGCGGAAAATGCGCGAAGGCCGCCGACCCCCGGGGGTCCTGGCGGCGCCTCGAGACCGCCCAGCCCGGGCGTCCTCGGGGGTGCGGGCCCGGCGAGCTGCGCGGCGGCCTCCCGGCCCAGTTCCTCAAAAGCCGCGGCGGCCGGAGGGAGGGGACGGGCGAGCGAGCGAGCCGGGGGCGCCCCCCTCCCGCCGGCGAGCCCCCCGCGGCTCCATTGAGAAACTGAGCGGCTCATTCACAAACCGGCGCCGCGGAAGGCCGGGCTCCCGGCGCCGACCGGCCGAGAGGGGGAGACAGAGAGGAGCCGAGAGCCGGACGGGAACGAGCCGGGTCGGGGAGGCCCCGCGCGGCGGCGGGGACGCGGGTGGGCGGCCGCGCTGCGGGGGCTCGGGAGGCACGAGAAGGAGGGAGAGAAAGGACGGAGTTGATGAGGTTCCGCCCCGTGGAGAAGAGTAAAGAAGTATCCGCACATCTTCCCGATTCCCGTGCTCACCACCCACCTATGCGCAGGCGAAGCCACAAACCTCCCTCTCTTTCTGTGACATTTGGAGACGCAAAGGTCCCTGGTCAAAACGATCGGCCTTCTAGGTCCAGGAGGTTCAAATGCAAGGAACTGACACAGTTACTAACGGCCACATTTCAGGCGCTCTGCCTTGATTACTGTATCCTGTAATCCATCAACAATGTAGCTAATTTTAATCACGCGCACACACAAACATCTTGATTTCAAAACTCATTTAGGAGTTACAGTCTTTTTAAACGCTGGATTGTCACTAGGCTAAGCACAGTAAAGAATTTGGGTATCAGGAACAGGGTACAGTGTTGGAATTAGCTTGGAGGTGTAGGGGGGCACAGTGGAGGCAGGGCTGGGCCTGTAGTGTTCCTGCATCTTCCAGATCAAAATGAACTATTCTGAAAAGGTCCTACTGGACAAGACTGCCACAGCTAGTACCTAGGGCTGAAGCCTCTGTACCCCACTCAGAAACACAAGGGAGGGATCTTGAGGCAACTGAGGAAAGTACTGTAGACTGTGATGCTCATCTTAGAGGACATTTTTTAATATGTGATGTATCTGGCCTCCCAATTCTGAAGCTCAACGGATCTCAGTAGCTGAGACTCCAGACATAGACCCCTGAAACCTCTCCAGAACTCTGGAAATAAGGCCCAGTCTTGCCTCATTTTTGGCATCAGTATAAAATGCTGAGAATCAGAAAGGTAACTGGTGTGTGGATCTATTTCTATCTCGGGTTGTTTTCTCCTTTACACCAATAAGATGGACCCTAGTTTGAACTCATCACCCACACACAGGAGTTGTCTCAATCAATATTTCAATTGCAAGACTGTGTGTGTGTGTGTGTGTGTGCACAAAAAAGCACTTGAGCTCATGTTTCTGTGGAAGCCCTAGGATGACTTTGGAAACCGTCTTATTGCTACTCTGGGAAATACTGCTTATTTCCCAGACTTTGCCTTCTAGGACCAGAATTGAAGGTCTCCACTATTTCCATGGCATTTTTATGTGGGATCTGGGGATCTTAACTCAGATCCTTTTGCTTATAAAGCAATCAATCTCCCCAGCTCAAAACTTTTAAATTTTTTATTATAATTTTTATTTTGTGTATGTGTGTGTGTGTGTGTCAGAAGCATTGTGTGTGCCTGTGGAGGCTCAAGGGTAACTTCAGGAATCATCCTACCTCATTTTTGCTTTTGCTCTGGGGTTTCCCAGGCTCTGCCTTTCTAGGATATGATGTACTGGACACTACCATTTCCACCAGGCATTTTTATGTGGGATCCGGAATTCAAATTCAGGTTCTTCCTTCCAGGCACAGAAGCCATCTCTCCAGCCCAAAACTGTTGTTGTTGTTGTTTTAATTATTTCATTATGCACTGGAGTTAAGGTAGATAAAGAGATGGAATGATGAATCATGAAGTAAAGAATGCAAGACTCAGTGTGCATAATATGTTATTTGTGAAAAAAGAAATGTATATATTTGTAAACTTAGTTATATTTGGGAAAGCTTTGGGTGGGGGGGATACAGCTTAGCTAGTAAAGGCACTTGAGTTCAATTGCCCACATGGTGGAAGGAGAGAACTGAATTCTGAAAGTTGTCTTCCAACTTCCATATGCATACACGGCATTCTTACCCAATCCTCAAATAAATAACTGAAACAAAATAAAAGAAATAGAACTTTCCCCTACTTAACAAAGTCTTACTTTTGCCCTCTCCTAGTCAACACTTCTGAAGGGTAACCACTATCTTGGCTTTAACAGTATAGTTTTACATGTAGATATATGTTTTTAATGTTCAAATCATCATTTAAACTTTACTTTTTTTCTCTCTCTCTCTCTCCCTAATCAGGCAAATACAATAAAATTAAGTTTGGGTGAGGGGAGGCAACAGAACAAAGCTGGAGTAAGAAATGACAGCAAAAAAAAAAAAAAAAGACATCACATGGGACATCACATGGGCAGACTGACCGAGAAGACCCTGCTCCTCTGTGATGGGTCAGGTAAGAGACACTACCATCTGCCAGGTAAGCAAGAGTTATGGGTGGGTCTTTGAGCTCATATTAAGGCAGGAAAGAACCAGGCAAAAACAAACAAGCAAGCAAGCAAACAAAAAAAGACTACAGTACTGAAATAGATTAATAGGGAATTCAGTGATCACAATATTCTGCACGTTTAGTTGGATGTGATACATTTTGCTGGTTAAGCCACAATGATGGGACCCTAATGACAGTCCAAGGCAGTATATTCTTTTTGACAATCCAGTATCCTATAAACTACCCTTTAAACAACCTGAGGATTTATATTAATAGTAATAATGGCAGCATCTGTCTTGCTATTCTAACATCACTGTGGCCTCCTGCTTTAACTATTCTTAAATTCTTTTTCTTGTTTCGTTTTTGCCTAAGGTCTCCTTAGGTAACCTTGCTGACCTGGGTCAGACTTGCTATGTAAACTAGCTGGTATCAAACTTGCAATGCATCCTGTAATGCTAGGATTATAAGTGTGCACAGCTTGGCTTTTTTTTTTTTTTTAATTGGTTGATGTGGTCCTTAGCTTTTTGAGATAGCATCTCATATAGACCAGGATGGCCTCAAACTCACTATGGAGCCAAAGATGTAAAACTACTTAAATTTCTGATTGTTATATTTGTACTTCTCAAGTAGTAGCATTACAGGCATTATAGGATTACTACAACTGGCCCACTAAAATTCTATTCATTGTCCAACTACTGCTATGCTAAAAACAAGCAAGCAAAAGACCCCTTAGTGCCAGAGACTGCACAGGGGGGAAAAAAAAGACTGGCTGTCATTTAATGTAGCACTGAGTAGGGGGCTGGAGAGGTGGCTCAGGGGTTAAGCCTCTGCCTTGCAGGCAGAAGGTCCTGAGTTCAGATCCTAGAGCCCACGTAAAGACATCGGGCGGAAACGGGGGTGGCCTATGTTTCTGGTTCTGGTAGGGCGGAGCCTGTGAAAGCTGGGACAGAGTAAACAAAGAGAAGGTCCATGGTGGTTCCCAAATTTGCCCGTGGTTACACACACACACACACACACACACACACACACACACACACACGCACAATTGAATAAATAATAAAAAAAAAAAAGTAGCACTGAGTAAATGATACCAGTTGTGAGTGGAGAAGTGATCAGCTAATAGCTCTGCTAGTAACTTTCTTCAATAAAGTTGCATGAAAAAAAAAACAAAACACGGGGTTGGGGATTTAGCTCAGTGGTAGAGCGCTTGCCTAGCAAACGCGAGGCCCTGGGTTCGGTCCCCAGCACCGGAAAAAAAAAAAAAAAAAAAAAAAAAACAGGACAAAACAGTAGTGCCTGTATATACAAACCACTGGAGACAAGAGAGACAAGTCTCTCAACCTTCTTTTACACTTGTTTTTCCCCTGTGATCTTCAGGACGCCAGAGGTCAGTGATTTATCCGGTCACACAATTATCATTAAGTTAGAACTTGAACCTAGGCATTGTAACTCAATCTAGGGATTGGGTAAGGACAATTAATAAAGGAAGTGGTTCAACTGAATGAGCTGAGAGAACTCGGCAGTGTTTTCAGAGGCACAGCTGTGTGTGGGCGTGCAGTTGTACACAGGAAGAATTTGCCAGGATTGTTGCCTATCACAGTCTCAACAGGACAATGTTGGGAAATTTACTAGACACAAAACTAAATGCAAAGCAGCTGGCTGGCTGACTTTGCTAGGAGAGGAAAATCTTAAGAGAACCAGAGTACAAAGGCAGGTATCAGGCTTCAGGGGGCTTTGCTTAGTTGATACTTTTTTTCCTTTTTCTTGTTTTTTTTTTTTTCTTTTCTTTTCTTTTTCTCTCTTCCTTCCTTCTTTCCTTCATCTTTCTTTCTTTTTTTCCTTGTTGTTAAGGCAGTAGTCCGGGCTCTAACTTCAGTTTTCCTGCCTTTGCTTCCCAAGTGCTAAGATAACCATGTGCTGCTTTAACTATAGTTTTTCTGTTTCTTTTGATGCTGCTGCTGTGTTTAAATGGATCTCATACAGCCTAGAATACTCTGGAAGTCTCTAAGTAGCTAAAGAGGACCTTGAACTCCTGATCCTACCGATTCAGCCTCCCAAGTGCTGAGACTACCGGCATGGGCCACCACACCTGACTAATTACCAATCTGAACCAACGAAACCAAATCCAGTTCTTTCCTTTGGCTCAGATAGATCTTAGACTGCATAGTAGATTGAACAGCACAAGACTGGGAGCAACATAACCATTAATAGACTGAATAATAAATTACAGTACACAGAGACATGAAGACATCGACATTTATTGTGACCTTGTACTTCCCCTACACAGTTATAAATGATTTTCATTCATTTAATCTCACAATAATACCATGATCGGTAAAATCACATTTTATGTCAAAAATACACATATAATTGGACACATATTACTAATACAGCATTCTTCCAATTCTTAAAACTATATATATTTTATCTGAGAGAGAGTACATCCCAGTGCATACTGGAAATCAGAGGACAACTTTTACAAGTCAGTTCTATCGCTCCTGGCTTCCAGAATCAAACTCAGGTCACTGGGTTTATGCATAAGCCCCTTTACCCATGAGCCATTGCCAGCACCACCACCCCCAGACAGCTGTTTTTTGTTTGTTTTGTTTTGTTTCAAGGGGAGGGTCTCATGTAACCCAGACTAGCCTCCGACTCTCTATGCAACTGAGGAAGACTGAACTTCTATTCCTCCTGCTTCTGCCCTCTAAGTGCTGGGATAACGGGAATCTACCATCATGCCCAGTTTATGTAAAACTGGAGACTGAACCCAGCAAGTATTCCACCAACTGACCTCCCATTCTCGTAATTTTGTACACTGACTTCATGGCCTGAAGTGGAAAGGCTGAGACGATGTTGAGAAACTACACAACAAACACTATTACATTTTAAATTATTTTATTAGTATTACCTTGAATGTATAATCAGTGTGGGCACGCATGCCACATCCTGCAGGTGGAGATTAAAGGACAACTTTATGGAGTTGGTTCCTTCCAACTTTTTTTTCCCATTTTCATGTGTGTGAGAGGAGATATGAACACACACACGCAGACGTGTGTGGAGGCCTGTGTTGATGTGTGAATCAAGTTTGATCACTCTTCCATCTTATTCTTTTAAGATCAGATCTCTAATTAAACAGAGTTTACCTATAGGGCTAATTCATCTAGCCAGCTCTCTCTGCGGAGTCCTAGGCTCCACATTCTAGGGCTGGCATTATACTTAGGCTGCCGTGCCTGTCAAATATTTTACATGAGATCTAGAGATCTGAACTCTGGTCCTTTGCTTGTATGGTAGATGCTTTAATCACTGAACCATCTCCAAAGTCCTCTCCTTCCTCTTTTATGTGGGTTCCAGAGATTGGAATCAAGTCATCAAGCCTGTCCAGAGAACACTTCTATCCACGGAGCATTCTTGCTGGTATTTCCTTCCTTCTATCATTCTTTTTTCATTTTTCTATTTATTTTTTGGGGGGGAAGGTAGGAGAATGGAATCTTATTATGTAGCCCAGGTAGCATTGAACATATGCGAATTTTCCTGCCTAGGCCTCCCAAGTGGTAGGATTATAGGCATGAACCATCATTCCCAGTTTGCCATTTAAACAAACAAACAAACAAACTGTGAGAGATCACGCCTCTAATAACTGCTGAGGGTAAAACTCATTTTCAGAATCTTTAAGGAAGGGCCTAAAGAATTCTCCAGTTCTTTTTGGCCACTTAGGAACTGGGCACACACAGACTAGATTCCCTCTTGTATACTTACTTTCTGCTTTTTCTGAGGCAGAGGTAGAGGAACCAAACACGTTCCTAGACTTGCAAGGTGCCTTGGCCACTGTATACCTCGTTTGCATCACCTTCAAGCAGGAGGACACAAAGAGACACAATGACTTCCAGTAGCGGGTGTTTCACTGGATGTTCCCTAAGAGAGACAGGCACTGAGACTGGGGATGTAGTCCAGTGGTCCAGTCTCAGCCAAGCATACACGAAGTTCTGGGATCAATGCCCAGCACATGAAAGAGGGAAGAGAAGAGAGAAGAAAGAAAGAAGGAAGAAAAGAAGAGAAAGGAAGAATTAAGGGAGGGAGGGAAGGAAGGAAAGGTGAGAGATCACATATCGACACTTGGGAGGTAAAACAAGAGGGTCATTGCAAATTCATGTCTGTAATAGTGAGTTCCAGTATAGTCAGGGCTGCCTAGTAAGACCTACCCAAAGTCCGCAAAAGAAAAGACAGATACTATGCAAATTACATTGTGCTCACTTAACCTGGGCTAATGGGACACCAAGACACAATAGCCAGAAGTCAACTAAGTTTTATTTGAGCCAGTTTCGACTCTTTTTTGTAAGAGCTGTGTTAAAGTTACCAGTCAGAAACAGGACTAATAGAGATCCATCTTTTACTTCTACTTTCCCAACCTGATGGTAGAGAAAACCAGAAAGAAGCAAAGCACAAGACAGAAGGCCTAGAAAACCACTAAACTCAGGGAGTGCGCTACAAATACTCCTGAGTGTGTGTGCTGCTCTGGACAAAGGAGCTCTCAAGGTCTTAACTATTCATACGTCACATATCTTAAAAACAAAAAGAATGCCTGACAGGCTCATCTCTCAGCTTTCCTGGCTGTCTCTGTCACTTCTTCTACCATTCAAAGCCCATAGAAAGGTGATTCTTTCATAATTAGGCAGTTTTAGAGCAGCTGTACTGGAAGGGATCTCTGAAGGTCATTCCCAAGACTGGGATTGCCCTGAAGCAACATACCCTACCCTAAGGAACTCTATTAATCTAGGGGAACTGATTCTAATCATTCACGGAGATAAAGTTGCCATCTCGCCCCAGCCTCAATCCTGTTTATGAGAAAATATGGGATTAGCTCTCCACCATAGAGAAGCCCTACCATGAGATCCATCACAAGGTCAACTGGGTTGGGCCCCAATACGAACAGACCAATGAGCTGTAGAGGACCAAGAGTTCCAATCGGTTTGCTGAAACTGGAGTCAACTAATAAGGAAAAGCCACCTTTCTCCAGGCCTGCCTAACCTTACAAATAATCCTGACCCCAGCAGCCATCTTTGGCTCTCTTGCCCCTCATGGGACTCCATGTGTGAAGTCTGTGAGTTTCTTCCATTTCTTTTGCCCTCGTGGATTCTATGCCTTGCAGTCTGAGTTCTCCAGCGCTCTCTTGCCCTTTAAGGGTTTATGCCCATGAGTTCTGTTCTTTCTCTTTTCTAATAAACTCTAACTTAATCCTCTCCGAGTGTTTTGCTTCAATCTCCCAGATACACAAAAAAAAAAAAACTCCCCAGTATCAATTTTGCGAGCATAGCCAGGAGATGAGCCCCACAACAGTAAGTCACCAGACCTGGGGCTTGGTTAGTAAAGTGATTGCCACACAAGCAGGAGACTCTGAGTTCTATCTCCCAGCACCCACAAAAAAGTAAGGTCTGCTTGTAATCTCTCCCAGCACCCACAAAAAAGTAAGGTCTGCTTGTAATCTCAGTGCTAGGGTTCTTGAAGCTTCTTGGCTAGCCAATTCAGCTTACTCATTGAGTTCCAGGTTCAGTGATAGTCTCAATCTCAAAAAAAAAAAAAAAAAAAAAAAGTCTTTGAGGAAGACAACTGACACCACCCCCTGGTTTTAAACAAAAGTTACTGGTGTCAGTCATGCTGGTGCAAACCTATAATCCCAACACTGAGGATTCCAAGTTTGAGGCTAGTCTGAGCTATATAATGTGACCTTATTAAAAAGCAGGGGGCAGGGAGCTCTCCTGTTGAAGTTCAGTTGAGTGGGGTGCTTTTTTTTTGCAGGAGGTAGAGGCCAGAGTATGAGAAAGTCAAGGTGATCTTCCAATAAACAGAATGTTAGAAAACAAAGTCATGGTCACTTGGAATAAATATGAGAAACATCCTGATATCAGGGGAATTAGAGGATTTGGGATTTTTATTTGGTTTTGTTGGTGACGTTGGTGACATAAGGGCTTCGTTCTGTACTCCAGAGTGGCCTGAAACTTACTAAGTACTCTAGGGCGGTTCCTCTCAACTCAGGCTCTCAGAGCATTGAGATTATAGACACGAGTCCCCAAATCAGCAAGGAGACTATCTTTGTCCTCATTTGGTTGGTACCAAAGGCTATTCTTCTTTTTTAATGCACTCTTTAAAATTTTTATTCATTTGTGTATATGTGTGTGTGTGTGTGTGTATCAGAGGGCCGTTTGTGTCTAAGGAGGCCCAAGGGTGACTTTGGTAAATAGCCTGGATTGCTCTGTCTCCCCTTTACTTTGCTCTGGAGTTTCCCAGGCTCTGCCTTCCAGGGCCAAAAGTACAACTACTGCCATTTCTACCTGGTGTTTTTATGTGGGATCTGAGATCAGAACTCAGGACCTTCTGCTTGTGAGGCAGAGGCTTAACCCTTGAGCCATGTGTTCCAGCCCCTAAAGCCTTTCTTTTTTATTATTATTATTTATTCAATTGTACGCTTGTGTATATGTATGTATGTGTGTATGTGTAGAACCACAGGCGAATTCCAGAACCACCATGGATGACCTCCACCTCCTTGTTTACTCTGCCCCGAGATTCACAGGCTCCACCTTACCAGGACCAGAAACGCAGACGCCCCCACTTCCGCCTGGCGTCTATACATGGGTCTAGGATCCGAACTCAGGACCTTCTGCCTGCAAAGCAGAGGCTTAACCCCTGAGCCACCTCTCCAGCCCCACTAAGGCCTTTCTTAATTCATCTGTGCTACTGCCAGCCTGCCAGGACTCCTGAGCTTCTCTTAGTGATGTGCTCTGGCCTTATCACTAAAGCTTAATAGTTTGGAAGAAGGAATAAGTTGAATCATAATCAAATAAGATCCTTTCAAACCAAACCTCTTAGTAGCTGATGGGGAAACAAAATAAAATGAGCAGTTTTCTGAAAGCACTTTCAGCCTTGGGTTCTGCTGCTCTACTGCACTCACCATGGTAGGGAAGCTTACGTTCCACGAGCACAGCTTACTGAAGTAGGTGCCTTCACTGAACCTGAAGGTCAGCGTTATCAGCACTAGCAGAGCTGGGAGGAGACACGATGCAACCAGCCCAGCCAGGCACTCCTCAGCTGTGCTAGTGAATAAGTTAATGCTCTAGGCCTTGTGCCCCTGTGCAATTCACTAAAGCTGTGACTTCATCACAGCCTTGTCTTGCTGCTGCCATCTGGGCCTGACTCCCTTGCTGCTACAGTTGTACATTGTGCAGTTCCTCCAAGCTGCTGTGACCTTGATGAGCCAGGGTCGTGTCTCCCTTGTCACTCACAGCATGGATGGAAGACTTTGTCATGGGCAGATTCATCCAAAATCAAGTAGCTCGTGCTGGAGTACAATGAAGAGCTTGATAATTCTGATCTGGAGGCCTAGTGGGTCTCCCCCTTCCTGGCTGCCTTTTACAGATGGAAACACTGATTCTGGAAACTCCAGACTTCTCTGAGAGTGGCTGGTGGTGGGTTCTTAAGAATGTGGCTCCTCACCCAGTGAGATGGCTCAGGGGGTAAAGGTACCTAGTGACCTATGTTTAATTTTCATGGCTTAGGCAAAGGAGACAACTGGCTTCCACAAGTATGTGGTATACACACCTCCTCCCAAACATCATGTGTTTTAAGAACTTGGCTCCTTGATTATAGGTCACAAAATCAGGATGAAACAAGCTGCCTCTGCATTTCAGGGATTTTCTTACATCTTAGGAGACAGGGGAAGAGTTTTATACACTGGAGGTTGTTAGTTGCTTGTACCTTTTTTATTATTATTATTATTACTTTCTCTACTCATACAAACTTAATAGGTACCCCGGTCCTCTCCCTCCCTCCACACCTTCCCGAACTGCTTGTAGCTTAAACTGCAGTGTAGACGCCCGTACATTGCCCATTCCCTCCTTTACTTTATCATCTTACAGCAGGACTCTGTAGAGATGGAGAATTTAGATCCACTTTTTCATTTAAAGGAATGTTTTCCTAATGCCAATAAATGATGAACTGTCTTGGGACAGATAAATAGGGGAAACACCATTAAAGAAAAGACAGGAGTGGTCACACAAACTTTTAATCCCAGAACTTGGGAGACAGGATCAAGAGTTCAAGTTCTGTAACTTAGCTAGTGTGAGGAAAGCCTGATTACATGTGACCCTTTGTCCAGTAAGAAAAGTCCTAGAATTGTGGAAAGCAGGGTAGGGAGCAGACTGAGGCCACAGGAACTGGGACACATTTCCTGAATACAGACTAACCTAATTGGTTAGTTTGGACCCCATCTTCCGCTAGCATAACTGATGAAGAACTCTGGCTCATGGCTCTAAAGGGATCTTGCCTGAAAGCACTTTCGTTGCTTTCACATGACATAAACAGAAAGCCTCTTTCCCTCCAGGCTTCTCTCCTCGCTCTCCTATCCTACTTTGTGCCTGACACATGGTAAACCTACTCGTTTCCAGAGCAAGTCCTGCCCTGCAGGTACATATCACTTATCTGTAAGGGTCTGTTTTGCTGCTTTCCCCCTGGTCAACACAGGGCCCCCCTTCAGAGTCTCATCCCAAGCTCTCTCCTCTGTGAAACTTCCCTTTGCAGTTCTTTGAACACTGCTCCATTCTGTGTGCATTCTTCTGTACTACAGAATCGCTTCCATGCTCTGTGCAGTGTGCACACTCCTTAAGGTCGGGGGTCTTGCCTGCTCCACAACACACTCACATCTCAGGGTCTAGCACAAGGCTTATCTCCTGACAGAGAAACTCAAACATCTCTTGAAGGATAAATGAACCCAATTAGCATTTTATCTCTGGCAATGTCTAAACCGAAGAAATCACACTTGTCTTCTCAGAAGAGGTGGAACATATTCAAATACCCAGAACTGCAGTTCCTGGTAAGACCTTTCAGAAAATGCCATTACCAACAGCAGCTACTGGAAACTCAGCAGAATACTTGAGTGCTAAAAAGAGTGAAATGGGCCAAGACTGAACATCCTGCTTTAAGTAGACTGGAAATAAGGGAGAACATAGTGGAGACTCAGTGTCTAAGGTTTAAGAATCATAAACAAGTTCTTTCTTAAGAATTACATATATTTACATTGTCACCCTAGGGTAAACTCACTAACAGCAGAAGCTGTTCAAATCAGCCTGAATTCCAGTTCACCCAACCTGGACCCTTTCCCAGCTAGGTCAGCATTCCAACTGCTTCCAGTAGTTGGAAATGAAGTCACCTGTTGCTATCCTCGTCCCCCTCTCCAGTCCTCCTCTCGAAGCCAGGCCCCATCCTGGGATTCCTAAAGGAGGCTGGCCTCCTTAGCTATCCATGAGGCTCTCGGGGTGGTCAGGGCTGTAGGAAGCACTCTTCAGTTTGGGGGTGGAGAGGTGCTCCAGTTCATAGTGCCCGTTTTCAGAAACCTTGTGTGTGAGAGTTTCCTTCAGACTCTCTTTCTGGCTCCTCTTGTGCTCAATAATCTGCTGGAGCTGGTGCCCGGCATATTCTGGCTTGGTGGTCAGTGGGCCAGCTGGCACAGTCACACCAAGAACATCTGACACCATGTAGGGACGCAGCCAGCCTACCAAGGGAGTGCTTCCAGGGCTATAATGAGTCTGCTTGTGGTAGAAGAGAAGTCCATCGACCTACAGGAATGAAAATCAGGAATCACAGTGAATTCTAGGTCACATGTTTCCAAGATATACACACAGAGAGGCTCTTGTGGATCCAACTTCTCTTTCTGAGCCACTGGGGGGGGGATTCCTTGAGTCTTACGTGTAGCTTCTGAAAATAAAGAAAGGATTAGGGTTCAGATAGTGATGTGTAATCTCAGTACCCTAGAGGTTGAGGCAGGAGGGCCTGAACTAGACAGTGAGACACTGCTCAAAAATATAAAAAGCCTAGAAATGAAAACACAGGAAAACACGTTCCTGTTACACAGCGTCTTCCTACCCACTAGCTAACCTTCTAACTCACCCTGAGGGTATTTGAGAGATGAAGTTGCTCAGGTCAGAAAGTTCTAGAAACCTCTCTAAAAATACAAAGTATGAAGCAGGAATCAATCTGAGTCCATGTCATCTGTCCCTACATTTTTTTTAAGTTTGTAAGTAATTTTCCTTTTTATATTATTTTATTTTTCTAGTTTTACAAGCATATTGAGTACTCATCCCTGCTTCCCTCTATCCTCCCTGCCTCCCATTCCCATTCCCTTCCTTTCATCAATCTATCCCTCTCCCGCCCACCCTCCTGCCTGTCTGCTTCTATAGACCCCAGGATTCCCTCTGGCTTGTCTCCTCTTGTAGAGTTCAGGCCTCTGTGGCATACAAAGTTGCCTCTCTTCAGGCCACCCCACGGATAGGAGCATTTCTCTTCACTCATCCAACTTTAGTCCCCAAGATGTCCACTACATGTTCTTATCTCTCTTGTGTTCTATACAGTATGGGGCTGTCCCCATACTCCGTACACTCTCCACCCTCCAAGTCTCAGTAGTGATGGCTGAGGTCCAAGCACAGAATTAAAGCACGGGATTTGCACGGTCCCACTGTAGCACTAGACTCGGTCAGGGACAGGTTGTCCAGTGGTCCTGCTTTTCCAGCTATTGCTGCCTAAACTTCTCCCTAAACTGTTTCTGAGTCACATTCTGGGAACTCAGTTTTTGTCACTGGGAAGGCTTCCTACAGTCCTGTATTTTCTTTTCTGTGATTCAGTGACTCATCTCTAAAAACCATTTATTGCCACTGGGATATAAGAGTTATAAATAAAGAGTGTTCTTACCACCTTCTTAATTGACTCTCAGAAATGAGGCAACTCAGTTTTTGCATTTCCTTATTCGGGAAGCTATGATCCTTTAGAAAATTGTATCCCTCTCAAGCAAACACTTGACAGTGACTAGGCAGAATTTTAAAGAGGATGATGGGCAAAAAACATTTTGCTTGTTAAGCTAGGAGAGTGTAAAAATGTAAAAAAAAAAAAAAAAATCGCCTCAAACTCAGTGACTGCTGGGACAGGAGACTTTTAGTGCTGTTACATGCCAAGTTCTGCTCAAAGTGGGCTGAGTGGTCTCGCCACCAATCCACTGCTCAGAAGGCATTGCTCTCTCAGAGAGGCTATCCGTGCTTTGACCAAAAGAGAATCAGGGCTTCAAACATTTGTTGAAGTTGGTCAGTCACAGGTGCAAATTCCCTTTAATTCACATCCAGTGCAGATAGCTGAATAAGGGGCCTGTTTCTCATGCTGTGGCAAGAGAAGCACATGAAGATGACCTAGGAATGGAAATCTTTGCTCTTCCCCAGACTTCAGTTTCCCAGAGGGAGTTGGATGAGCTGTTCTTGGGCCCTTCCAGCTCTGGTGTGCTGTTCATCTGATGGGGTGAAGCTGAAACTCTGAGGAGCAGGAAGCATATCCTTTCCTTGAATCAATTATCGACTTTGCTTTAATGCTTGAGCACAGCAAAATCAGAGGACATCTTACGACTTCATCTCCCCAACTCTCCCTGTATCCTACAATCGTGTCAGAACAAAACGGAAGTTTCATTACCTCAAAGGGAAAATCCATGGATAGCACCGTACACAGGCTCTCAGGTGTACAAGGGAAATTCTTTAGCCCTACAAATTTAAACTGAAATATAAAGTAGAACAAAGAGTTAGTACATGCTACAACTGATACTGGTTCTAGTGACTGAAAATCTTTATCAAAGTTTTATAGGCTGGGAAGATGCTTGTCCTATAATTGTGAGAACTGGAGTTTGAATCCCAGAATCTACATAAAGCCAGGCAGACATGGAGGCTGCCTGCAATCCCAGCGCTCAGGAGGCAAAGACATGGAATTCCCAGGGAAAGCTGGCTAGTTGGCCTAGTCAAATAATGAACTCTGGGTTCAACTGAGAGACCCTGCCTCAATAATAAAAGCGCAGAGTGATTTGAAGACACCCACCATCAACTGCAGGCCTCCAACACAAATGCATACATGTGCACCCACACACACATATATACCCACACATATACAAATGATATGTGTGCGCGCAGCGTGCGTCTGTATGTGTAAAAAATAAATTTTCCTTCTCAGCACTTAGAAAGCTGAGGGCAGGAGGATCACCATGAGCTCACAGCCAGCATAAGCTGTATTAATGCAAGACTCTATCTTAAAAGGGGGGGAGGGGCAAAGGTGGGTTCTGGAGATGGCTCAGGGGTTAAAGCCATTGCCTCAAAAGTAAAAGGACCTGAGTTCAAATCCCTAGATCCCACGTAAAAAATGCTTGATGGAAATGGCTATGGCCTACAATTACAGACCTGGAATGTAGAGTGTGGGAAACCCCAGAGCAAAGCAATAAGGAGAGAGCAATCCAGAATGATTCCTAATGTCACCCCCAGGCACAAACTCTCAAGTGCCCTTGGTACACACACACACACACACACACACACACACACACACACACACATATATATAAATGCTCTAATCCAAACAATACACTTACAGGATTAAGCTTAGTTTTCTCTCCCAGTCCTTCTTCTTCTGGTAATTTTGAATGCATCCAGTAGAATCGAAAATCAGTCTGTCATAGAGAAGGTAATTAAAAAGATGAAATATTGCTCACCTCAAAACTCTAATATGAACAGAACACACCACGCTAAATAATCACCTAACTTTCAAAGACCCAAGCCCTATATTGGCTACTTAGTACTTGCTATTCCTATTTATAACCACAAGGCTAAGTTTAGCAAATATTCCAAGATTTCTTAAAAATGCATGTTTTTAAATTTTCATTGTATATCTTCATTATACATGCTATTGTGTTATATAAATGCATTTTCATACAAGTATATTTGTAAATGTTTTTCCCTTAAAATTTAGCAGAGCTGTTGAGAGGTGAGTAGAATTTTTTTTTTTTTTTTTTAAAAAGCAAAGCTGTGGGACACAGTGGGTCACACCTACATTTCTAGGACTTGGGAGGTAGAGGCAGGAGGATCAGGAATTCAAGGTCACCCTTAGGTATACTATGCTTGGAGAGAGCCTAAGCTATATAGGACCTGTCTCAAATCCACCTCCTCAGAAACAAAAATTAGAATGTCTTGGCATGGTGGGTAACAAAGGCAAACCCAGCTAACAGAAGTCTGAGGCAAGAGGATCACAAATTCAAGATCAACCTGGGTTACAGAGAAAGATTCCATCTCAAACAAAACAAAACAACAATAACACATTACGAATGGTTACAGAATGAACATTTATTAAAAGAACCCATTCATTGTAAGATTTCATGGGAAAGTTACCTAATAATAATCTAATTAATATTCAAACTCCTGCATAGGGAGATCTTGTCTTCGGCTGGTATGCTGACTTACATCCACAGTCTAGTATTCAGGAGGCTGAAGCAGGAGGGTTGTCTACAAGTTCAAGGCTAGCCAGGGTTACAGAGGGAGTTTCAGGAAGCCTGAACTACAGAATGAGGATTTGTCTCAAAATAAATAAGCAAAGTCCTCAACCCCTCTGGGAATTGTATTATCATTATTGACATTTTACAAGTGAGGACTCTGAAGATCAGAAAGGTTAAGTTACTTGTCTTTGTGTACAAAGAAAATAGAATGGACTCCTCCAGAACTCCAAACTCCCAAGCACATTGTGCTAACTCTCTTCCTTTATTTTAATCCTCACTTAGAAACTACTACAGTGCTGAAGCTTTTCCTAACTACTTTATTCTCTGAATTATTGATATGTACCCTTCTATAGTTACAAGACACTCCTTGTTCTTTCACTTTGTTTCTGGAAGTTAAAAAAAAGTCTTTCTTCTCTTTCTTGAGACAGGGTATCATTTGACTCAGACTAGCCTCAGATTTGCTAAATATGGAGAAGGGCTTGAACTCCAATCCTTCCATCGTTATTTATAAAGTGGTGGTATTGTAGGTGTGCACTACACACCCAGTTTATGTGGTACAGAAGATGGAACTCAGGGATTCAAGCATGCTAGGGATGAAGATCATTAATGTGAGAAAAATGTTTGAGGAAGGAAAAACTATAGGAGAGAACCGGGATTGCTCCTCGCTCAGGAGATCCGTGGAGTGAGCGTGGAGGCTGAGGGGGGCCTGCCCTTTTCAGGGTCAATATGTAGCAGGGGAAGCAGAGGCGGTATAGGAGTCTAGGTGGTGCTTTATATTCCACTTGTTCTTGTGCTGTTGCCTGCCAAAGATGGCCCGCTCCTTACCCTGCAATCTTCGCTGCCAGCAATCCTGCCCCTCTCTGGAGATGTGAGGGGGTGGTTACAGCTGCTGTAAAGTCCCACCCAGCCTCCACCTCTGCCGCTTTCTTCCTCCTCTCCAAAGCTGCTATATTTCCCTTAATTCCTCTAATTTATTTTTAAATCTAGTTAATTTAAACACCCTCAAAAGATGCAGGGAGTATTAGATAATGTTCTTGATTACCACATCCTGTACACACCAAGAAGTTGGTCACGTAAGAAACCCACATGTTGAACCACCTTCCCGAGAGGAAAGAAGACATGAAAGATATGAAGGGAGTGTCAGTCCTCACCTGGCAGTCATAAAAAGGGTGTCCCCGCCAGCACATCACATCCAGAACATAGTACGTTTGATTCACCTCGCTATAAATGCAGTCCAGAATGGTGTAATCTAGAAATACAAGGAAGAAAATCAGGATAAAACCTGCTTCCATCTATCACAATCAAGAAGTCCCATCATAGAAACTCAGTCAAACAATCCTTAGGCCTTACAGAAATTACCTGTATTCAGGAGAATTCTACTCTACCCTTCCTGGCTACCTGGAAACACTCAAGGATGGTATGAGGTAGACAGCATGAGACACAGTAAGGCAACACTTTAGCCGAGTGAGGATTCTGAACATGTAAACTGACTGAGGTACTTACTTACATTAAAGCAGCTCAGGTTTAAGTTTGCTTTTTCATTTATTGAGACAAAATTGCCCAGCTTTGAACTCACAAGGTAGCTAAAAAAGACTTTGAACTCTTCATCTTCCTGCCTTCATCTGCCAAGTGAGGGGATTAAAAGTATGTGTCATCTCACCGAAAGTTTTTGTTTTTAAAACACTTAAAAAAAAAAAGCACTTTATATCCCAGTCCTCCTGCCTCAGTCTTTACTGGGCTTACAGGCGTGAGCCACTACAATTGGCCACATTTGTGTGTGTGTGTGTGTGTGTGTGTGTGTGTGTGTGTGTGTGTGTGTGATAGAGAGAGAGAGACAGAGAGAGAGAGAGAGAGAGAGGTTTTATTATCCAAACTGACAGCCTCCTGATTGATCAGTTATAACCATATCTGATTTATCAAATTCCTAACAGAGTCACTATATTATGTGGTAATATTAAGGATAAGCAGTTCTTCCTTTAAGAAGAGACGGAGAGGAGCTGGAGAGGTGGCTCAAGGGTTAAGCCTCTGCCTTGCAGGCAGAAGGTCCTGAGTTTGGATCCTAGACCCCACATATAAACGCCAGGCAGAAGCGGGACGGCCTGCGCTTCTGGCCCTGGTAGGGCGGAGCCTGTGAATCCCGGGGCAGAGTAAACAAGGAGAAGGTGGAGGCGTCCATGGTGGTTCCCGAATTCGTCCGTGGTTCTACACACACACACACACACACACACATACACACACACATATATACACACGCACACATGCACAATTTAATAAATAATAAAAAAAATTTTAAAAAAACATCAAAAAAAAAAAAAAAGAAGAGAGGGAGAGATGATTGCAGAGGAAAGAGTCACGGGCTGGATTTCTATAGTATACACTGTGAGAAACAAGGTGTGACGGTTAGTTTCAGCTGCCCACTTGTGAAGTGGGCCTCTCATAGATTTATGAAGAATGATTAGTTAAGACAAGCCTCTGGGATGGCTTGCAGGAGACTGTCTTGACTGAGAGATTCATGTGGGTAAAAACCCCGCCCACAGAGGGTGGGACTATTACCTGACAAAGGGAAAAAAGCAGATGCTAGTTAACATTTTTGGCAAAGCAGGGACACACGACATGCACTGGTTTTTGCCCTCTGCTCCTGCTGTAGCTGTGGCTCGCCCAGTTCCCCCATTCCTGACGGTAACCCTCCTGTACAGTGACTCCAGCCTGGAACTGCTTCTCTAAATCGTCTGGTCAAGTATTTATCACAGCCATGAGGTTACGAAACTAAGACACACAGGTTGTAGGAAGGGAAAACCGAAGCAGAAGAGACGTTTTAAGAGCCAGGTGTGCAGCACGCGCCTATGATCCCAGTGCCTGGGCAACTGAGGGAAAACCATCCGAGCCTGACCACTGATTCAGCCCCAGAGCCCTCGCGAGAGACCCAAGCGCACCGTCGTGCCCTGCTCACCGCGGGCAGCGCAGTGTGTGCCAACCACTCCCCGTCATCACACACACAAAAATTTTTAATTAAGTGATGAATTTCATTACTTCACTCTCCAAAGGAACCTGAACGAGCAGAAAATAGAGCAGGATTCAGGGTCCAGCTTTGCCAATTCCTCACAAACAACCACGGGTTAGTCATTTACCCTCCACAATCTTAATCTGTGCGTCCAGGTGGGAGAGAGACACTGAGGTTAGGACAAAGACAAAGGAGAAAGGGATTCGCTAGGAAGCCCCAGCAACACGTCATTGTACCATTACACTTGGCATTCCCTCAGAGACCTTCAAGGAAAAAACGTCATCTGCCGTTTGCGACAAAAATACATCACAGGGCTGTATATATGCTCCAACTGAGGAAATCTGACCTTAAAAGTGAGAAAGGGCTATCTGTGTAGTTTCAAAGACATGCGCAGGGCTAGGATGATGGCGCGGCAGGTGAGAGTGCTGGCTGCACAAGCATGGCCCAGCGTCTGAATCCCCAACATGCGCATTAAAGAAGAAAGCAAGCAAGCACCTGGTTGGTGCATCTGCAACCCCAGCACTGTGGGTGGAGGTGGGGGCAGAGACAGGAGGACTGCTAGAGCTCGATGGTTGCCAGCCTAGCTCAAGTTTACTGAAAGAACCTGTCTCAAGAGTGACAAATAGGGCTGGAGAGATGATTCAGGGGTTAAGACTGTCCCAAAGGCAGAAAGTCCTGAGTTCAGATCCCAGGTCCCATGTAAAAATGCCAGGCAGAAAAGTACGGCTTGTACTTCTGGCCCTAGTGGGCGGAGCCTGGGAAATCTCAGAGTAAAGCAAGAAGGAGGTAGAAGTAACTCAGGCTGATTCTCGCAGTCAAGTCAAGTCATGCGACTTGTCCTCAGCAGACTATATAATGGCTGACACACCAACGTGCCCCCATAAGCTGGCAGGGATCTCAGGAGAAACAATTACATGCAGTGGAAACCTTAGGGGCCAGACAGACGAAAGGGAGTACTCCTATCAGTGGTCTGCCCAGAAAGGGCCACTTGGCCTGCCGCAGTGGCCTGAACCCCCCTGGAACAGAAGATCCAGAAAGAACTCTGGGATCTTTAGAAGCAGACAGATGGGAGGGTGGGAAGGAATGGGATGGATTGGTAAAGGGAGGAGAGGGAGGGAGAGAAAGAGGGGGGAAGAAGTAGGAGGCAGGAATAATTACTCAATATGCTTGTAAAACTAGGAAAGAAATTTAAATTATACTAAAAAAAAAAAAATCAGGATGGAAAGATGACTTGGGGATTAAGACACTTCCTAGAAAGCAGAGAGTCCTGAGTTCGGATCCCAGGTCCAATCCAGGAAATCTCAGAATGAAGCAAAAAGGGAGTAGAAGTAGTCCAAGATGATTTCCAAAGTCACCCTTGGTCTTCCACAGAGACACACAGTGCCTTCTGATACACACACACACATACACGTGCACGCGCACAGCGTGCAAAAATGAATGAATAAATAAAGTTAAAATGAAAGAATATGTAAAGCATATGGAGACCACCAAAATCAATAAGGATATGTATTGTATGAAGAATCACCTGGGATCTTACAAATGCAAACTCTGTCTGATGCTGTGCAACAATGTGGTACACTGCCTCACCCACTCGAGGGAAGAAACACCAGACCACAGCACCCAGGGCACGGTCAAGGAAGACAAAAAGACCCTGTCTAACTAGCCCAAGAGAAGGTCATAATAAAGTGAACAAGCTTGGGAAGATCAGCAACTTGGGTGCAAAGTGACCCAGGACACATGTTAGCAGAGTCTCCCGTTCCAGATCAACTATCCTGACATTACCAAGGACTTCTCACAACCTTCCACTGTAAGATCAAAGGATTAGCCCCTGGAAGGAAAGTCGGTAGTATCTGCTTATAGTCTCTGAGTGCTAGGAAATCACTGCCTTCATGGTGCTGAGCAGAGATCAACAAGGCCAAAGAAAATGTTCTGGATCCACTGGAAATAAACACCAAGCAGTTTTTCTTCCAGTTCCACCTTACAGTCAAGAAGCACTCAGCCCCATCCAACTTCTGTGCAGGACTCCTGGATGGCCGGCACCCCTGACCCTCACCCTCACGCTCTCCATCTCATCAGGCCTGCTCCCTAAAGGTGTATCTCCCTACTACCACGGTTTTTCTGGCCGGCTCCTGAAGTTTCCCTCCTGACCAGGGAGTCTACCTGTCTGTATAAGGATCCACATACCAGGTGAACACACAACCCCACTGGCTGGGATTCGCTCCCAGACCCAGGAATGCACACATCTGCTCCTGCAATCCAAAGGATGAACCTACTTAGTTTCCCCTTAGTTACCCAGAGCTCCCTGTAGGTGGTCCACCCAACTCCCATGTCCCCAGTATTGAGGTCCTGGGAACATCCCTCCCCCTAACCAATTATAAGGCTGTCTGTACCACTAGTCCAGTCTGTTTTCTGCCTTTTTTATAGTGGAATCTTTGGAAGGCTTTAGATTTTGTTTTATCCTAGAACCCATTAAAAAGTTTACCCTGAAAGACGGTGTGGGGCGACTAGAAAGATGGCTCAGGGATTAAGACTTTGCCTTACAAGCCAAAGAACCTAAGTCCAGATTTCAGATCTCAACATAAAAATACTAGTTGGAAATGGTAGCCGCTTGTATTCTGGCCCTGAAAGGAGGAGCCTGAGAAACTCCAGAGTAAAGCAATAAGGAGGTAAAGCAATACAGGATCATTCCTGAAGTTACCCCTGGGCTTCCACACAATTGGGAAATGGAGCCACAGGATCGGGAGTTCAAACCTTGGTTACTTGGTGAGAGAGAGAGAGAGAGAGAGAGAGAGAGAGAGAGAGAGAGAGAGAGAGAGAGAGAGAGACAGGAGAAGAGAGAGAGGGAAAGGGAGGGGAGGTAATGGAAGGGAGGGAAGGGAGGGAGGGAGGGGGGGAGAGAGATAGAGATAGCATATAAGATATGTCTCGTGCCTCCTCTATGAGGAGAGATACGCACGCTCCGCCTCAGACCGACCTCTATCCTCTTCTCTTCTATCTCAGCTCTCGCTCTCTCTCTCTCTCCTCCTAGCCGTAGTAGACATCTCGCGACGCTCTCTCTCCAGGTTATCGGCAGAATCCGCTCTCTCCCCCCCAACACGCCCTCTTCTCTCGTCTCTCTCTCGACTTGTCGCTTTTTCTCACCGTTTTATCCATACCCTACCCCTTCCTATTTCCGCGTCCTCCTTGCCCCGTGGTCTGGCTACCCCACATCGCCACGTATAGTCTAGAGAACGCCAGTCTTACGCGGTTTTTGCCTGCCTGTCAACGTTCCGGGTACCCCTGTTAGGGCGGCTCCCTGTTGCACTCCCGTGGCAGCAGGAAGGAGGTGGGTCGGCATGCGTGTTTTCCGCAAATTTGGTCCCCATGGTTCTACACATACCTAGACACACACATCACGAACCCACAGAACCCGCGCACGACCTCACAAAGTACACACGCAACGCACACTACACACCGCACATGTGCACATTGAATTAATATTATTTTAAAAGAGAAGAGTAAGAAGGAAGGAAGGAAGGAAGAAGGAAAGAGAGAAAGGAAGAAAGGAAGGGACAGAGGGGGGAGGGGGGAGGGGGGAGGGGGGAGGGGGGGGGGGAGAAAAAACTGAAAACTTAGTAAGCAATCAGATATGGAAGTGTATGTCTTTGATCTCAGTTTGAAATCCCAGCATAGTAGAAGGAGAATTGTTAGTTCGGGTCAGCCTGGATTACACGACCATATACTGTTTCAAGAAAAATTGGGTTGGAGAGATGGTTCAGAGGGGGTTGTGACTCTGTCTCACAAGCAAAAGGTTCTGAGTTCGGATCCCAGGTCCCACGTTAAAAAAAAAAAAACAAAGAAAGAAAAATTAAAACTGGGGACTGGGGATGTGATTTAGTAATTCCAAGGCTCGATGACTGATCCCCAGCACTGGGTCAGAGGGAGAGTAAGAATCAGACAGACACCTTATGTCCATACCTTTGGCTGTTGTTAAGTTCCGCCTGTTACCCCCTGGTAGGAGGGAAGAAAACCTGTTGACACAATAGCCACTCTTGGTGTAGGCACTGGTGGAGCCCTGCAGGGAAAGAGAATCATCCACGTGAAGCATCCACAGGCGTCCTCACCTCCTGCTTCTTCCACAGACAGGTTGTCACCAGCAAGATAGCTGACAACAGACCCTTCCTGCAGGAAGGCACTGCAAGGCTTACTCCAGGCACAGAAGATGAACAGAGGGTGGGCAGAGTCCTCTCACTGACAGGGCGGGAGGTAGCTACTCACCCTGGAGGCCACAATAAGGGCTCTTTTCCCAACAGGACACACGACCACAATCCATTCTTGCCCCAAATCTGAAGGGACGTCAATTAACCACTCGGAGAGCATCAACTGCAAAAACAAGAATGGTATTTTTAACCTCAGCAGGGGATGTGCCATTCAAATGTTACAAGGACAAAATATTGACATCCTACATAAGAAATACAAATGCGGGTAAATGATGAGGGCAGAAAGTGTGACAGAAGGACTTCCACCCCAGGGGCTCTCAGCAGACAAGCTGGTCTCCTACACAACTGACTATTGGGGTGACAACTGGGGACTTGGCATCTCACCTTACCACCACCACATGCAGCCAGAAACTATTTATTCTCTCATCTCCAGGACCAGAATGAAGGGGAGTTCTAACACTCTCTCCCTCTCATCCTCTCTCTCCCTCCTCAATCATCCTCGCGCTCTCGTCATCCTATTTTCTTATCTTCATCTTCGTCTCTCACGCTCTATCCTCTCCCACTACGTCCCCTCCCTCTCCTCTCTCCTCATCTCTCTCTCTTCTTTTTCCATTTCCTACTACCATAACAGCTATTATGTTCCAGGACTGCACCTTAGCGTGAATGAGGTCCTTTATCTCAAGATGTACTCAGTCTAGACCCTCATTTCCTAGGTTGACATCTCAAATATTATACTAAAGGATATTAGGAGCTAGACCTGTTAGTGGCAGCGTAAAAATCCAAGTTTCTTGGGAAGCTGATGAATGCCCAAGTTCAAGGCCAGCCTGAGCTACGCAAAAAGTTAGATGCTAGCATGGATCATAGAGTAATCTCTGCTTCAATGTCTGTGGTGATCTAAGTCTCCTCCAGCAAGGCTCTACCTCCCAAAGGTGTCACGACCTTCCCAAACACTGAATTTAACTTCAAGCAAGCCTTCAGGATGAGGGCAAAACGACTAAACTCTTTTCAAAAGACCATTTGTCCCCCAGTTCCCAATAAAGTTTCTGTTCCTCTATGGACCATCACTAGCTAGATTTTCACTGTGTGTCTCTCAGCATTATTCTCTTCCAAGCACTCACTAGAATGGCCCTTTAGGTTCCATCTCCAAGATGCAAAGGCTTTCCCACCACGAAGCCTCCAACGTTCTCCATATTTCTCACAACAAACAATTGCAAAGGCTTGCTGACCATGCCACAGCAATGGCCATACTTCTTGGGAAGAATTTCTGTAGCAATCTGCTTTCAAGTTTCTCTCCCAGTCTCCATAATGGATGTGACTTGGGCTGCCTCTAGCTTCTGCAGCCAGCCACGCCTTTTCCACAACGGACTGTACCTCCCCTCTAGAACCATAAGTCAAATAAATCTCCATTTTTTCCCCGTAAGCTAGTTGTGTAAGTGTTGTCTCCCGGCAGCTGAGAGAGTAACCGCCACACATCTCAAGTATTATGCTAAAGGATATTAGGAGTCAGACCTGTTGGTGCCAATATAATCCTAGTTACTTTGAGAAGCTGAAGATTGCCAAGTTCGAAATCAGCCTGGGGCTACGTTGTGAGTTAGATACTAGCATGCATTAAAGAGTAAGCTTTGACTCAAAATGAAACAAACAAAAAAAGTTAGATACGGTTGCATGTGTCTATAATACAGCATTTAGGTAGAGGCAGGAGGTTCAGAACTTCAAGATCATTCTTGGCTGTACAGTAAGTTAAAGACCAAGGAAAAAAATTAAGTAAAATGAAAGCTTAGTATATGATATAGCTTAGTAGTAGAATGCTTGCCTAGTGTGAGGCTCTAAATTAAACCAAGATTATAAAAAAATGGAATAAAAGATATTGGAAATGGCTTTTGATGTTATCTAGTGGTTTCGCTCTGTGGGGAACTGCCTGCATACACAAAACTAAGTTCTGAGGCAGACCATGGCAGGAGAAATTGTGGGGACAAAAGGACAAAGAGCCCTTTACTCCAGAGTCTGGTTGAAACCTTTCGCCAGTTGAAAATCAAGAATGCCAGCACATTTAATATCTGTTGTGGATATTGTCATCATAAAGACAGATATTTTAGGGCTTGAGAGATGCTTGGGGTTAAGCCTCTATCTTTCAAACAGAAGGTCCTGAGGTTAGATCCCAAATCCCATGTAAAAATGTCAGGCAGACATGACAGCGGCCTGCACTTCAACACTGAAGGGTGGAGCCTGGGAAATTCCAGAGCAAAGCCAAAAGGAGGTAGAAGCAATCCAGGATGATTTCTGAAGTCACCCTTGGTCTTCTACAGGGACACATGGTGTCTTCTGATACACACACACACACACACACAAATAAAATTTTTGAAAAGATGATATTTTCAAATAAGAATGTTGAAATACATATATGCATGAAATTTTCAAAGAATAAATAAGGGGCTGGAGAGGTGGCTCAGGGGTTAAGCCTCTGCCTTGCAGGCTGAAGGTCCTGAGTTCGGATCCTAGACCCCACGTATAGATGCCGGGCAGAAGCAGGGGCGGCTGCGTTTCTGGTCCTGGTAGGGCGGAGCCTGTGAATCTCTGGGCAGAGTAAACAAGGAGGTGGAGGTGTCCATGGTGGTTCCCGAATTCGTCTGTGGTTCTACACACACACACACACATGCGCAAACACACACAATTTAATAAATAATAAAAAAATTTAAAAAAAGTTTTAAAAGAATAAATAAAATATTTTTAAAAAAGAATGCTAAAGGGGGCTGGAGTGGTGGCTCAGGGGTTAAGCCTCTGCCTTGCAGGCGGAAGCTCCTGAGTTCGGATCTTAGACCCCACATATAGACACCAGGCAGAAGCAGGGGCGGCCTGCGTTTCTGGTCCTGGTAGGGTGGAGCCTGTGAATCCGGGGGCAGAGGAGGTGAAGGCGGTCCATGGTGGTTCCCGAATTCGCCTGTGGTTCTACACACACACATACATACACACACATACATACACGTGCACACACGTATCACGCACAATTGAATAAATAATAAAAAAATTTTAAAAAAAAAGAATGCTAAAATAGCAACGAATCAGGCTTTGTTCCCTCAGCATGTATGACCTCGGATATGACCTTACTCCTCTCCCAGATATATTCTGGGAAATCTTACAAACAAAACTATTAACTTTTGTTTACAGTAAAGATATCCTAACTTCCTGCATCTCTGTGATTTAGAATTCTACTTTATCAAGTATAAGCCTGTCCCACGTACCCCAGGAACAACTCTGTGACTGTTTGAATTTGTTAGTAACTTCTTAAAGTCATAATCTCAGAACTGAGAGTGGGGCTGGGCTGGTGTCCTCTGTCTCCCTGGGCACAGGCCTTTGCTGCAAACACTCTCCACTAGATCCTCGGTCAAGCCAACAAGCATCCAAGCTTGATTCCCCTCTTTGTTTTAATTGGAACAGGAGGTACCAGGGCAGCTTGTATGTGCTTTGTCTGGGGCTGTTCAATCCAGATGTCAGTTGGGACAGGCAGAACAACCTAGAACCCTGGGTCCTAGTATCAGTGCGAGTTCTACTCAGTGAATGTGGACCACACGGCCCCCTTACCACCTCTTACTAGTAACCCCAATGTTTAGTCTAAGTTAGAAATGTCTTTCAATGAATGCAGCTCTGCTTCGTACTGACCCTACCCCAAAATCCCTTTCTGAGGTGAAATCAATGATGTGGCTTTACTTGAGTGGAGATCTTAAGACATTCTCAGGGGCTAGTGAGAAGACTCAACAGGGAAAGGTACTTGCATGCAAACTTAGAGACCTGAGTGAGTCCACATGGAGGGAGAACTAACTTCCACAAATTGTCCTCTCACCTTCATGTATGTAGCATATGCATATGTGCTGTCTTCTCCTCTCTTTCAAATAAGTAAAATATTCAAAAGAATAGAACTCTTCAGGCTTCTCTAGAGGCACAGGGTGAGCTGTCTTTCTGCCTTGCTGCAAAACAGCTAAACTCCATCCCAATCCAAGAGGTAAGATCAGGGTGGGGCTCAGTGGGTAGTATGCCTGCTATAATAATTAATACTGGGAAATTCGCGGAAGAGGGGGCGGTAAGATTGTAAGAGCACAAGGATGGGAGGAGCAATGATATGCAAGATACTCCACACAAGTTAGGGCCAAAGCAATCATATTTGACTTTACATGCCCTGCGCAATGTCTAACACACTGTTGACCTCACGAAGTCTAGCATCTGCTAAAGGGCACTAAGATCCTGGGAGGCAAGGTATTGACAGCCACAATAGTGTTCCTATGCTTAATGGGAACACAGGAAAGGGTTCTGGGAAATGCCACTGGGTCCTTGCACCTCATCGGAGAGGAGGACCCAGAGGAGAGTTGGGCATGCACATTAAAGGATGCTCCAGGGATGGGAGGGGGAGGCACTAGGAGATGGAGAGGGAAGGGGGAGGGGAAGGGGGCACAGGGGGATAGGGGGTTGGAGGGAGGGGGGACCGCTGTATCTGTTAAGTTTGTATGAATGGAAATTTTAAAAAAATTAATACTGATGGTTAACTTTACAGAATCTAGAATCACCTGGAAACCAAGCTTACTGACAAGCTGTGAGAGACTGTCTAGATTAGGAAGGTTAACTAGGTGGGAAGACCCTCTGACCTGAGGCCAGCACCATCCATGGGCTGTAGTCCTGGACTGAATAAAAAGGAGCAAGAAAGCTAAGCACTTGCTAACATCTACCACTTCTGACTATAGATAAATGTGATCAGTCACCTCAAGTTCCTGCGGCTATGACTTCTCTGCCATAATGGACTGTACTCTCCAACCGTGAACCAAAATAATTCCTTTTTCCCTGAAGTTGCTTTTGTCAGGGTATTTTATAACAATAGGACGACAGGAAAAGCAACTAATATACTTTCCTTATGAATGTCCACGGTTTTGGATTTAAACACATATGCAAACACACACACAAAAAAAAAAAAAAAAAAAAAAGGAGCCTGTCGTGGTGACTCACACTTCTAACTCCAGTGTTTGGGGCAGCTTAGGTAGAAAAACTGGGATTTCAAAGCTAACATTTGCTAAACAATAAAGTAGAAAGCATTCTACATGAGACTCTAGCAAAAAAAAAAAAAAAAAATCGTAAAAGAAACCACCAAATGGACTGAAGATATGAATAGACATTTCTCCAAAGAATATTTACAAATAGTTAATATGCATATAAAATGTAAATTTAGGGTTGGAGAGATGGTTCAGGGGTTAAGACTCTGTCTCCCAAGCAGAAGGACTTGAGTTCTGATCCCAGGTCCCATGTAAAAATACAGGTGGAAATGGCGGCAGCCTGCACTTCCGGCTCTACTGAACAGAACTGGGAAATCCCAAAGCAAAGCAAGAAGGATGTAGAAGCAATCCAGGATGATTCCTGAAGTTACCCTTGGTTAGGGACACATGTGCCTCTCTCTCTCTCTGTCTCTCTCTCTCTCTCTCTGTCTCTCTCTCACACACACACACACACACACAAATACATAATTTTAAAAATTTAAATGCAAGTTTACTGTTCTGTGAGTGTTGGGTCCGAGATCGCGGCAACCATGAGGACAACGACATGTCGGCTAAACAAAAACAGTTTACTGATCACAGGAGAATGACTAATCAATTCGGGAGCTGAAACTGCGACCCCGAGGGCATGGAGGGTGGTCCTTTTAAAGGCAAAAACCATAAGCAGATGTGCAGTCTAGGGGTGATACGGAGTGCTGGTGACATTTAATGTGATTGGTTGGTGCTGAGAGAAAAGGTAATTTGGCACAAAACATAACTGTTTCAGGATGTTTGGTAGCTATCCTAACAGTGTAGTTAAGTGTTCTGGTTGCTGATTGGAGGGTGCTATTCTGTGGTTTTTCCCTGGAACAGGGTGGGGAATTTTCAGTTAGGGCAGGGCAGGTCAGAGAGGCAGCAAATGGACAAAATGGAGTTGATTCTGTCCTTCAAGACAGCTCAACAGGGAAGGTACTTGTTCATACTTGTTCCCAAACCTGGTGGTGATCTGAGTCCAATTCTATGTGGTGTAAGAATAGAACTGACTTCCAAAAGCTGTCCTTTGACCTCTAACTCCTGTACTATGGCATGCATTCTGAGTCTCTCTCTCTCTCTCTCAAATAGATTAATAAAATATTTTTAAATTTAGGAAAACAGTAAATTATTTAAAATAGGAAGAAAAGCTACTCTAGGAAGGAGAATAAAGAATAGTGAAGAATGGCACGTGCCCGTAGTCCTAGTAGAAGGCTGTCATGGTTTGAAATGTGAGTTGTGTGAGTTGTCCCTCACAGACTCATGTATTGGAATTTTTAGTTTTTGAGTAGGTCATGGCACTTTTAGGAGGAAGAGTCTTGTTGAGGTACAGCCACAAGGGATTGTCCTTGAGGTTGATTAGCCCTTCCCTCTTCAGGGAGAGGACTGCTCTTGCAGTGTGAAGTTTTGAAACTCTCAGCCTTCTTGATGGACATGAATGACTTAGGCGCTTCCAGCTTCTGCCTCCAGCTTCTGCCTCCAGCCACGCCTTTTCTGCCATAATGGACTGTATGTATCTCCCTCTCTGGAACTGAACGCTGAGTAAATCTCCCTTGTTTCCCTTAAATTGCTTGACTTTGAGTGATGTTTTAGCAACAACAGAGAAAAAAGTAACCCATATGGAGGTTTAAGCAGGTTCAAGGTCAATCTGAGCTATAGAGAATTTGAGGCCTCCCTGCATTGCATAGCAAATAAAAAAGACAGAGAGGAAATAATAAAGTATCAGCAAAGACAAGATATGGGGAAACTAGACCTTCGGACATTGTTGGTGACAATGGAAGGGGCCTTCGTTTTGGTAAACAATGCAGCTGCTCCTCTAAAATTGAAGAGAGCTATCACATGAGCCAGAAGTTTCTTTTCTTTTCTTTTCTTTTCTTTTCTTTTTAATATGGAATGCTACACAATTCTGCATATCATCCGTAATGCAACTGCCTCTCCTCTCCCTCCTGCCTCTCCCTCTTGCCTCTCCCTCTTCCCTCTCCCTCTGCCTCTGCCTCTCCCTCTCCCTGCCTCTGCCTCTCCCTCTGCCTCTCGCCTCGCCCTCTGCCCTCTCCTCTGCCTCTGCCTCTCCTTCCCCTTCTTGCCTCTGCCTCTCCCTCTGCCTCTGCCTCTCCCTCTCCCTCTGCCTCTGCTCTCACCTCTGGCCTCTCCCTCTCCCTCTGCCTCTCCCTCTCCCTCTCCCTCTCCCTCTGCCTCTCCCTCTCCCTCTCCCTCTCCCTCTCCTCTCCCTCTGCCTCTCCCTCTGCCTCTCCCTCTGCCTCTCCCTCTGCCTCTGCCTCTGCCTCTGCCTCTGCCTCTCCCTCTGCCTCTCTCTCTCTCCCTCTCCATCTTTTTCTTTCTCAAATAAGAATTAGTAACTAGAGAAGTAAGGGGGAGGGTGCAGTGAGTTGTGGTTAAAGGCGCCTGCCCCTAAGCCTGGTGACCTGAGTTGGATCCCACATGGTGGGAAGGTGAGAACTGACACCCACGAGTTGTCTTTTGAATTCCACATGTGTGCTGTGGCATGTACACATAACAAATGAGTAAATGGGAAAAATGTTATTGAAAGGAAGGAAGGGAGGGAAGGAAGGAGGGAGAGACAGAAAGAAAAAAAGAAAAAAAAAACTGGTACAGTGTTGCAATTTGTCTGCATGTTGCCAATAAGTTCACCACCAAATAGCTTAGGGGAGCAAGGGGTTTTATTCTTGTGTGTGGTTCTGTGTTACAGTTCCTAGCCCAGCTGGGCAAAAAAGCTCATGTCAACATCCACATCTGGGGAATCGGCAACACCATATACAGACGTTGCTGAGAGGGGCAAACCTTAAGTCTGCCAAAGGATGCTGAACTGTGCCAGCTCCTTCCGTATTGTCCACCTGCCGGGAGTGGTCCTGCCCAGTGGGAGCTGGATCTTCCTACAACAATTAGACCATCTCCTGCAGTTTTAATCAGGACCCACCTCAGCTACTGAGTCTTCACAGATGTGCTCAGAACTCAGCCTTCAGTTGTCAGGTGGCCACCTGTATGTCTAACTGGCACATATGGTGACGTGACACATGCCAGTAATCCTAGCACTTGTGAGGTGGAGGCAGTAAGATCAGAAGTGCAGTGTTAGCTGTGGCTGTATATTAAGTTTGAGACCACTCTGGTTATATGAGTTGCTGTCTCAAAAAAAAAGGTCAAAAAAAAGGGAGGGAGGAAGGGAGGGAGGGAGGGAAGGAGGGAGGGAAGGAGGGAGGGAGGGAGAAGCAGCAGCAGCAGCAACCAGATATGGTGGTGTAAACCCATAATCCCAAATTCTCGGCTGGAGAAGTTCAGAGCCTGGCTGACTGCAGAATGAGTTCAAGGCCAGTCTGGACAACCTAAACCTTATCTCAAAATAGGTAAAGAAAGAACCGGGCATTTAGCTCATTGATAGAGTGCTTGCTTGTATGCACATGATCCTAGGTTCACATCCTCGTACTACAATACAACATAAAAAGAAAACGTGAAAGTTTTTAAGTATATAAAGCTAAGTGACTTTATTTTTATTTTTTCAATCTTGTTCATGCATGTAAGTGTGCACGCGCCATGTCATATGCACGGAAGTCGGGCTCCATTTTTACCTTCCACCTTTGGGTTATTGGGATTGATCTCAGGATGCCAGGCTTGTCCAAGTAAACACTTCTCCTGATGAACCATCTTACCAGCCCTTAGTGGCCTCTTGAAAATCAGAAAAGAAAGACCTGACTTCTCATCAGAAGTCTGTCTGAAGTGGAAAATCCAGAGCTGTATTTGTTTTGGACTTTCTATCACATTTCAATGTTTCCTGTTCCTGTCCTTGGGGCCTTGAATGAATCTGCTGTGAAGGAAATGTCAGTTCCCTCCATGAAGACTGTGGGGTAAAACAGGCTCAGCTTATCCAGCTAGTGAATTCTAGCACTTGCTTTAATTATTTTACTTGTTCATTCTTAGGAAGCTCAGGAACACAATGTGTTCAGAGGAATCTGTGAGGAGGCAGACACTAGTTTAATCTCGCTAAGTAAAAGTCATCATTTCTTATGCCTACCAGAATCCCTGTGTTGCTTTCAAATTTGGTGTCTTTGAATTAAATGATATCTGTCACATTATGGGATCTTGGTATATAATATGTAAAGACCTGTCCTCCCATTTCCTTCTTCAGCAAGCGGCTGGATTATGTGAACCATGCCAGAAGACTGGCTGAAGATGACTGGACAGGTATGGAGAGTGAGGAAGAAGAAGAGAAGAAAGATGATGAAGAAATGGATATTGACATTGGCAAGAAGTTACCAAAACGCTATGCTAATCAGGTGAGTGGTTCAGAGATTAGATGCACATAGTTCCCTCCCTGTACAATGCAGTCAAAGCCCCCTAAAATAAATGCTGCCATTAAAAAAAATTGGCAGGGCAAAGGATTTGGAACTGCAGATAAAATGCTGACATGTGTGTAGAGTGAATGGGATGATTGTAGGTGGCTGGCTGGAAGCACCAATGGAGTCTGTGGGTAGTGACTTGGAATACAAGCCCATGTCTGTTACACAGAAGGTGCCAGCTAGCTGCAGAAAGCTCCTGATTATTGGTCTAGTAACATTCCATTTTTCATCTTTTTTTAGGGGAGAGAAGGGTAGGGAATGCAACATAGGCCCTTGTTTTTATTACTAGGCAAATGGTATATCACTGAACTAAAACCCCAGCCTACTGTCTTTTCTTGTAGTTTCTTTTCTTGGGGGGGGGGCTGGGGAGATGATTCAAGGGTTAAGATTCTGCCTTACGAGAGAGAGAGAGAGAGAGAGAGAGAGAGAGAGATAAAATGAAGAATGTGAGATTCCTTTTAACCAGGAAGAAAGGTAGAGAAGGGTTAATGAAAGAGACAATTCTAGAAGAGTTAACAGAGATGCAAAGCACTCTGGGCATCAGCAACAGGCTCAACAAGAATCTAGATGTGGGAAAGGAATATATGGTATATTCAAGAAAAAGTTTGTAGGCTATCAAAGGTGGAGTGCTATATAGAATTAAGGAAGAAGATGAGAGGGCCTTAAAAATATGTGAAGGGCTTTAGGCTATGTTTATTAGGCTATGTTTAGGTTGTGAGGAGCTACTAAGAAGCATGAGCCAGGCAGGGTTAAGACTTCATTTGATAACTCTAAGAGCAGTGTACAGAAAAGGCCAGAGGAGGGGGAGACGGTTAGAAGAGAGATTAGCATCTGTCAAACAGTCTGATGAATAGTGCTGAGTGCAGCGAAGGTGGGAAGAAAAAGAGATCTGGATTGTGGGAAACGTTGCCAGGTGGAATGGGCTGGACAAAAGCAGTGCAAGCGTCTAGAGACATGACAAGCTCTGAGGTCATGTTGCACTGACCTCAGACCAGGCTCTGTGCTGGCCTGCGTGGGTTACTGAACCTGAGCCGTGATTTTTTATCTCTAATAGAACAGTAGTAATGCTTAGTTCCTAAGATTGTTAGGAGGGTTGAGACCGTGTACCCTAAATACTTAACCTAGAGCCCTTAGTAAGTCCCTATCGTAGGCATTATCTCTTACTACAGTTGTCCCCTCCCAGGGTGGGAGAGGGGTTGAGACAGGTTCCTTGCAGTAGTCCATTTTTAAAAATGTATTTCTATAATTTCAGGGTTTTTTTTCCTGCTATTATTTTTATTTTTTAAATATTTATGTGCTTACTTGAAAGAAGAGGAGGAGGAGGGGGAAAGGAGAAAGAAGAAGGCTGGAAATGTGGGAGGGGGAGAAAGAGAGAGCAGCCACATGCATCCCATGGTGTGCAAATGGAAGTCAAAGGACAGCTATCAAAAGTTGGTTTTCTCCTTCTAATGTAGATTCTGGGATTTGAACTTAGGTTGCCAGATTTGTGAACAGATACCTTTACCTGCTGAGCCATCTTGTCAGCCCACTATAATATTTTTTTCAACACTTATATTTGAAATATAGTTCATGACATACAACTCATCTTTTTATAGTATAAAATTGTATTGTTTAAGTATATTCATAAGACTGCAGGATTACTTTCTTTTTTCAGTTAAAAGTTTATTATTACTGTATGTGAATGATTTGTGTGTGAGTGGGGTGTCATGGCATAAGTGGAGGTCAGAGGACAACTTTGTGGAGTCTGCTCTCTCCTGTGGTCTTTCTGTGGGTTCTGAATAGCAGACTCGGGTTGTCAGGCTAAGTTATTCAGTCAACGCCTTTACCGCTCAGCCCTCAGCTGTATTTTCGTTTTGTTCATTTGTTGAGATAGTAATTTATATAGCCTAGGCCAGTCTTGAACTTGATAAGTTGCTGAGGATGACCTTGAATTCTCGATCCTTCCATTCCACTTGTCGAATATTAGAATTAACAGTTACCAGTACTTCTGACCAATTAGAGAATATTTTCATGTTTTAGCAATCACTCCCTTCTTGCCCCTGGCTCATCAGTTTCTGAGGCAATGGATTAGCCTGTTGTAGACATTTGTGACCTTTGCCATGTACTTCTTTCAGTTAGCATAAACTTTTTAGTTAATTTATGTTATAGAATTTATTGGTACTTTAGTCCTGTTTATTGCCAAATAATATTCCATCAAATGAATATTCTACGTTTTGATTACCTATTTTTCAGTTAATGTTCTTTTGAGTTGTTTCCACTTTTTTGACTATTATGAATAATGTAGTATGATCATTTATGTACAAGTGTTCTTGTTTTTATTATTTATTTATTTATGTAGTAGTAGTAGTAGTAGTAGTGTGTGTATCTGTGTGTCAGAGGGCACTGTGTGTCCCTATGGAGGATCAAGGGTGACTTCAGGCATTATCCTAGATTGCTTCTACCTCCTTTTTGCTTTGCTCTGGGATTTCCCAGGCTTGGTCTTCCAGGCTGTAAGTTCAGGCTGCCACCATTTGTGTCTGGTGTTTTTACATGGAATTGTTTTGATTTTAAAGACGGGCAAGCAATTGGACTCAAGACCGCTTGTCAGAATAGCACCCATCCCTGTTACTGTAAACTAGAACAAGAACCTAAAAAAAGGGAAGGAAATAGATCAGTAGGGAAGACAGCGTATCATACTCTCTGTAGGTAGTTGTTGTTATACCCATAGAATGGGAACTCACAGTAGAAATCTTTGAGTCTAAAGCTGGATGCGTGAAGGGAAATGCTCATATCAGTAGGGTGGTCTGAAGAGAGGTAACTTGTTATACTACGGAGGCCTGATCCCCCAAAGGAGTAGACAAGCCAGAGTGAACCCTGAAGTCCATAGAAGCACACAGGCAGAAGATGTGACGGAATGGGAGGGAAAAGTAAAGGGAGAGAAGGGAATGGGAGGGAGGGAGGAGGGAAGGAAGCTGGGATGAATATTCAGTATGCTTGTAAAAGTAGAAAAAAATAAAAATGGAAAAAATAAGAAAGGCAAGAAGCAAAGTTTATTGAGAAGTAAAACAGCAGCTCTTTGAAGTATGGAAGGATCTTGAAAATGAGATACCTTCAGATTTTTATGTGAGCATATGTTTTCTTCTCTTTCTTTTTTGAGACATGGTTTCTGTTTGTCGTCCACACTAGCCTTAAACGCATGGTCCTCCCATTTCAGTTCCCCCAGGGCTGCGATGAAAGGTGTGTGCCACGGCACCCAACCACGTGTTCCATTTCTTCTTGAAATATCTGGCTTGTGCTCGCTTTGGCAGCACATGTACTAAAATTAGACCGATACAGAGAAGATTATCATGGCCCCTGCATAAGGATGATATGCAGAATTGTGTAGCATTCCATATTAAAAAGAAAAGAAAAGAAAAGAAA